>OY735233.1:7997032-8217032 GCA_963457665.1 Thysanoteuthis rhombus
GAATTTTTCAAGCCCCCACCCATTTTTACACTAATACACAGCTTTTTACGTGACAGCTAAAGTAACAGAATAAAGTTTCCATCTGAATAACCCCATGTATGCTGCTAAGAAATCATCCGTGGGAAATGAGCCCCACCTCTTCATGTAAGGCGTAGTGCTACCGCCAATAGTTCAGGAAGTTCGACCCTGTTCTTCGATCATTTGGGTAGCAAATTTCGTTTTTTTTTTTGTTTTTTTTTTTTCCAAAGAGTTAGGGTCTTTGTGTCCGATTAAATTCGTATGTGATAAGTATAATCTATTTTTAGTGGTGGGAGCTACAGCTGTATTTTGTCGGCTATCGAAGTAACCAGACTCATTTTTATACTTTCAGGGAAATTCTTCATCAATTCTTAATTTTCTTTGTAGAATTACTGGATTAGGATTCTTTTAAGAGAAATAGTCTTGCTTATGAAGTCTGATCTGCTTTGACTGAATCTGATTGTCAATTTCTTCCGGCAATTCTGTTTTCTTTTTTAGTAGAGAAAGTAACTTAAAAATGATGTCAGAAAAAATGTCTCTGAAGTGGGAGTTCGATTTACAATGTATGTATAATGCAAAACTGGAACCTTACTTCGCGACCGCCTTTCTGACAGCGGATGTTGGATTTACAATGGACCCTAAAATTTACTGGACCCTAAAATACATAGAAAATTCACATTAAAGAAATTACCTTGGTTTGCTAGACTGAGTTAATTATCTCTTGTCCCGGCAGAAATAATCCACTGGGACTATCATTCGCTATGGGTGTCTATCGTCGGTGTCTCTTATTTTCTCAATGGGGTAACTGATTCCTCAATATATTTCGATGGGCGGTGGTGATAACACGGAGTTAAAACTTTGTAAAAAAAAAAAAAAAAAAATAAAAAAAAACTGTCATTTCCTCGATTTGCCGGGGGACCTTTTATTACTTGGGATTTTTCTTTAGTTGTAAGAAATCTACTGATAAGTTTAAATTTTCTATATAGATCATTAAAAAAAAATCCGCTCGGGAGAAATGTTTCATCAATGCAATAGGTCATATGCGCTGGGCGTGTTTTAGTCTGGGGGTGTCCAGGGGACATATGAGAGAAATCCTGACGTGTAGGTCATATTGACCTCCTCCGTGAAGAGTCGTAACGAATATTTTCTTGGGGTCGGGGAAAATGCGTAGTGCTTCCCCATCCCTAATTCGTATAAGATATAACGGACATGAGCACGTGATGAATTAGTTCATTCGTTTAATTTTCAAATTATAAAAGTAGGTTTTGATTTCATCCGTAGATTCTTTCCTTGTTTTTGTTAATTATAACATCATTGGTGTACCTAAACCTAACAGATGTGGACGCACATGACATGTCCTACGAGCTATATTTAGAAAGGTGGGGGAAATCAGTCTTGAAGTTTGACCAGCTTTTGCTCGCGATATTTCCGTTATTTTGAGACCCACAATTCTTTTTCTTTCTTTCTTTTTTTTTTTTTTTTAAATTTCGAAGCTTGGACTCTGTATTCTGATACATATTAGATGAATGGATCTCAAATACTTACTAAGTTACAATGAATTAAGTGAGATTTTTCGTTTTGATTCTACAAAAAACAAAGCAAAAAATTATTATTCACGCTATAAATATTTTTAGGGACACCCTAACAATGAAAACGAAAATGTCGCTGATGAAAACTTTGTCGAAAAATGACGTGGATTTTCACTAAAATTTTGACGGACAAAATCTGAATACTTTCAGATAGCAAGATGTATACATGAGATTAATGGTGATGTACATCAGAAGCATAATTCAGTGTTAGAGCTTCCAAATTAAAAAAAACAAAACATTCTCTGAATCTTTAAAATTTTATTTCATGTAAGAAATCTACAGATTATCTTTCTATGTTGTTATATATTTGGATCATTCGAAAAATAAATATCTGTTCAAGAAAAAAAATCTTTCAAAGATGAATAAACCCAATTGCTTTAAAATGCGGTGGGCTTGTTTGATTCCGAGGCTGTTCATGGGGGCAGGGCATTTTGAAGGAATCCGGACATGTAGGTCACATTGACCTCCGTGGTGAGTCGTGAAGCACGCTTTCTGGGTTGGGGAAAGTACGCAGGGAATATTGTATTCAACACAGTGTTTCACCGACCCTAATTCGTATAAAATATAACTAGCATGATCACGCGATGAACTGGTTAATTTATATGAAAAAAATAATTCTCTCGTTTTATTGATTAAAATATCATTAATGTACACGTACCGTCAAGAATGATGGTGTATATATGAAACTGATATCTTGTCAAGTTCTTTCTGTACCAATTTTAAACTAAAACAATCGATATCCTTTATTAGATTTTTGCCACTATTTACCTTCATCTTAATTGTCATTGCTTTTTATCGCAACTGCATTCAAGACTGGTTTCCCTTCAGTTTTGAGTAATTATATAACACTGCGGATCGGAATGAGTTCGAGGTGAGAATCGAACTCGCATCCCTCTACTTCACTTGAAACTTTTTCTCTATTCCGATCTGCGCTACTAATAAACTCGCTCATTGTTGAAAGGAAACCGGACCCGGTTTAGTTGCAATGAAAACTAACAAAGATTAAGACGAAAGTAAATAATAGCAAACATTAAACAATGAATTACTATACTTGGTCTAATAAAATTGAATTGGTATTCTATTTCGTATGTGACTAATCAAAATTCTGTTACCAATTTTTGTTTTTTTGTTTTTTTTTTGTTACTCGATTTGTACTGATTAGATAGTTTGAAGTTTTTCGATTTTTGATAAAATACTATGAAAACTTGATTTACCATGCCTCCCTCTCACCTTACTCTTCTCTTTCTCTCTCCTCCTCCTGAATCTTTTTAAAACGTGTTACGTCGAATCCGCGAAATAGTCCAACTGGCAGTGTTTTAAGTTGAAAAAAAAAGAAGAAAAATACGTAGTTTTAATTTCTCAAAAGTTTATTCAAATTTTGATACAAAACGGCTTTTTCACGATCTGAAATTACTATAATCAAGTTAAAATCAATTTTTCTTTTTCGTCAATTCGGTCTAGCATTTAATGTTTAAGTTAGAAACAGTTAAAAAAAAAAAAAAAAAAAAAGCAGTATGTATTTTGACTTAAAAAATGACCGCATCTAAATCCAAGAACTTAAAATAGTTGTCCTTTTAAAAATGTTAGACTGTGGGGATTATTAATCCTTCATCCATTTTTTACACTAGTTAAAAAAAAGCGTTTTTCTTTTATGTGATAACTTGAAGTCACAGAATAAGTTTTTGTTTGAATAATCTCATGTAGTTTTGCCACAAAAAAAGTCAAAAAATTTCCTTCTGTTTTTTCCATGTACAGTTATCCCTTATCATTCGTGGGGTTAGGGTCCAGGATGGTGCTATCTCGTTAAATCCGCTTATAATTACCTTATGGTAATTTTAGCAACATTTACTCAGAGAAAAGACTTAATTTTTGCTGCAGTAAACATTGACTTTGAAACGGTCTAAACATCAACTTTGTAATTTATGAAGAAAATACTTTTCGTTTCTTTAGACAAAAAAATCGGGCTGTTTTTTTTTTTCTTTTTTTTAGCAAAGTCAAGAAAAACTTAAATTCTTTTTACGTTCTTAAAAATAGGGTTATGCTAACTGGTGTATTTCAATGAAATTTTGAATGTAACTTGTGGAGAGATTTTACCTGGGCGGTGGTGAGTTATGGCTAATCCAATTGTTTGCATTTTAGAAGCAAAAATGGCATATCTCGGCCCTAATTATAAAGAAAAAAAAAAAATGGTTCTCTCTCTCTCTCTCTATTTTAAGCGTTTTTCTGTTAAGGTCCTCTAAGATTTTAAATTTTGTTTCATGTAGGGAATCTACAGATTAACTTTCTTTTTTGTAATTTAGATAAAATCTGCTCGAGGTAAAATGTATGTACAATGTGCTGGGTATGTTTTAATCTGAAACTGTCCAGGTACTTTTGTGCTTAAAGATTTTCATTTCATGTCAGAAACCTTCAGATTAACTAATATATATATATATACATATATAATGATGGATAGATCATTAGAGTGAAATTCTGCTTAGGAGGAAATGTTTCCGTATTAATGCTACTTAATTGTTATAAAAATGCACTGAATGTGTTTTAATCAGAGGCTGTCCAGGGGACATTTTAGAGTAATCCATATGTCGCGTTGACCTTCTCCATGAAGAGTCGGAAAGTACACAGGAAGTATTGTATTCTTCAACACTCCTAATTTGTATAAGATGTATCAAACGTGATTGCGTGATGATCTAGTTCTTTCATTAACTTCAAAATTATCAAAGTAGGTTTTGATTTTTATCGTACATTTTTTTCTCTCTCTCGTTTTTGTTGAATATAACATAATTAGTGTACCCGTGTCATCAAGAATGATGGCATACATATGAAATTCATATCTTGTCAAATTCTTTCTGTATCAAATTTGAACTAAAACTATCAATGTTCTTTATTAAATTTTTGCTACTATTTACCTTCATCTTAATTGTCGTTGCTTTTTATCACAACTAAACTCATGGCTGGGTTCCCTTCCTGCTGTGTGTAAGTGAATTAACACTGCTGCTCAGAATAAGTTATAAGGTGAGAATTAAAGTCAAGAGAAGAGTAGGCTTAAATCATGTCAAGTTTCTGGGGTCGTATTTTTTTTATTAAAAATGAAAAAAAAAACTAATTTTTATTCTAATTCCAAACAGGCTAATCTGAATAGATAAACAATATTTGTAATAGCTTTTATTTGATCTGTGAAATACAAAATAGTATTGATTATATTTTATTATATGGAGTATTAAGTAATTAATAAATCACCTTCATTTGATTTGTTGTTGCTTTTTATCACAACTAAACTCAGGCTGAAAATTATTTACTCACTGCTGAGGGGAATCAAGTTGACAGCGTGGATCAAAATAAAGAATGAGTTCCAGGTGATAATTTGAACTCTCTAGCTTCTATCTCACCTGGAACTTCTTCTTTATTTCGATTCACATTCAATTTATTTTCTCACTTTTGAAGGGAACATGGCCTGAGTTGCAACAAAAAGCAACAATTATTATTCTGGCTCAAGTTTGCATCTAGTGTCCAAAATTCTGTTACTTGGTCTATCCTGTTTTTTTTTACTCATGTAGATTAAAGAATATTGAAGTCTTACTGGAAACAGAAATTCAATTTGTGTGCCCAGATGATATCAAATGTTTATTCTATGCTTAAGTTCCTTCCATACCATGAAAACCTTGCTAAAATTTAATTGAAAATCTTTGTAAGGGAATAGAGCCAAAATTGTCAAAACTGGGAATCATAAGTTGAGAATAATAGGACTCTGAAAAGGGCTTTCCTATATCCCCAAAACTCAAACACTAAACTGCATCATTTCTTTATGAAAGGAACCACAACGGATGAACAGAAAGGATTATATTTTGAACGCCATTGATAAATGGGTGAAAAAATACAATGCATTCAGATGTGATCGGCTTCTAAATTAGTACTTTTGGGTTCTCTGAATTATGAATCCTTACTTGGTAAATCAACTTTTGTAAGTCAAGTTGATTTTGACTTGAAAATCAAAATGAGTTGTCTTCTATAGGAAATGGGATGGATTTCTGAAATTATGTGAAGGTGTTTTGGAGGTTTATATACTCTTCTGTAATTCACTGTCTTAGTCATATATGTTATAGACATAATCCCATTGACCTTGTTACTCACACATTTGTTTAAAATTACTGATGCATTCATTAAATGTATGAATTGATGTAAGAAGTTTCACAACTCTCATCACATCTATAGACGCAGAGATATTCTGCAAACTGATCATTTTTAGTAAGATGCGTCTCTAACTCTACTGGTTGACTTTCACTCGGCTTAAACATGAAACCATTGCTGTCAAACAACATGCTGGTCTAAACTGTATCATGGCCATTTAATAGTTCGGCATCTCTCAAAAGACACAAGAATTAGTGAAACCATGCATAGTAATGACTTGAAAGCTATGCAACATTCAAGAGATGTCCCTCAAAAGAACCCATCTTCTATGTTTAAAGAGTATAACAACTGTGTAAATCAATAAATTTGTCTCTGTGTGTTGTTTACTTTAAAAGTTGTGATTTTCTATCTTCTTGAAGTTTGAGTTTGCACCGGGGGTAATTGATCCTGTCATACAGAGGAAGGTCTCCATTTTCCAGCACTAACACCTCCATATTCTTTAATCTCTATCCACCTGAAGAAGTCAAAAGACATGTCAGACCAAAGAACAGAATTTTGGACTCTAGATTTGAGCTAGTGCCAGGACTATAAGACTATTTACCAATAGTAGCAAAAATTTAATAATAGTTATTCACAATAATTCATCTCATAAAATTCAATCCATTTTCTATTTTGCTACTCTAAAAAATTTTATCATTACAAATATTGTTCTTTTGCAATAATACCAAGGGGGAGAAATTAAATGGAATATAAGTTCTCTTCTTGATTTAGACACATCAAAAGAGAAATAAATCCCCCACCCTTGCTTTTGACACCCAGAAGTGAAAAAAATCATTCCATTTGAATTTGACCCCTGAAAGTGAAGGAAAAAAAATCTTGCGATCTCTAAAAGTGAAAAATAAAAGTTCCCTTCATCTGATCTGCGTCACCCCTATTCCCCAAATTTCTTGTTTTGGGGAAAATGATTCATCAATGAAATAGATAGTGTTCTGCTAACTGCATTTTCCTATATGAAACACAAAGTGGGGGCCCAATTCAGAATGATGGTCATGTAGTAAATAGAACCCTCACCCTTAGAACCACTTGATGTTTTCTATGCACTCTAACTCTGAACTTTTTAGGGTTACCTTGAATAAAATCCCCAGTTGCAATGCAACATTTCCGAGAAAGTGAACCTTGCTGCAAATTTTCATAAATATAAGTATTGATAGATTTGTGGGTTTTTTTAAAACTATTTATTCAGATTGGCTAGTTCAAAGTTAGGATAAAAAAAAGGTTTCTTTGATTTATATATATATATATATATATATATATATATATATATATATATATATATATATATATATATATATATATATATATATATATATATTTTTTAATACAACTCTAGAATCTTGATCTGCTATGCCTACCCTACTCACATTACTCTTTTTTCTGTCTTTCTCTCTCGTACATGTCTGATCGGCGAGATTTCACCTTTTTTTTTTTTTTAAAATAGATGTTTTAATTTGATCCAATTTATTCAATCTAAGTGAAACTGATATTATTTGAAAAAAAAAGTATATTTTGCAATCAGGCAATTTTGCTGATTTAGCGTGACATTTTCGAGTACGCATATTTATCTATTTATTTTTCTTGAATATGAAATATAAATACTTTGAGATAATAGATATTCAGATCTAACCCCCCTCCACCCGATATCCTTTCAACGGAAATGTTTTCGATTATAATTATTTCGATTCCTTTGAATTTTAACTTCCATGTTTTTGCATTGTCAATTAGGAAAGCCTTCTTTGCTTCGTGTACGACGATCAGGGTGGCCATTCATTTTGTGTCTAGATCTAGATTGCATTAGATCCAGACATTTTAGATGACATTTAGCCACTGAAAGTAAATGCCTATATACTTGAGACAAATATAGATACTCGTAAAAGAAATCTAGATATCCATAAATAGTCCTCCTTCCTCAGCCAATAATCGTCCAGTGTTACCAACTTTGATATTTTGTATCTAAATTTAGATGTAAAAAAAATGGTTGTTATTTTTAGATTATACTCGCCAAAGATCGATGTTTTAGATATTTTATCCAAAATCTGGATAAAAGTAAGTAGTATATTGAATAAGATATAATTATTCGAATAAACCTTTTGTATTAACTCTATATTTTGGTATAACATGTAGTAGATAAAGTGTATTTTCAGATAACTTTCCGGAACATGTTGATATTTTTGGATGTTTTTGCCCAAATCTTGGATAACTTTTAGATATTTTTGGCCTCAATTTTGGATATAAAGATTTTAAGCTTGGATAACTCACAATATAATGAATAAAAATCGTTTAAGCACTGTTTTAATCATTTTAATAAGGTTATTCAGATAATTATATAGTAGCGTCTAGATACTTTTGACATGGTATGAAAATGTGAACCCTTCTAGGTATATATGGTGGCGATTCTAGATACTCATTGAAAAAGTTACAACACTGACGACGATTGACTCGTCACTTGGCAGATCATCTATCGGAAGGGTAGCAATTTTCAAGTCTCCTTACAAGTATACCTTGATTAGTGTAGTTGATATGTTCCCAAATTTTTCGGACTGTCCACAACTACAGTCTTATGACTTGATTTTTCCCCATCTTAACTGAATTGATTTACAGCAATACATTAACCATACTTTACTACATCGAAACCCGCTTTTATTCAAGGTATTCCTGTATTTTTTTAGAATCTCCGATAGCTTTTTAGAGACTTTTTTTTAGCAACGAAGATAGTTCCAGTAATGTTGATAAGTGTTATTAATATATATTTTTTCCAATATTCTTTCATCATCGTTCAATTTTTTTTGTGTGTTTATAGTTTTTTGTCTTTAGTTCTATTATTCAATGAATTACAACGTAATTTAACAGGAGCATGTTTGACCGAACTTTTTAAAAGATCATCAGATTGCGTGCCACGAATTCGCTAGTTTTGGACATAATATCCATTGTTCTCGTCGTACGTTCTAACGAATTCATGGAGTGCAATCTGATAGTCATGCATTTAATTTCATTATTACGTTAATTCCTGATGGTTGTTAAATTATACTTTTTAATAACTTCTATAGTCACTGAGACTTTTTTTAACCTCTCTAAGCTAGCTAAAACACTGCCGTAAGTTTATGATATACGTCAAAGCAAAGATTACTGTACATGTTAAAATCCAAAGGTAACAATCGAAGGGTATCTTAACTTATTACAAAATGTCCACTAAATATAAGAACTTGAATTAGTAAACCTTTAAATAATTCCATCCATTGTTACTCTTATAGAAAGTGTTTTTGTGATAGCCTGAAGTCACGGAATAAAGTTTCCATCTGTATAATCCCATTAATGTTACAAAAAATCGACCGTGGAAAATTTCCCGCCTCTTTTGATAGAATGCGAAGTGCTACCCCGGAACGTTCAGGAAGTATGATCCTGTTCAAATTCCCGGATCAATTTGAGTTGCAACTTTTATTTCGAATAGAAAGATTTTTTTTTGTCCAATTAAATTCATGTTTTTTTAATAATTTCTGTTTGATGTTGGCAGCTACAACTGTTTGTTAGCTATCAAAGTAAGCAGACAAGTTGTTACATTTTCTAAGAATCATCCATTAGATTTAAATAAAAAATCTTTGTATAAGTATTTGAGATTCTAGTAAGCAAAACCTTGTATTTTTCCTATGTAGTTTGATCTGCATTGACTGAATCTGACCGTCATTTCTATCGGATTTTTTTTTTTTCTTACTAAGAAAATGTAGCTGAACTGTCTCTAAAGTGGGTGTACGATTTACTATATGCGTATAATGCAAAACTAGATCCTTACTTTGTGACCGACTTTCTGACAACGGATGTTCGGCTTATACATACACTGCCGAGCTGAATCTTAAACGTAGAAATTAAAAAAAAATTACCCTGGTTTCTTATACAGAGTTAATCAAGTATTGTCCTCCTCGTAAAAAGTCACTGTGGACTCTTATACGCTGTGGGTGTGTCTCATCATCGTCTCCCGTTTTCTGAATCTCGTTATTCCTTAATATATTTCACTAAATTTTGATGGAGGCTAGTGCGGGATATTCTACCTGGGGGTTGTTAGTGAGTTATGGTCGATCCGATTGTTTGTTCCCATTTTAGTAAGAAAAATGGGGATATCTGAGTTATAGGTTTTGGTGAACAACTAATTGCTGCTCACTGTTTTATTTTAAATTTTATTTTATGTAAGAAATCTACGGCTTAACTTTCAGTGTTATCATTATAAAAAAATCTGCCCAAGAAAAAAATGTTCAATGATAATGCAATTTCATCATCATCAGTCTTTCAACGTCCATCTATCATGGGCGTCGCGGAGCCAGTACTTTCTGAATTTGCCTAGCTCGTCCCCCATATAATATTCTGCCGACCTCGGTTGTGCTTGTGATCTCTGGGGATCCATGTTGTGAGTCGCGATGTCCATCGGTTGTCCGCCATTCTTGCAACATGGCCAGCCCACTACCATTTGATTTTTTAAAACTGATTCTATGATGTCTCTGACTCTTGTCTTTTCCCGGATGTACTGTGCTATCTTGTGGTCTCTTCATGTGAGGCCCAGCATAATACTTTCATGTGCACGTTGCATGGTTCTCCGTTTGCGGATCTGTCTCTTGGTTAGGTTCCATGTTTCAGTTCCATAAGTGACTATTCGAAGAATCACACAAGGATGGCAAGCCTTTGGCAGAGCAAGCCCAACCTTCAAAAATGAGATCCCATTAATCCTAATGCAATTCAACTGTTATGAAATGCGCTGGATATATTTTTATGTGAGGCTGTCCGGGAGACATATTTGAGGAATCCGGAGATGTAGGTCATAGTGACCTTCTCAGTGATGAGTCGTTAAAGCACATTTTCTAGGAATGAGGAAAGTGCACGGGAAATATTGTATTCAACCTACTCCCTCCCCCACTTCCAATTCGTATTGAATGTAACAAACGTGATTAACTAGTTCATTTATCTAATTTTTCAGATAATGAAAAATAAGTTTTGATTTCATTCGAAGATTTTTTCCTCTCCTATTTTTATTATAACATCATTAGGGTAAACGTGCCGTCAAGAATGCTGGCGTGATATTAATATTTTGTGTACCAACTGTAAACTAGAACATTATTCCATAATCTTTACATTTTTGCAACTATTTGCCCTCATCTTAATTGTTGTTGCTTTTTATCGTAACTTGACTCGGCCTTCACTTGAGCTGAAAGTAGATAAATTAACCCCGCTGATGGGAATAAAGAAATTCTAGGTGAGATGAAGGGTCGCGAGTTAGATCCTCACTTGGACATTATTGTTTATTCAGCGCTGGTAACCTGTTCACCCACTGCTTAAGGGCCCCAGCCCGAGTCTCGTTGCGATAAAAAAAAAAGCCACACTTGAGATGAAGGTTAATAGTAATAAAAGATTTAGTAAATATTTTCTATACTTTATTTAATAAAATTGATTTTTCGTATTTGATCAATCAAATAATTTCTATTACTAAAATTGTTTATCAGTTTTTTGTTAAACTATCCAGATTAGCTAGTTTGAAGTTACAATATATTTTTTTTCTCTATTTATAATAAAATACAACTTGAACTTGATGTGATTCACACCGACTCTTTATTACCCTCGATTTCCCTCTCAGCCTTCAATACTTTTGATTTCGTTTCGGTTTATTACAACTTTCATGTTTTCGCATTGTCCGATCAGAATTAATTTGCGACGATTGGCTTTCTACTATTAACAGATTATCGGAAGTTTAAAGTCACATTACTGGTGTATACCTTGATTAGTGTTAATTCGTTCCAAAATTTTCTCTACTGTCTAAATCTGCACCGTTTAAGTTTTATTATAATTTACATCGATACCTTAATCGTAATACATTAAAACTCACACTTATTCAAGGTGCTATTTAATTACTGTCCCACCACAGCAATATGTGACACAAGGTCGGGCTTAATGTGGGAAGAAAAAGGAGCATCCCTTTCAAAAATGGCTCCAGCCGACGCCGATACCGTTGAAAAGCTCATCGAAATGGCTAGACAACGTCACCCGCGAAAGCATCCACCAGGGGACCTGCTCCTTTAAGTGTAATGGAGCAGTGCTGCCCCGGGGAAACTGACACCTCGCAGCTGGCCGAGTAATAATGGGAGAGCCTAAGGACAAGTCCAAAGTCTCCCGTGTCTCTCCGAATAGGTTAAAAACTTTTCATGACGAGAATGGTTTCATTAATGACGGTAAATGTGATTGATATACTTATTGTTCAATTTGTTTTTTTACCTAGAAAAAAACAAAACAAAAAAAAAAAACTTTGGTTTTATCAAGTTTTAAAAGAAATTGTTATTCAAAAGGGAATTGAAGTAATTTAATAAAAGCGTGTTGGAAAATAATCTCGAAGTTATTCATCGTCGATGTTGTAGTTATGAATATTAGATCCGTTCATGATTTTTTTTTTCTCTGGAGTTAGTAGTGTTGGTAAACACTGCTTTTGACGTACATAAACGTAAGGCGATGTTTAATCTGCTTAAAAAGGCTCCAAAACTCGGGGAGGCTCTTGAAAGTATATATATTTTTTTTTTCATTAGAACGTATGATTTAGATGATATATTCCCCAGAAATAGATGTTATAAATGGAATTAAGTGCACATCGTCATCAGATGGCGCGCCACGAAATCGTTAGATTCTCTGTTACCGTCGTACATCTTCAGTTCATGGTGTGCAATCTGATAAAGGCGTGCTTTATTTCATTGTTGCGTTAATTTCTGATGAATATATTTCATTATGGTTTTTATCAAAAATATGCTTCCCAGAGCCTCTGTAAGGCTTTTTAAATTACCCCTAGGTTTATAATGTACGTCAAAACAAAGATGACTGTAAATGTTTAGAAACGTTCAACATTAAAAATCCAAGAACATCTCTACTTACTACAAAAAATACAATATCGAAGATCTTGAATTAGTAGACCTCTAAAAATGCTAGACTTGAAGAGAATATCAATCTGCCATCCATTTTTACACTATTCATTTTTTTGCTTTCTTTTTAATGATATCTTGAAGTCGCGAAATGAAATTTCCATCTGCATAATCATATGTAGTTATGTTACAAAAAAAAAAAGGTCCATGGTAAATTATCTATATCTCTTGATGTAGCGCGAAGTGCTACCCCCAGAAAGTTCAGCAAGTTTGACCACGTTCAAATTCTCCGATCATTTAGGTAGCAATTTTTATTTAAAAAGAAAGATATTGAGATTTTTTTATCTGATTAAATTCTCATCTATCTTGAATATAACTTTTTAGAATTGGGAGCGACTTATCTATTCTATGTCAGCAATTTATGTAGCTCGGGTGGTGTAATAGTTTGTACGTCAAGTCGATTTGATTACTGGTAGAGATGAAGAGACAAATTTCCCTGTGCACTCAGCTGCTAATTGAGTACATGTGTGATTCTAATGGAAGGCGTGTGTCGACCTTCTTACGGTCGCATCCCCCAGGACGAAAAGCGATCGTGCCCTTGCTCATCTTCCAAAATGTCTGGCCAATGTGGAAGATTACGGCTAACTGAAACCCAAAGTGGGTTACGAATTCTGTAACTTAGCGGAGAAAGCGTTCATAATGAATCAAAGTAAACTGACACATTTTACTTTAAGTGTCGATTAGATTTTTTTTTATTTTCTTTGTGAAAATATTTGGTTAAGATTCGGCTAGGCAAGAGTGTATTTTTGTAAGAAAATGTATTTTTTCATGGATAATTTCATCTGCTTCGATTGAATCTGGACGTCTTTTCTTCCGGATTTTATATTTTTATAAAAAAAATGTAACTTTCCTTTCAAAGTGATGCTGAAGTGGGTTTTCGATTTCCGTTGTGCATATAGCATAAAACAGGATCCTTACCGCGTGTCCATCTTCCTGACTGCGGATGTTCGATTTACAATGTAAATATGCTACTAAATTGGACCGTAACCCACGTAGAAAAATGCACATTGAACTTGACATCATTTCTTAATCCCATCCTCTAATCTCTTTGCGTTTTTTTAATGTTTAGTTTTTATGTGTTATGTTCCGTTTTAACTTTGGTGTTTTCGCATTAACCAATCATCGAAGTCTTCCTTGCTTCATGTACGGCGATCAGAGTGGCCACTTCGGACATTTTGTGTCTCATCTTGGAACTGAAAATGGGTGCCTGACACTGGATACAAATCTAGGTATCCGTGAATAAAACTTAGATAATTATAAATAAAGTCGTGCTACCAAAACCAACAAGCTTCCAGGTTTACCAACTCAGATATTCTATATCTTAGATAATGTTGTTGCGTTTAGATATAAGAAATTATTTTTAGATATCGAATATCAGTTTAGATATCTTTCAAAGAGGCTCAGATATTTTTAGATTTATGGGAGGCCAAATCTCGATATTTTTAGATACTTTTCTCATCGGGATTTCGGATATAATAAGTCGCGTAATGAATTCAGTGTAATTATTTGATTAAATTCCATATCAGTCATTTGGCTCTTAGATTATCAGAAGGGTTGCAATTTCTAAGTCAAGTTACCTTGATTGACGCTGTTTATTCGTTTCAAATTGAAAATTCCAGCATAATTTAATTAAATTGCAATAATATATCAACCATACTTCATCAAAAAAAGTCAAGGTAGTCGTATTTTATATGAAAGTGCGATCACAAAAGTTTCTGGTAGTTACATCCTGTTAGAATTCCCTGATTATTTGAGTAGCAACTTTTATTTAAAAAGTATTTCTTACCCTATTAAATTCGTATATTTTGAATATGATTTCTTTTTAGTGTTGGCAACTACAACCGTTATTTTATACCAGCTATCAAAGTAAACATGTCTTTACACTTTCCTAAGAATCATTCATTAGATTTTGAATTTTCTTTGTAAATGTATTTGGTCAAGATTCTGGTAAGCAAAATCATGTATTATTCCTATATAGTTTTGAATGCTTTGACTGAATCTGACTCTCATTTCTTCTGGGAATTTAAATTTCCTATGGAAAGAGTAACTTTTAAAGTGATGTTGGTGAATTGTCTCTAAAGTGGGTGTTCGATTTACTAAGTACGTATAATGCAAAACTGGATCCTTACTTCGTGTCCGCCTTTCTGGCAACGGATGTTTCATTTACAATCTGCGTATACTGCTAAACTGGATAATAAAGTTTATAGATAAATACAAATTTCAAAAATCGATTTAGTTTGCCAAACTGAGTTTATCAAGCGTTCTCCCTCGCAGAAAAAAAAACCCCGCCGGGGACTATGTCGTCTTCGTCTCTTTTTCTGAATTGGATAACTTCATTATTCCTTTATGAATTTCAATGGAATTTTGTATGGAGGCTTTTGGAGAGATTTTACTTGGGGGTGGTGAGTTATGGCCAGTCCGATTGTTTTACATTTTATATGCATATACTGGTTATCACGTAGTTAACGATATTCGTAAACAACTGTCTCTCTTTTGCACTCTATTTCAATCGTCTTCTGCTGGGGACCTTTATACTTTTAAGATTTTTAATTTCATTTTAAAAAGGGATTCTACTGATTAACTTTCAATGTTATGTATAGATTTCTATTATGGTAGTTTTATATTCACGAATAAATTTCACAAAACAATTTAAAAACAATCAATTTAATTGTTTTCTCGAAATTTCTGCCACCCTGCAGTAGCTTTGTCAGTGAATCTCTGATGGTTTAATCAAATTTGTTCATAGATACGATACTACCAAAGTACAACTCACGGAATATCATTTCATTTAACAAAAATGTCAGCTAAAGAGGAAATATTTCAATATTAATGCAATTGATCTGTTAAATGCGTTGAATGTGTTTTAATCTGAGGCTGTCCAGGAAATCTGGACATGTTGGTCATATAGGCCATTTCCATGAAAAGTCGTGATAGTCGTTTTTTTTTTTTTTTTTTTTTTTTGGAGGTGGAGAAAGTACATAGGAGATATTTTATTTAACATGGTACTTCCTAAATACGAATTTGTATAAGATGTAACAAACATGATCAGTTTCTTATTTCATTCATAGATTTTTTTTTTTTTTTTATTTCTCTCTCGTTTTTGTTGTTGATAATGTACTCGTGCCCCCCCACCCCCAGGAATTGTAGGCTCTTTTGGGAAAAAATGACTGGTGTCGATTAAAAAGTCTGAAACTTGAAATCTATTTATTGTACCGTTGTAATATTTGCGTTCATAAATAGAAGAAAGATTGCTAAAAAAAGTTCAGCTATTTTTTTCCCTGTAGATAATATCAAAGAAATAGAGCTTGAAAACTTTACATGAGTGACCTAAATGAACCAATTTAAATTTCATTCCAATTTTGGGCGATTTACATACATCATCTTAAAATCCATCTGAAATATGCTAATGGACCGATTTCAACAAAAATAGGGATATAGACATTTAACTATTTTTCCAATGAGAATCGTATTTTGTACGAAAATCCCATGGATCTTTTGTTTTCCAAGCCCCCACTCATTTATGTTCGGTTAATGATACTCAAAAACCCACTTTATTACATTCTTATGAAGATAATATTGAAGAGAAACTAAATCCGTCGGAATTTTATTCGATTCTGCGTACGATCATTTTGAAAGTCTCTGAATCGACGAAACAAATGCCCCCTAAACATTTTTTCGAGGGGCGGGGCGAAAAATTTTTTTTTCTTTCCCCCAAGCTGGAATTTGGACTCTACTTACCGATCAACATAAAGTTTTACAAATTCTGAGGTTCCTATCTTTTTTCTTTTCAGAATCTTAATTATAGGCCTTACTATTTGTATACGGTAGCTGATAACTATCTTTCTTGGCTCAACTGCCATTGGGCAGAGATAGCTATCTTTCTTTGCTAACCCTGACCCTGTTGCCCTGTCCAAACATGCTATATTCGCCTATTCAACTCTTCTGTTTTGTTAACATCCAGCCAATACCCCACGCGCCTTCTGGTAGCGGGAGGTTTAAATTACTTGATGACCTTCTGAACTTCCCTTAAGACCCCACCTGGTACTTGAAGGCCGATTTCACTATATTTGAAGAAATAAGTATTTTTGCAAAGTCCAGTCAATTAAACATTCAAATAAACTAATTTTGTTCAATTCAAATTTCTCTGAAGTTAATTCCATTTTTGAAAGATTTTTAAACATCAAGTTACTCATCTCTGACACATGAACGAAAATTTGAATGTCAGAATTTTAGTCAAATCATGCAACTTTGGCGTTGAATCGCTTAAAAATCCTCTTTGAAAACGCAAATTTATCTTTTTACGACTAACTTCATACTATATCCTTACAACTATAACTAATATTATAACTTCAAAGGAGATATCCACATACGTCTTTTAAAGAGCGTCAGAAGTTCCGTGAAAGTACCTATGACACGTATATAAAGTCCTTTCTATACCAACTTTTAACTAAAACACTATTCTTTATTATATTTTTGCAACTATCTCACTTCATCGTAATTATTGTTGCTTTTTATCGCAATTAAACTCAAGGCTGGGCCCCCTTCTATCTTTGAGGAAATACATTAACACTGGATCTGAATAGAGAATGAATTCAAGGTGAGAGTGGGTCGAGAGTTCGATTCTCGCCAGGAACTTGTTCTTCCTGATCCGAACTGTCAATTTGTGTCTTTTCAGCAAATAACTTTCAGCCTGAGTTTAGTCGCGATAAAAAAAAAGGCAACAATAATTTTAACGAAGGTAATACAAATGAATTAATTACTTACAATACTTCATCTAATGGAATTGATTCTTTCATTTATTCTATTTCGCATTTTCTAATCAAATAATTTTTATTGCAAATATTGTTTATTAGTTTGTTTTTTTTGTTTAACTATTCAGATTGGCCCCCTGGAGTTACGATAAAATGTCTTTTCGTTTTTTGATAAAATGAAACTCGAAAATTTGACACAATTTAAGTCTACCCTTCTCCCTTTCCCGCGCATTCTTAATTTTTTTTTTCAATTTCGTTTCGGTTTATTTCAACTTCCATTTTTTCGCATTGCCAGGAAAGCCTTCCTCGCTTCGTTTAAGACGACGTTCGGTTATCTCAAGATAATCGGAAGGGTTGCAATTTAAAGTAGCATTACAAATATATCTTGATTTTTAGTGTGATTAATTCGCTCAAAATTTTCTCTCCTCTCTCCAACCGCACTGTACGGATCTTTATTATACTTGAACATTTTTCATATTGTACTTGAATAAGTTACAGCAATACTTGAACCGTGATACATCGTAACTCACACTTATTCACGGTATATTCTTGTATCTCCAATATAGCTCGGTATTAACGATGGTTTCAGGAATACACTTTTTCTCCAGTATCTTTTAATCATTATTCAATTTCTCTTTTTAAACACATCATTATTTTTATTTTTTTCTATTTCATTCAGAGAATAAAGAAATAGAACGTGTTTGATCAAAAATCTTAAGATATGTACTGCACCGCAAAAGTCAGATTGTGCGCCTTAGATTCGTCAGTTTTGTACGTCAGACGCGCTGTTTCTGCCATATCTTTCTTGACGAGTTCATGGCGTGCAATCTGATACTCCCAGGCAATTAATTTCATTAGCTTTGATCCCCTAATAAGGCGTGTTAAAGCAAAGATTACCGTAAATATTTTGAAATGTTGAACAGTAAGTATCCAAAGGTATCTGTAGAAAGTCTTACTACAAAAATGTCTGCATCTAAATCCGAGAACTTAAATTTGTAGACCTTATATATATAATATATATATATATAATATATATATATATATATATATATATATATATATATATATAAAGCTAGTCTTGGCATTATTAATCCTCTATCTATTTACACTATATTTTTTTCTTTTATGTAATAGCTTGAAGTCATGGAATGAAATTTCCATCAGAATCACATGTAGTTATTCTACAAAAAAAGACTTAAATGGAAAATGTCCTTCATCTCTCAGTGTAATGCAAAGTGCTACCCCCAAAAGTTCAGCAAGTTTGATCCTGTTCTAATTCCTCATTCATTTGTATAGCAACATTTATTTAAATAGGAAGATATAGAGTTTAGGTTATTTGTTGTTTTTGTCTAATTAAATTTGTCTATTTTGAATGTAATTTCTTTTTAATGTTACGTCTACAGTTTATGTAAGCAATCTATAAAGCTCAAATGGTGCAATGCTTAGCATATCTACCTCGCACGCAGATCATCACTGTTCAATTCTTGGTAGGGGTAAAAAGACAAATTTCCCTGTGCATCCAGCAGCTAATTGAGTATATGTGTGATCGGGATTGGAGGCATGTATTGTCTTATGGTCACACCTACCAGGGTGCCTTTGTCCATCTACCGAAATGTCTGGCCAATGTAGAAGATTACACCTAACTGAAACCCCTAAATGGTTTATGTTCTTTTCTGTAATGTAGCGGAGAAAGTGTTTATAATGAATCCAAGTCTTACTCTCTTAAGAATCATTAGATTTTTTTTCTTTATTTTCTTTCTTTATTTTCTTTCTTTATAAATGTATTTAGTTAAGATTCGGCTAGGCAAACATGTATTTTTCGTAGGAAAGTTTTTTTTTCTTTCTATGTGATTTGATCGGACAGTCATTTCTTCTGATATTTTTCATCAAAAACCCTACTTTTAAAATGATGCTAGTGAATTGGTTCCAATGTTGTTGTATATAGATTTACTATGTAGATATAATGCAAAAGTGAATCCTTATTTGTGTCCCCCTCTCTGACAGTGGATGTTCAATTTGCAGTGTAAATATACTTTCAAACTGGACTCTAAACTCCATAGAAAAAATACACATTGAAAAAAAATCCCCCTTTGCTAAACAGAGTTAATGAAGTATTATCCCCTGCGGAAAAAAAAAAAAGCCACTAAGCTATCATCCGCTATGGGTGTCTTGTTATCCTTTTTTTCTCAATTGGATAACTTCGTTATTCCAAAATATATTGCAGTGAAATGTTTATACATAGGCTTGTGGAGAGATTTTACTTTGGTATGGGGTGAGTTATGGCCAATCTGATTGTTTTTTTGTTTTTTTTACATTCAAGAAGCAAAAACTGGAGTTAAATAATTACTGCTCTTTCAATTTCAACTGTTTTCGTTTTTTGTTTTTTGTTTTTTTTTTTGTTTTTTACCTCTGAAATTATTTTTTAAAAATTTATTTTATGGAAGAAGTCTACAGATTTTCAATGTTGCTATATATAGATTTTTTCTTTTCTTTTCTCTTTTTTTTTTCTTTTTTAACAAAAAATATCTGCTTGAGAAAAAATGTTTCTGTGTTCATGCCATTTAACTATTATGATATTCTGGATGTGTTTTAGTCTGAGGATGTCCTGGGGACATCTTGAAGTAATCAAGACATGTTGGTTACATTGACCTCAAGCACATATCCCAGGGGAGAGTACATAGAAATATTGTATTTAACATAGTACTTTCCCCACCTCTGATTCATATAAAATGTAATACATGATCACATAATGTTCATTCATTAATTTTTCAAGTATGAAAGTAGTTTTTGATTTCATTCATAGATATTATCTTTCTCATGTTTTTGTTAGTTATTACATCATTTAATGTAATACCCATGCTCTCAAGGATGATGTCTTGTATGAAATTGATATTTTTGTCAAGTTCTTCCTTTAAAACAATCAGTACTTTTTATTTTTATGTTGTTGCTTTTTATATTGACTAAATTCAGGCTGAGTTCCCTTCAGTAGTGAGTAAATAAATTAACCCTATTGATCGGAACAAAGAATAATTTCCAGGTGTGAATTGAACTCCCTACACTTTTTTACCTGGAACTTGTTCTTTATTTCGATTCATGCTGTTGATTTATTTTCTCACTGCTGAAGGGAACCCAGCCTGAGTTTAGTTGCGATAAAAAGCAAAAACGATTAAGCCCTGGCTGTAGCTTACATCTCCTGTCCCAAATTCTATCTCAATGTATAGCATTTGTGTGTGTGTATGTGTGTGTATATATATGTATATATATATATATATATATATATATATATATATATACAGAAAAAGATTAAATAATGTCAGTGTTAGTGCTGAAAAATGTAAACCTTTCTCTATACAGCCGGAACAATTACCCTGAGTGTGAACACAACCCCAGTTCTTGAAGATAAAATCGTGTAACTTTTGGAGTAAACAGACAAATGAACACATTTTTCTTGCGATTTTGACCTGAGGAATTCAAAAAAATGGTCAGTATAAAGATTTAAATACATCTTAACTACTTGAGGACAAAACAGCAAAAGAAAAAAAAAGTTTCCCCCAAATTATAAAAAAACCCAAATATTGGGTTTGGTTCATATTCCATCACACAATTGATTTGAATTTTCTTGAAGCATAAAGGGGAGGGTCATCTATATACCATGCAACGCACCCTATATGAATTTGCAGTGTGGGACTTTACTAACTACTTTAGAGGGAGGTCAGTATACTTGGAAAAAGACGGGATGAGATTAGGCTTGGTACTTCAGTGTTAGGTAATATCATGAATGGGTGGTTCTCCATCAAGGACATAAATGTTGTTAGAGACAACCAGAATCTAGAGCAGAGGAATCAGCTGATCTTCTGAAGGCAATGACAGTATTATAGGCTGAACAAAAATGATTCATTACAGAATAGCATCTTCATGAAATGATGGCTATTAAGGATTTCTTCAGAGAATGTGCATGTTCATGCGATTCAAGTGTATCAGTATCAGGAGTCATCAAAGATATTCAAGTGGAAAAAGAAATTGAAAATACAGTCAATGATGAAATCCATTGAAGAAAAGGATTCTCTATTATCCCAAACCTTGAACACCGAACAGAAGTTATGACGGATGATCTAAAGGATGATATTTTGAATGCCGCTGATAAAGGGACGCAAAATACCATTCTGATGTGATTAACTTCTAAACTAAGACTATTGAGTGTTCTGAATCATCTTCTTGGTATAACAGCATTTTGTAACTTGAGTTTATTTTAAGACTAAAATGAGTCCACATCTTAGGTAAATGGGTGGATTTCAGAATCGAGCTAGGGTGTATCAGAGGTTTATTTATTCTCTTCGGTGATTCACCGTATTTGATTGAGGGCTCATCATTATATATGTCAAAGACATAATAACATTGTCCTTGCTGCTCATACATTTCTGTGTGTGAATTCATTAAATGTTGGAAGTTTCCTCTCAATATTCATCACGTCTACTATAGACGCAGAGATATTCTGCATACTAATCATTTTTAGTAAGATGCGTCTCTAGTTTTACTAGTTGCTTTTACTTGGCTTAGTCATGAAATCAGGGCTGTTGAACAACATGCTAGACGATTCTCTTTCATTGACTGATAGTTCAGCATTACTCAAAAGAATTAATAAACCATGCATATAGGTAACTTGGAAACCATGCAGCACAAAGAGATTCCTCTTTACCCCCTCCCCATCTGCTATGATTAAAGAGTATAATATAACTGATAGATCAATAACTGTAGCTGGGTGGGGATTGTATGGAAAAATGTTTGTCTCTGTGTGGATGAAAAATAAATTAAAATATAAGTGTTTCCCTTTTGATTTAGACCCCTAAGAAAACCTTTTTGATGTCTTGAAGTGAAAAAAAATATACCTCTCAAATTTGACCCCTGAATGTAAAAAAAAAAAACAAAAAAAACAAAACAATTTCTCTGCTTTGATTTTAATCTTCAAAAGTGAAAAAAAAAGTTCCCTTCACATTTTGAGCCCTACAATTGAAAAAAGATGTCTCAATTTTTACCCCAAAAAGTGAAAAATAGAAATTCTCTCCATATTATCTACATAACCCCAATTTTTTGTTTTGTTTTGTTTTGTTTTGGGGAAATTATTTGATATTGAAGTAAAGGGACAGTAGTATTTTGCGTTTTGAAAAATTAAAGTGTAAAACAAAAAAAAAAATATATATATACAATAGTGTTGTCAGGATATGATAAATGTGGTCAGATTAAAGTGTTTTAATATGACATCAAAGCGTTTTCCAATGTGAAGCACCAACTGGTTCAACATAAGTCAAAAAGTAAATAGAACTAGCCCCTTCCAAAAACCCTTAAAATGTTACAAATCATCTGTGATGGTTTTTTTCTTTTTTTCCTTTTTTTTTTCCCTTTTTTCTTTTTTTTTCGCTCTAATTTTAAATAACTTGAATAATTATCTCCGGCTGCAATGCATCGTTCGGGAGGGAGCGAACTTTGTTACAAACTTTCACAAATATAAGTATAGATAGATCGATTTTTCTCTTCATTTAACAATCTGTTAAGATCAGCAATTTTGAAGTTACGAGAAAAATGTTTTTTGGTTTTTAATGAAATACAACTTGAGAAACTTGACATCAACTAAAGTAAGTCCCCCTCTCCCGGTTACTCTTCTCTTTATCTTTTTAATGTATGTGTAAGATATGTATTGTAGGATATGTATTTTAATGTATGTGTAAGATATGTATTGTAGGATATGTATTTAAATGTATGTGTAAGATATGTATTGTAGGATATGTATTTAAATGTATGTGTAAGATATGTATTGTAAAATATGTATTTTAATGTATGTGTGAGATATGTATGTAGGATATGTATTTTAATGTATGTGTGAGATATGTATTGTAGGATATGTATTTAAATGTATGTGTAAGATATGTATTGTAGGATATGTATTTTAATGTATGTGTGAGATATGTATTGTAGGATATGTATTTAAACGTATGTGTAAGATATGTATTGTAGGATATGTATTTTAATGTATGTGTGAGATATGTATTGTAGGATATGTATTTTAATGTATGTGTGAGATATGTATTGTCGGATATGTATTTTAATGTATGTGTGAGATATGTATTGTAGGATATGTATTTTAATGTATGTGTGAGATATGTATGTAGGATATGTATTTTAATGTATGTGTGAGATATGTATTGTAGGATATGTATTTAAATGTATGTGTAAGATATGTATTGTAGGATATGTATTTTAATGTATGTGTGAGATATGTATTGTAGGATATGTATTTAAACGTATGTGTAAGATATGTATTGTAGGATATGTATTTTAATGTATGTGTGAGATATGTATTGTAGGATATGTATTTTAATGTATGTGTGAGATATGTATTGTCGGATATGTATTTTAATGTATGTGTGAGATATGTATTGTCGGATATGTATTTTAATGTATGTGTGAGATATGTATTGTAGGATATGTATTTTAATGTATGTGTAAGATATGTATTGTAGGATATGTATTTTAATGTATGTGTGAGATATGTATTGTAGGATATGTATTTTAATGTATGTGTGAGATATGTATTGTAGGATATGTATTTTAATGTATGTGTGAGATATGTATTGTAGGATATGTATTTTAATGTATGTGTGAGATATGTATTGTCGGATATGTATTTTAATGTATGTGTGAGATATGTATTGTAGGATATGTATTTTGATGTATGTGTGAGATATGTATTGTAGGATATGTATTTTGATGTATGTGTGAGATATGTATTGTAGGATATGTATTTTAATGTATGTGTGAGATATGTATTGTAGGATATGTATTTTAATGTATGTGTGAGATATGTATTGTAGGATATGTATTTTAATGTATGTGTAAGATATGTATTTTAATGTATGTGTAAGATATGTATTGTAGGATATGTGTTTTAATGTATGTGTAAGATATGTATTGTAGGATATGTATATAAATGTATGTGTGAGATATGTATTGTAGGATATGTATTTTAATGTATTGTAGGATATGTATTTTAATGTATGTGTAAGATATGTATTGTAGGATATGTATTTCAATGTATGTGTGAGATATGTATTGTAGGATATGTATTTAAATGTATGTGTAAGATATGTATTGTAGGATATGTATTTTAATGTATGTGTGAGATATGTATTGTAGGATATGTATTTTTATGTATGTGTGAGATATGTATTGTAGGATATGTATTTTAATGTATGTGTGAGATATGTATTGTAGGATATGTATTTTAATGTATGTGTAAGATATGTATTGTAGGATATGTATTTTAATGTATGTGTGAGATATGTATGGTAGGATATGTATTTTAATGTATGTGTGAGATAAGTATGGTAGGATATGTATTTTAATGTATGTGTGAGATATGTATTGCAGGATATGTATTTTAATGTATGTGTGAGATATGTATTGCAGGATATGTATTTTAATGTATGTGTGAGATATGTATTGTAGGATATGTATTTTAATGTATGTGTGAGATATGTATTGTAGGATATGTATTTTAATGTATGTGTGAGATATGTATTGTAGGATATGTATTTTAATGTATCTGTGAGATATGTATGGTAGGATATGTATTCTAATGTATGTGTGAGATATGTATTGTCGGATATGTATTTTAATGTATGTGTGAGATATGTATTGTCGGATATGTATTTTAATGTATGTGTGAGATATGTATGGTAGGATATGTATTTAAATGTATGTGTAAGATATGTATTGTAGGATATGTATTTTAATGTATGTGTAAGATATGTATTGTAGGATATTGTAATTTTGAAATCCATGCATGTTTTTTTTTTCATTTTGTTTTAAAATGTTGAACTGCAAAAATTTGTAAATTTTACTTTGACATACATACGCACACCTATGGCGGGGTTTAACCAGTGCAGTGAGGCTCCAAAAGTTATACATAGGCTCTAAAAAGTTTTTTTCTCTTCCAATAAAAAGTATAATAAACAATATCTTCATCAGGAATTGGATACACACCATGAATTCGTCAGTTTTGACCTGTCATGTCCTGTTTACATAGTACCTATTCAAGAGTCCATGACGCCCAATGTGATAGACATAGGTTTGATTTAATTACGACGTTTATTCCTGATGGAAATGCTGTTTTATTATACTTTTAGAGCCACTGTATGACTTTTTGGACCTCTCTTGTTTGAACACCGCCATTGGTTTTTAATGTACGTCAAAGCTAGAGATTACCATAAGTGTTTTAAATGTTGAACAGAAAAAAATCCACGGGTACCTCTACTTAGTACAAAAAATGTGCACAGCTAAATAAAAAGACTTAGATTGATGGTCCTTTAAAATTGCTAAACTTGAAGAAATTATTAATCTTCCGTCCATTTTTATAGTCAATATATCAAAAGAGAATGTTTTGTCCGACTAAATTCGTATATTATGAGAATTTAGTTTTAGTGGTAGGAACTTCAGCTGTTATTTAATGTTAGCTATCAAAGTAAGCTGATATGTTTTCACACTTCCCTTAGAATCATCAGAGTTTTAATTTCCTTTGTCAAAATATTTGGTTAATATTCGGCTATGCAAAAGTGTATTTTTGTAGGAAAATGTATTTTTCCCATGTAGTTATTGAAAAAGTAACTTGAAGTGTTACTAATGAATTGTCTCTAAAGTGGGTGTCCGATTTACAATGTACGTATAATGCAAAACTAGATCCTTACTTCGTGTCCGCCTTTCTGGCAGTGGATGTTTGAATTGCAATGTAAAACTACCGCCAAGTTTGGCTCTGAACCAAGTTAATCAATCAATTTTTATTTTTTGTTGGGAATCTACAGGTTAACTTCAATGTTATGTATAGATCTTTTTTTTGTTTTTGTCTTAAATATATGCTCGAGAGATGTTAAATCAATTAGACTGTTATATAACATGCTGGATGTATTTTAATCTGTGGCTGTCCTGGAGACATTTGAGAGAAATCAGGATATGTAGATCTATAGTTTTTCAGATTCGTTGTATCATACATATGTTTATGTTTATTCCATTTTTTTTCCAAATATAAATATTTTGAGACAATAGATATTCAGATTCTTGTGTATAATCTAAAGAAAATATTCTTTCAACGAAAAGGTTTTCGATGTTGTTTCACTGTGAGTGTCTCTCGTCAATGTCTCTATTGTATGAATTGGCTAACTTCGTTATTCCTTTATATATTTTAATGAAATTTTGTAAGCAGGCTTTTGAGGAAAATCTATCGGGGTTATAGCCGGCCCGATTGGTCGCATTTCATTATCCGAGACGGGGGTGTCTCTCGGTTGATGGTCCTAATGAAAGAGCTGATTTATCTATCTCTTCGGGCACTTTTAAGATTTTTTATTTCATTTTATGAGGTAAATCTACCTATTAACTTCAAACGTTATGTATAGATCATGTTGAAAAAAATGTTAGAAAAATTTCAAAGTTAATGCAATTTAATTGTTATAAAAAGATACGCTGGGTGTGTTTTAATCTGTCGAGGGGACATTTCAAAGATATCTGAACGTATTGTTCGGCAACTTCACCGGTTCGGCCTCACACGTATGTTTAAATTTAAATTTTAAAAATATGAATACTTTGAGACAATAGATAATCAGATTCTCAAGTATAATCAGAAAAAAATATTCTTGCAATGAGAAGCTTTTTTTTTTTTTTTTTTAAATTAAAAAAGATTTTTTTTTAATATATATATTTCGTTTCGGTTTATTACAACTACCGTGTTTTCGGATTGTCCAACCAACAATCGGGAAAATCCCACCCCTGCTTCGCGCATGGTTACTTTTCAGAAGTGGTAACACTCGCAGCGATCGTCTGGTCATTCGTGTCTTAGCTGGTCATCGGAAGGGTTGCAATTTTAAAGTGACATTACCGTTATACTTCGGCTCAGTGTGGTTGATTCGTTCCCACATTTTCCGTACCGTCCGAAACGCATTATAATTCAATTCAATATCATTTCTTAACCGTACTGCATCCAGATTTACATTTATTCGAAGTATTCCTGTATCTCCGATAGCTTTTTCAAAACTTTGATTACGGAAATGGTCTCCGTAATGACGAAAATGGTTACATTTATGCTGGTAAGTGTAAATGATATACTCTTGTCCTATATATATATATGTATATGTATGTGTTTTATTATTATTATTGTTCAATTTGTCTTTTTTCTTTTTTACACTCCCTCCCCCCAAGAATTAAAACAATCTAATATGAGCGTGTGTGGCCGAATTTTTTAAAAGATCATCACATTATGTGCTCTAAGATGCTGTTTTGTACCTTTTCACCTTCCTCATCGTATATCTTAGTTGGCGCACCATGAACTCGTTAAGATATTGGATTAAATTTAGTTATTGCGTTAATTTCTGATTAATGTTCAATTTATGCCTTTGTTGATAAAAAAGAAAAATATACTTCTCAGAGGCGCTGTGTGATTTTTCTAGGCTGGTTCAACACCGCCATAGGTTCATAATGCACGTCGATGCAAAGTTACCGTAAAAGTAAAAACATCTGAGGGTATGTCTACTTACCATAAAACATGTCCACAACTTAGTCTAAGAATTTGATTGGGACTATTAAAATACTTGATCCCCCCTCAATTGTTTCTCTAATTAAAGAATTGCTTGTTTCGGGATAAAGTTTCCATCTGAAGAACCCCACGATGCTACGAAAAAAAAATCTTTCCATGGAAATTACCCACGCCTTTCGACGGTGTTCAGATCCCCTCGAAGCAACTTTGAAGAGTTGGGATTTTTTTGTCCGAATTAATTCGTTTTCATATTTCTTTGTAGTGTTGGGAGCTTCAACCGTTTTTTTTTTTTTTTTTGTTTTGTTTTGTTTTTTTTTAATGTCGGTTATCAAAGAAAGCAGGCGAGTTTTTACACTTTTTTAAGAATCATTAGATTTTTTAATTTTCTTCGTAAAAAAAAAAAAAAAATATTTGGTTCAGATTCTCCCAAGCATAACTGTATTTTTGCCGTGTGGCTTGATCTGCTTCCCCTGAATCTGGCTATCATTTCTTCAGCATTTTCTTCAATAGAAAAGTAACTTTTAAAGCGATACATGTCAATCGGCTCTGAAAGTGGGTGGGCGATTTACAATTTGCGTATGAATCAGAAGTTGATCCTTACTTTGTGTCCATCCCCCTGACAGTGGATGTTCAATTTTCATTGTAAATATACTGCCAAAGTGGACCCTAAACCTTTTTAGAAAATATACATCCAAGAAAATTACTTGGCTCGAGGGTGGATTCTACCTACGGGAAAGTGAGTCGTGGCATTTTATTAGCAGAAACTAGTCATCTCTGAGTTAATTGTCTGTATACATACTAATTTCTCTCCGGGGGACGTATACTTTTGAGATTTTAATTTCATTTCATGTAGTAAACCTCGTTATATAAAGATCATGTGAAAAAAAGTTGGAGGAAAAATATTTTATAGTTAATGCAATTTAACTATCATTAGATGCGCTGGGTGTGTTTCAATCTGAGGCTGTCCATGGGAACTTCACGAAAAAATCTGGACATGTTGGCTGGCAATTCCACAGATTCGGCGTAATACACGTGTTTAAGTTCAAATTTTAAAAAATTAAAGTCTTTGAGACTGAAGATATTCAGATTCTCAAGTATAATCCAAAGAAAATATCCTTTCAACAAAAAGGTTTTTATTTATTTATTTATTATTATTATTTTTTTTTTTTTCGTTTCGGTTTATTACAACTACCGTGTTTTCGTATTGTCCAATCAGCAATCGGGAAAATCCCGCCCCTGCTTCCCACATTGTCAGCACTTTTCAGAAGTGGTAACACTCGCAGCGATCCTCTGGTCATTCGTGTCTTAGCTGGTCATCGGAAGGGTTGCAATTTCAAAGTGACATTACCGTTATACTTCGGCTCAGTGTGGTTGATTCGTTCCCACATTTTCCGTACCGTCCGAAACTGCACTGCTTAAGTTTTATTATAATTTTGTATTTTTCTAGCTGAATTTGATTATTTTACGATATCTTAACCGTACTACGTCAAGACTTAGACTTATTCAAGGTATTCTTGTGTCTCCGATAGCTTTTTTAAACACTTTAACGAAAATGGCCTCTGTAATGGTGGTAAGTACAATTGATATACTTTTTTCCTATATTTTTCTCTCATTGTTCAATGTCTTTTTTCTTTTCTCTCTTTTTTTTTTTTTACACTTTTTGGGGTTTTTTCTATTGTTTTTTTTTTTTTGTTACTTTTTAGACGTTCTGATTTTTCTTGCTGGTTAAACACCGCCATAGGTTCATAATGTACATCAAAGCAAAGTTACCGTAAAAGTTAAAAAGAACCGAAGGTATCTCTATTTATTACGAAAAAAATGTCCAGAACTGATTCTAAAAACTTAATTTTCGACCATCAAAATACTTGACTTCAAGAAATTATTTATGATCCATCAATTTTTACTTTTACTTGAAGTCATGAAATAAAGTTTCCATCTGGATAACCCCATGTATGCAAGAAAAAAGAAACGTCCATGGAAGATAGTCGCATCTCCTGATGTACTGCGAAGGGCTACTCCCAATACGTTTGGCCACGTTCAGATTCCCCTAACATTTGGGTAGCAACTTTTATTTAGAACAAGATTTTTTTTGTCCGAATAAATTCGTATTTATATAATAATTTCAAGTGGTACATGTCAATTGGCTTTAAAAGTGGGTGTGCTATTTACAATGTGCGTATAGAGCAAAAGTGGACCCTTACTTTGTGTCCGTCTTTCTGACTGATATAGATATACTGCCGAAGTGGACCCTAACCTAAGAAAAAAAAAAAAAACAATTCGAAAAAATTACTCTTGGCGTGTGGGGAGATTCTACCTGGGTGATAGTTCGTTAAACCAAGCTAATCAAGTTATCTCTGCTCTGAAAAAAGCCTCCAGGGGCGTGTTTCGTTGATATCTCCTTTTTCTGCATTGGATTGTGGGATGATTCTTCCTGGTGTATAGTGAGTTATGGCTGGATCGATTTTCCCTCCTCTCTCTCTTTTCGTTAGAAAAATATTTAAAAGTTAATGCTACTCAACTGTTATAAAAATGTTTTCATTGTGGCTGTTCAGGGCATATTCTAACATGTAGGTCGGCAATTTCGCGGATTCGGCGTGACATCCGTTCGATATGTATTTTTTCCCCCATATACGTAATATAAATAGATATTCAGATTCTTAGGATATTTCCTTTGTGTTATACTTTTCAACGGAAAGGTGTCGATTTATTACTTCCGTGTTTTCGCATGTCCAATAAGAGAGACCACACTCATGAAGTTATTAGCCTGTTAGCAGGTCATCGGAAGGATTGCTATTTAAAATGACCTTAGTATACTAGTGAGGTTAGTCCGTTCCGAAATTTTCCGTATCGTCCAAATCAACACAGTTCAAATCTTTATTATAATCTGATATTTTTGTAGCTTAATTCAATTGATTTACCACAATATCTTCGCCGTGCTTAACTACATCAAAACCTGCTCTTATTCGAGGTATTCCTATATTTTCAAAAATCTCCGATAACTTTTTTGATGACAAAAATCGTTTCAGTAATGGTGGTGAGTGTAATTGTGTACTTTTTTTCCCGTCCTCAATATTTCTATCATTTTTTCTTTTTCTTTTTTTTTCTCTTTACACAATTTTTTTCCAAAGAATTTAGACTTAATTCAACAGGAGCATTTTTGATCGAATTTTCTGAAGATCAGATTGCGCGCCATGAATTTTGGTACACTGTACCCATTGTTTGCATCGGATGTCTTAACGAATTCATGGTGCGCAATTTGATAAAGACATGCGTTTAATTTTTACCCTTTTGAAAACTTTTTTGAAGCCTCATATTGGTTAAATACCGCCATGGTTTTCAAATGTACGCCAGAAGCGAAGATTACCGTGAACGTTTTTTTTTTTTTTTTTTTTTTTTTTTTTTTTTTTTCCAAGAAAATTGAACAAAAATCGTTTGTTATATGTACAGATTAGAAAAAGGTGCCCAAATCAAATCCAAGATTCATTCCTGAGGTTTTCAATTTTCTTAGTAAAAGTATTTGGTTAATATTCGGCTATGCAAATGTGTATTTTTGTAGGTAAACGTATTTTTCTATGTAGTTCTGCTTTCACCTAATCCAGAAATTTTGTCTATATATATATATATATATATATATATGGGGGTGGGAGTAACTTAAAAGTGCTGCTACTGAATTGTCCCCAAAGTGGATCCTCTCTTTGTGTCCGCCTTTCTTACCGCGAATGTTCGAATTACAGTGTAAATATATTGCCAAACTAGACCCTAAACTTAATAGAAAAAAAAAAAAAAACGCATAAAAAAATCACTCATGTTAGCTAAACTGAGTTAATCAAGTATTGTCCCCGGCGGGAAAACGCCGCCTTGCACTCTCCTTCTCTGTGGGTGTTGGCTGTCATATCCTTTTCTCTATTGGAAGACTTCGATATTCCTTAAATTTTATTTTATGTACGAAATCTACATATTTACTTCAACTGCCGTTATAGGTAATTTAAATAAAATATCTGCTCAAGAAATTGTATCAATGTAAATGCAATTTAACCGTTATAAGGTCCGTGTAGGTCCTGTTGACCTTGTTCGCGAATAGTCGCAAATCACGTTCTTGGGGTGAGTGAGAATAAGGTGCGCCGCGGAAAATGTTCGCTTTCCCATCCCTAATTCGTATCAGATGGAACGGGCATGATGACGCGATGAACCATTTTATTCATAGATTTTTTTTTTCTTTCCGGTTTTGTTAATTATATCATTTGTATACCGTACCTTCATGAATAATGGTATATATTTAATCGATAAGTATTTTTTCAAGTCCTTTCTATACCAACTTGAAAATGAAATTAATTAATTAAATTGCAACGTACTACCTTCAAAATTCTGGTTCAAGCGTATTTTTTTTTGGTAATCTTTGCTATAACGCATCACAGACGTCCATTTTAGAATGGCTAAAAATGGCTAGATTAACGTTTTTCAGTGCCTTTTAGGACATTGCCTAGAAATTCTATCAGCCCAATTTTAGCCATGCGAAATAGCCGTTCCTGATGCGTTATTGCAAAGATTTCTACTCTTTTTGAAAATATATTTTACAATCTGTGGCTATACACGTGTATGAGCTATTCTAAATACGTCTCTTGGTTTATGTTGAGTATTCATGCGAGCATAGTAACTTGTACCATGTGGTTGGGGGTGATCAATGCTTCCAAAAGATGTTGGTCATGTGACGGTTTCTATTATATGACTAAGCAGAAATGTTCCTCTTGCTTTTTACTTTTTCAGTTGGCTACTTCTTGAGCTTTTTATTTTTTCATCTTTTTTTTAATCATTTCGTTTTTCTTTCTTTTTCCAGCCCCATCTTGTTCAAGTGAAGGTTGAGATTGGCCACAAGGCCACCCTGCGAAGTAATCCTACCTCGGAAGGGTTCACTCATGACTGGACAATCTTTGTCCGAGGTCAAGAAGGAAGTCCCATTTACCATTTTGTTGAGAAAGTTATTTTTTACCTACATGATAGTTTTCCAAAACCAAAAAGAGGTAAGTCTTTTTATATATATTTTTATGTCTTCTAATCAACAGATTGAATATGGCACTTGTCAATTTGTGGAAAGAAAAATTTCATTCACCATCCTCTCACAGATATACACAATTATCAATTGTAGATTCTGTTATTTTGTGTCTGACCTCTAAGTAGCAGAAAAGTGTATTGTTGTCACATGTAATGAATTAGCTCCTTTTAAAACGTGTTAACTCGAAGAATGAAAAAAGAAAAATCCGGACGATTTGCAACTTGGTAGTGTGTATGTTGGGTCCATGTTGATGCTTATCCTGGTAATTATCTAATTTTCATCTATCACTTAGAATCTTATTCTATTTATCTGTTTGTGATCTAACTAGCCGTGTTACAATGTGAGGGTTGATGGGGGGGGGGGCTCCTCAGTTGAATATTTCATTTCATTCTTAAATATTTCATTTGATTTTTAAATAGCATTTTTTTTTGTTGAAGATACTTTGTGCATGTAACCCTTTCCAGCCACCAAAAAGTCAGATAGAAACCTCTTAAGTGAATTCATTGACTAGATGAAGCCGTGTTTGCTTGGAACTCCTGCAGATAGATAGCTAATCACAGCCACTTGATTAAAAAGATATTGGAAAGGGGTTGACAAAAAAAGGCATGGTGTATAAAGGAAGATATGTTTAGTTAGATGAGAAACAAAAGAGAGCAAAGAAATAAAGAGGATTAATGATCATTTAGTTCTCAGTGTCAGGTGAAAGAGGGTGAATAAAATAAGATGCCTATAAAAAGGAGACCAAAGGTTGGTCACTTGATTAGTAGACCAGATAAAGGGTTGGACTCTCTACGGGCCTAGGCCTGCTCGCAGTAGGACCGATTAACATCTCCCTCTCTCTCTCTCTCTCTGTCTGAGTGAGGATTTTGTTTTGTCTTCAAACGAAGACTATTGATGTATTTTCGGTTGGCCAAAAGAAGAATCCTGAATCCTGGCATGAGTCTCGTCTTTGGTTCCTTCCCTTGCTCCGGCTGCAGTGAGAATCCATGCAAAGAAAAATATTATCTTTCAGCTGGAACAGTGCATTGTAGACAGTTGCTGAATTAAGGTACCTCTAGAATGTGCTAACTTGAAGATTGCGAAAAAAAAAAAAAAATCTGGGTGATTTGCCACTCGATAATGATAGTGTGGAGTCTGCATTTGCACTCACCCGTATCTGTATTATAGGGGCTTTGTTGTCAAGGGGGATAACTACAAAATATACAGTAGTTTCCATTGTTTATTTACAATTTCTTTGTGATTTAAGTAGTTTGATTCTTGTCACTTCGGATCGTATTAATTTTCTCTCGAAAGATCATTTAAAGTCTATTTTTGAGTTCCGCTAAGACTCAAAAATAGGATGCTGGACATGTTTTTTCATATGTGTTGAGCCATAGATAAAAATATTTGTCCATGTTGTGTGGGTTTTTTTCTATTTTTAGAGCTTTTCTAATTGGTCATTCGTTTTTTTTGGTTTCTTTGAGTCTACTTTTGAAACTTTCATTCATTGAAATTTATTGTAAGTAAAATACTTTTCCAGGTGATAAAGACTTTGGCAATTGGTCAGTGAATTAGGTTTTGTTTTGTGATAGAGAGACTCGCTACTAGTATGAGTGATGCAAAGAAAGCATATTTTAAGTACTACGCTTGGTAATATCTCACACCTTTTCTAATCAAATGTCTCTGTAAAAATCCCTAAGTCTTTTAATTCATTTTTATATTTTTTATTAGATCAGTATGGTAAGGCCTTTCTTTGAAAAGGTATTTATGGAAAAACTGATTACTGTACACCAATAGCTAATATCTAATCATCACTTAGATAGTTTTTTTTTTTTTTTTTTTTGAGAAAATTAATTCAAAATATTGCAATACATCTTAAAATTCAAAGTCTATGAGGATACCTATAGAATGATATTAAAGTAACTTTAGTTGGCTATATGAGAAGTAACATCAGTTATATTTATTTATATAGTTGCTCTAGTGTCTTAACTTTGGCAGACAGATACTACACTATGACCCTTTTGATTTTACATAGCTTCCTTTCTTTCCTTGCAACAACATATCTCCTATGATAATGTGCCAAGTGTATTCATTTTTTCTTGTCTGTAACACCCTAAGGGAAATAATTATTATTTTTTTTTTTTTAATGTGAGAGTTACTTCCTTCAAGACTCTTTTGTCATTTGGAATAGATAGATAATGATACTCAATACTTGAATTCAGTGATAATTTTTCATTTGAATTAGCTCAACACTTTCTCTTCATTTTAAACATTTACGTAATCCCAATTGCAAGATTACTTGAGTATTGCCTACATGTCTTGATGGCTAGGGTAAACTAGAATTTTACGTCTTCAATTTGTCATTGTCTGATGCTCTCTACTCATATGATTCCAACTTGTATTCTCACTGTTGGGTTGCCTAATGGTTAGCATTTCTGAAAATGAAAAAACAGTTCAAACTTTACCTGAAGCAATTCACATTGATGCCCTTAGGGAAAGCATGAATCTTCTCTCTCCCCTAGTTATGAGTAAATAACAGAGCAGCCTAGGTTGGCAACCAGCATAGGAGACACATTTTAGGAGAATTTTACCAAATATCAAAATAATGAAATGCACTGGATCTGCTGGTGCTATCAACTTGCCAAATTCTTTTCTTTGAATCACTGCAGAAATACATGAGGAGCTCAAATGTCTTCTGCACAGGTTGCTGGAAGGAAAGATAATTATAGTACAGTCCTCGTCTTTTTCATAAAATGTTAAAAATAGTTGTAGGATGATGATCATAATCGAAAGATGATACAAACTCTTGGGAAAAGCCTTCTCTGTAGATGCACAATCTGTCATGTGTCAGGGTGTTAGCCTGGAATTTTACTTCCCAACCATTTGTATAGGGTCAGGAAGTATTAGTATTTATTTTGTAATTTAGAAAAAAGATGCAAACATGCTCTGTTTGATTGAGAAATGAAATTAGGTTTCTATTGGGAATAAGCCTTTGAACAGCTTGTGAGAATGCTGGCTAACACCCTGTATGTGTATGCTTGTTGTGTTTGTACCTTGTGGAGGTGCTGAGTGCCTTAACGGTATGAGATATAGAATTGGAAAACTGAGATTAAATTCCTGGTGGTTTGATTTCTTAGCACTATTGCCCTTGGGAAAGCCATGTATGCACTTCCTGGCTCGTGTGGGGCAGATAGAGCCCTGCAGCCCTCTGAGGTAGTCCATTTAAGGGAAGGCAACCCTGTCAAAAAAAAACAAAAAAAAACCCCCAAAAAACAAACTCGCTCTTTGGCCATCTCAGCCGGCTGAGTTCCTAGGAAGGGCACCTTGGAGATCTCTCCAACAACCAGCAAAACCCGAGAGGAGTGTGCTCCCCTGATCCTCCAGAAGTGAGGAACGAGCCAGTTATAAAATCTGTCAACATTCCAAACACTTATCAGATTTCACCCTCATCTTGCTGGGGAGGCTGAGTGATTTGTCTCTGCTACACTAATAATTGTATAGTATTGTATTTCTTATGTAAGTGTATGACAAGTTCAAGAATTCTCTATTTATAGAATTAGATGAGGAAGCTCTTCAGAAGGGTTACATTGGCACATTATCAAACAAGAGTTTTTACTTATAGATAAAGGTTTATTTCAGGTTGTAGATTTTCATGGCTTTCAGCATTGTGAATTTCATCAGCATGTTTTGTGGGGTATCTTGGATTTTATATGTATGCTACTTAAGAAACCTGCTTTTTTAAATACGTGTGTGTGTGTGTGTGAATTAGCTGAGGTATCATTTTGTTTGTTGGTTTTCTGTCACACTAAAGCAGAGGGTGGAGGTACTGCATACTCAAAATTGGCTGTTGCTGGTAAGCAAGGCTCTGCTGTGTGTTTGCTGATTTAGGAAGGCAACTGATGCTGGTAATATAACTACTACCACCACTGCCGTTGCTGTCTATTTTGTTACCAAGTTCTCTTGCCTCTATTGTTTTAAGATTATTAAAAAATAGAAAATGAAGAGTTGTAGAGAATGTGCAGGAGTATTGAATGCAGCGTAATTATTAAACAACATAGAGAGGCGCAGGTGGCCTAGTGGTCGAACAGTTTGGAGAATGGAATTGATGAACCAAGTTCAAACTCCAGCTGAGACACTTTGCCCCGATGCTCTTGGAAAATGCATGAATCTATCTCTCCTCTTAGCTATTGATCAATAGTAGACTGGGCTCTCTGGCCTTGGGAAGGCAATCAGTTGATCTAGAAGATAGACAACTCTGGTTCCTAACCAGGGACTGAAGCTCCCTGAAAGTAAGTTGTATGCCAATTTCAACTTCATTCCGGCAGCTCCTGCAGTCAAGCTGATGCCAAATGTATAGTTTCTCTTTCCTTTGGATGACATCTGTGAAGCCAAGAAGGAAGGTATCTCAGGATACCCATGTGCTTTGCCCGGGCTTGCTGCCAGGAGAGTTCACTTTAGTGTCTTAATCATTGTATGTGGTTTAGTCGGACTATTTACCTTATCTTCATTGCTCATTTTTATGCTTAAGCTACAAGAACTTTAATGGCTGGTGGAAGATCAAATCACCCCCTCCCCCAGATAATCCTACCCCTCATTTTTTTTCCAATCAATTGATGCCATATTTGTTTGTTCTTCTTTTTTTTTTTTTTTTTTTTTTTACATTAATTTTTTGTATTGATAGTAATGATATTGTCAATTTTTTTGTTATTAGATAAAGCATTGTCAAGTACTATTTCTTCTAATATTTTCTTTCATTGTTTCGTCAGGGATTTCGAACTCATTTACTATGAGGGCCAGATTATGTAAATACAGCCCCCCCCATCCGCCCTATAGCATTGGTGGATAGTGGACCCCAACATTTTTATCTATATTGTAGCCTACTCACCCAGAAAACCGAAAATTAGAAAAAAAAATAACAATGAAATGATGTACTCCTTATACATGAAAAAATAATTTCAATTTGTATTTATTTTCCTATAACAATGGGCACGACCACGAACTTTATGACCCCAAAGTCCTCTGATAGTACCAGGGCTTTCTTTTGGTTTATATGAAATTTTTGAATTTAAAAAAAATATTAACTTTTCTTTTTTTTTCTGGTTATGATAAATTTTCTATATTTTAAATAATGCATTTGTAAAGCGCAAAATAGGACTGTTGCAGCAAATGTGACAAGGGACACCTTTTGGTGTCCCCCCCCCCCCGGTTTAGTTGATTTAAGATGAGAGAAAATACTAGTCAAATTCTTCCTTTTTTTTTTTTTTTTTTTTTTACACAAATGACTGAAATAACGAGATGAGATGCACTGGTCTGAATAATTTGATTAATTCTGAACATTTTCCTAAGAACCACATTTCTGCAAATATGATCCTTGATAAGTGTTTATTTGGGGCTATTACTCAGCAGACCCCTTATAACGCGGAACTCGTGGTCCACAAATATCTATCGCTTGATTGAGGATCTGCGTTGTAACGTATTTTCCCTTTTTAACGAACTTTGATCCAAGTCTTCCTTTTGTTAGGTAGAGTCATTTCTCGACGGCGAGTGGAAATGGGTGTAACGTTATATAAATCTATTCGTTTCATCAATTGTTGATACCTAACGTACACTGGTACCACTACGCCCCATCTCGCCCCCCCCCCCCAACTACTTTTAGGCCGACTCTCTTTGTGCTGAAATGAAGAGAAACCCGTAGTGAGCCGGGTATAGGCTGGAAGACTGAAATAGATACTTTTTTTTTTTTTTTTTAAATCGTGGCACCTCTGCTTCTGAAGGTTACATTTTGACAAAACTTGATTACATTATGTTACTAGTATTGACCAAGAGTCGACTATTAAAAAAAAAGTCAGGAGTATAATGTACTATTGACTTTTTTTAATATCATTTCCTTTTCTCTTTTTAAAAATTTTTTTTTTATTGATAACTTTTAGCTATTTTTAACCAATTCAGCAAGTTTATTTTAGCCATTTAGATGGCCACAAAATAGCTAACTATCTTTTAAATGCATTTTGGCTTTTTTTTTTTTTTTTTTTTTTCTGTGAATTAGGGTCCATGCTCAAATCGCGTTATATCGGGTCTACAGTTTACTGAACTTTCTCTTGAAAAAATTAAGAGTTGATCACATTACCCTCTTGAATGACACCCAAACGGCCAAATCTCAAAGTACAAAACTGCATTTAGAAATGATGAACTGCAAATGTAATTTCGTTATACAGTGCGTGTTATGTTTAGACTTTACTGTGTCTGATCAATTTCCCCAGGTCAGATTAGGGTCAATGTATCACGATTCATGGGGTGGCGGAAGGTATCCATGTTCGTAAACAAAACGCACGTGTAAGGCAACCGTTTTAGTTCATGGACTTTGAAAAGGTGGCCACCCATGTACAAAGAGTGAAGGAAAGAAGGGGAAATCTGGCATTTAAAAGGTTTCACTAACAAACGGAATAAAGTACAACATTGAACTTTGAAGTATTGTTAAGTGTTGTTTATATAATTCAGTTTTTTGGTTTTTGTTTTTTTTTTCAAAGCTCTTTATCTTGATAAGGTTCACTCATAAAAAAATTTATTTACAAAAATCTGATTCAATTTTGGGAGGGTTAAAACATCCATTGGGGACTCGTATCCTTATCACTGTTGGAATTTCATAAACAATTTGACTCTGGTTTTATTTTACATTTCCAAAGATCAGAGAGATTGATTTATAAAACTCGCGGGAAATTCATTACAGTATTTTTTGGTTAACTGATTAAAAATTGTATCCATAGTATGCTTTTCGCATTGGTAAAAGTACATTTCTGTGGATTGGATACACCCTACGAGAAACAGCTGACACAAAGCAGGCACTGGACTGGAATCCCCAGGGAAGGGAAAAGTGTGAAGGTTTAGGTGAATACTGAGAAAAAAAGGCGTCTGGACATGCATGTCCCACAAAGTTTTCCGGAATGAACAGTAACAAATATACATTTTCTTTGCTTTACTTTTAAAAACAGTCTGTATCAATTTAGGTTTCTTCAGTTTCTAAGTTGGTCTTGCTGACTATTCATCACGCGTACAAACTGTGTCAATGGAGCAAGAGGGCTGAAAATTCAAACATTTACTCTTTATCATGACTAGAAAAAACGTTTTGTTCTTTTAAATTTTCCATTAAATTCAAATTCCAATGTAAGTTTATACAAAGACAGTTTCCCATCCAAGTGCGTCCGAGAAATTGGATTTCAGTTAATTGTCATCCAAAATAGTTGTTGGTTGAGCAGAAGTTTCTTCCCACAGATACGGGTTTCCCCACTTTCTGAAAGAAGAGCATTCCTATAAAAACCTTTTCATTAGCTAAAATGGCCTTAAGGGGAGAAGCAATAACCATTAATTTATATGGAAATGATTTTTTACTTTTCCCAGATCCCCAAAATTTTGATGATGGTTAGGCTGAGTCGTCAGAGGTTGGGGTACTAATATATATATATATATATATATATATATATATATATATATATATATATATAAATGAAATTGGGGCCAAGACCAATATTGCATTTTGATCCAGGAAATAGGATTGTGCACCACACTGTTGACCCATTAACTGTGGAGATCACTGCAATGACTAAAATTTCAGTGATTTGCAGTCTATTGGTTTGAATTAGACAGCTTTATACTTAGAATTAGTTTAATTTTATAATTTTACAGCTGCTGCTGTGTATTTGTTATTGAAGGAGAGCAAGCGAATATAATTAGGAACACATCGTTTGTAATTCCAATTTATTACCAACAAAATGAGTCTACCATTGTAACTGATAATATATTTCAATGTGATTTGTTTGTTTTTTTTTTGTTTTTTTTTGTTTTACTATATCTTCGATTTATAAGTCTATAAGTGAGAAACACATTCCCAATACCCTGAAGCCAATAGCTTTCACTACGGCTTTTATTTCTGCCTAATAACCTTATTCTCTCCTCGGGCTAACTATATACCCCCCCCCCCAAAAAAAAAACTGTGTGAAGTCTTCGCTTTGATACTTTATTGCAGCTGTTGAACATAGCTGACAGGAGGCCAAGCTCAGATGGGTAAAGTAGGCCCCCCGTTTCATTGCTAACACGTAACTTAACATCATTTCCTCCCTTTAGTTACACCTCTGGATTAAGCCCCCTTGAAAATCATGGGCCTGGATCACATGGTCCCACCAGCCTCCCCCTTTCTTGTGCCTTCACAGCTATGTACTTTTTTATCTATTCACTATTTGATCAATTATATGATTTAGTTGATGTAAAAAGGAAGGAAAAAACCTGTTTTTAAAAACCTTTTGCTGATGATTGTGTAATCAATAAACATAGCTTTTATGTATGGTGTTTACTATTTATTATGTTCATGTAAAAATACCTCGTGCCAAGGTCATCGTAATCAATTACAAACTAGTTTACCTTTGCTATCAAAAAATGACAGGAATACTAGAAACTGTCAACATATGTTTCTTCAGTTTTGAAGTTAGTGTGACTGGCTTTGTATATGTCATGTGTGTGGACTGCACAAATGGAGCAATAGGGCTTTATTTTTATTTATTTTTTTTTTTTTGTACCCTTCCCCCAAGGTTTTTAGGGGTGTGTTCAATTTGCAAAGAAAGTTTTCACTACACTAAATTGGTCCCTTAGTTTGTGCCTGACAATACTTGCATGTTTTGTTTTTTTTTATTTTAAATTCTGACTTCTTATTGATCAGTGCTCAATAAAAGGCAAGAGAAGTAAACTTATTCATTGATCACCTTTTCATAAACAATGTTTCAATTGATCACCCTCAACATGGCCTGTCACCATATCATGTTGGCCATGTAACAGTTTCTTTTGAGTAACTAACCAGACTTCTTTATGTAATTATGCAATAGCATTGTTGTGTCAGAAACATACTTCTCTGTATTTTCTACTTCCTGCACAATAACTGATGACTATTAAACTATAGGTAACGGGTATTAGTATTGACAAATAAAATTTCAGTTCGTTACATCATCAGAATTGTGCTCTATGCAGTGGACTCTTCTGGTGAGCCATCTCTACATAGAGATCAGCATAATGTACTCTTCTGGTGATATAAAAAAAAGTATTATACACACACAGTGTAGAAACACATTGTGCTTTATATATGTGGATTGGTTTCAGAAAGAGATGCCGGTAGTAATTCCTTTGCAAAATATGCTAAGTGTAGATAAAATTATGGCCCTGCATGTCAAATCAGGTATTGAGTTATTCTGGTCAGTTTTAAGCTAGTGCTGAAAATAGCTCATGTACCTCATTTCTGGGGATTTTTCAAAAACAGCTCTATAAATACCTTATCTAACCATTCCCATTAAAAAATGAATGTTTTGATTTTTTTTTTTTTTTTCTCTGAGACTGCATCACTAGAAATGTTTGTTTGGTATACTTGAACGTCAATTTTCTCAAAACTACTAAATGTTCGATCTCTTAGCGATCACAAAATTGACTACCAAAACGAATCTTATGATCTGTGGAATATGAATCAAGCTTCAATTGTGATAGTTTCTGGCCTTCAATATCAAAAACAGATTATCACATTCTTAAATCTCTTCAAAACGGTTGTGTAGAGATGTAGAATAAACAGGTTTAGAGAGTTGGAGACCTGTTACATTTTTTTAATCGGGAATCTTTAGAGTAAGCATTACTTGTGAAGTTTAGTGGGATATTCGTGTTAAATAAAAACAGATTTAATGCCTGGTTCAGAATACAGGTGCACCTTAATTTTCTGGCACTGTTGGTCTCAGAATTGTGCTTGATTATTCATTTTACCTGATCTACACTGATCATGTGATGATAGTATATATCTGACCCAGTAATTATACACATCTTATGTGTTTAAAGTATTGTGACAAAGACGTGCATTTGGGGACTGTTGTGGCCGTGCATCGGGGGACTGTTGTGGCCGTAATTTTTCAATACAAGTGAAACAGATTCGGGTATAATAACTAGTTCTGCTCTTACAAAGGATTTAGAAGTACTTAACCTCCCAGCATGACAAATCGTATAGTTTTTCTTGCACTATACAATTAGAAAGGCTTGGAAGAGGAGGATTGTCGTGATTACTGGTTCAATCACAATTGACAGTTGCATCATATTGAGGTGTTTAAGGGATTACATCCTGGTCTCTTGAAACAGATACAGATACAGTTGAAGTTGTTGATATGCTTTTTTTGTGAGAGACAAGAGAATTCAATTTTCTACTCATTATTTTGTCTATATCAGAATAGGTCCTACCCCATAGCTTTCTTGGAAATAGGTAGTGTACTTGTACTTGAAATGCCCCAAAACACTTGGTACTTTTGTTATTTACATTGTGTGTAATTGTAACAATATTTTTCTTCTCTTTTCAGTTGTTAAAGACGCCCCTTATCAAGTTTGTGAGTCTGGCTATGCTGGGTTTGTCTTGCCCGTGGAACTTTATTTTAAGAATAAAGAAGAGCCTAAAAAAATACGTTTTGAGTATGACCTATTCTTGCAAGGATTAGGAGCCCCACCAGTTTATAATTCTCGATGTGAGAAATTGACGTTTCAAAACCCGACTGAAGAATTCAAGGAAAAATTATTGAAGGCTGGTGCTGTGAGTATTAAAAATTTTTTTTTTTTTTCTCATTTATAAAAAGATTTTTAACCTGGTCTTTGTGGGTTTTTTTGTTTGTTTTTTTGGTGTTTTTTTTAAATTCCTCCCTTTCCTTTTAATTCATACCTGAAGATGTATACCTGCTTTTCTTTTATCACACAGATACACTGAGGAAGTCATTTATTATATTCATGGATAATGTTATCAAAATCAGTTGGTTCAGAACACTTTATTTTAGATGAAATGAAAAATCAAAAAGTTTCCCTTTTAAATTTTTATAATGTAATGTGAACAATCTATGTAAAATTGTACACATTTGTGTATCCTGTGGTTAATGTTATCAACCAGCAATTGCTATCTTGAAGGAAAAAAAAACTGATCCAAAGTAATCACAATCCTTTGTGTGTGTGTAACTATGTATATATACACATGAACACAATTTTAAGATATCTTTTTAAAAATCCGTGTAATGGTTGCATGGTATACAATTGATGATCCCTACATGTTACCATAATTGCAAAGTATGTGTAAAACAGAGAAAACACTGAAGAAAATTACATGAATTACATCAACAGATATTTGGGGAAATAAGTGACACAATTTCTTGAAAGTTTTTTTAATGTTTAGGGTCTGAAGCTTATATATATATATGATTGTGTCATCCACAGACAGCTGTTTTGTTGTATTACAACTTGTGGCTCTAGACTATCCAGTACCCCTAGATATATGAATGAAATAATCAATTCGCTACACAAATATTTATTTCTGTTCTGTTTGGGCTTCTTCAGGTGGATGATTCAATTTACTTGGATCCCTATTTAAGACGTTATTGGAGGGGGAGGTCTGTTTTCCTGTCTTATTCTATTTATCTATTTTTTTTTTTTTTTTTCTTTGCCTTGTTTAATTGTTGATCAGTATTTTATCCTCCATGTGGGGAAATAGGTTTATGGCTAGTTATAAATTACTTGGGATGTTTCAGACACTTTCTTCATCAGTGTGTTGTTAATCTATCAGTTTTTTGTGGTACATTTCCTCTCTGGGGAGTATTCTCTTCCTACTTTATCTGCCTCCCAGTGTTAGGGGGGTTCACTTTCACATGACCTTAGTTGTTTAATTCTTTTTATATTCTTGGTGGGTTTGCATCTATCTATATCTAAGTTAATTATGAGAAGGTGATTAGGTTCTTGAAGTGGCTGGAAGTATGAAAGTACTAATAATAATGTTAATAGTAATGCTGCTAGTCTCCACCCAGCAAAATACCCCCCCCATAACATCCTAAATAGGGTTCCAAATAAATTAAATAATTCGTCTGAAGAAGCCCAAACATAAACAGGTTTGTGTAGCAAATCAATCATTTCATCATATTTAAAATTCTAAATTTTTGTTTTTACCATATAACAGATGTATATTGGAAATTCTGTGTATATCTATTTATCCCTGATATTAAGCTCTCTTTTCACTCATAGGTTACTCAGTCCTCTCGAAAAAAAACTATATGCACACACAAACACACTGTTTTAATGTGTAATTTTTATATTTTGCTAGGTGCCTTCGATACAACAAGCTTTGCCTGGTCCTGATTTTTTTGCGGTAACACCTGGACGAGCAGAAGGAAAGAAAAGTAAATCTAATGGAACAATCAAGGTAATTTGCACAACACCAGCTCTTATTCCATCCCCACATTTTTTTTTCTTTTGCTTTGGCAAACTGATAGCTTATATCACGTTAAAGGTCATGTCACTTTCTTTGTCTCTGGTTTTTGGTCTCGCTTAAGCAAACAGAGATATAGCGAACACACAAAGTGGGCTCTTACTGCAGTTGCAGTGCGAGATTGTGCAGTCTGTGTTCATTGGAAGTAGGCAGGTGACTGCTGCTGGTGACATCACAACCACTACTGCTGATACCTAAGTTTTTTGTTTTTTTTTATCTTTTCTGTTTTATTTCTTAAAAATGATTTTTTTTTTATATGTAGATTTTTTTTTTTCAGTTCTTAAGTTGGTTTGGCTGGCTATGTATCGTGTATATAGGCTGGTAATTCAAACATTTATATCTTATGTCTTGATTTTTTTTTTTTTTTTTTTTTTGAGAAATTACCTCTTCTCTCAATATAAGTTTTTAGTGGGAGGGGGTTCAATTCACAATATAACTTTATGCTGGATTCTTCCCTTAGTTTCTTCCCGGCAGCATTCACTCTAGTGTTTTTGAACTGATTAACCAATTTGTGCTTTTCCCCTGACCTTATTCATTGATCACCCGCTTTTCCAATTTTTTTAATTGATCACTCCAACGTGGCATGTTGTCAAGACATTCATCATGTGACAATTTCTATTAAGTGACTAATCAGAATTGTTTCTTTTCTCTGCCATATTGGCATTGAGAATTTTTTTGATTTAATTCCAATGTTGTAAGTATTTGACGTACTCACTTCCGTTTTTTTTTTTTGTCTTTCAGAGCAAACCAAAACAGAAAACGTTACCCTCAAGTGGAACCATTGCTTCAAAAGAGCTCAAGTCGAGCAGCAAGGATAAAATGTCTCCAAAGGAGTCGACAAAACGGACTCTGGAGTCCTCGACGGTCGAAGAAGTTGAGAGGAAGAAGATTAAGCTGAACATCAAAGTAAGCGACAAACAAAGTGATGGCAAAGACAAGTCGAAAGAGAAACACAAAGAAAAACACAAGAGCAAAGACAAAGAGAAGAAACACAAGAACAAATCGCATTCGGGGAAAGATAAGGAGAAAGGAAAGTCTGAGAAGAAGGACAAGGCCCCGCATGCCATTATCGGAAACAAGGATGACAGCTTCAAGATACATCAAGCCAAGGAGAAAGAGAAGGAAAAAGAGGATAAATCGGATAGCTTCAGCGACATTAGTGATTTTAGCAGCACAAGTTCGCCTTCAAATCTTGAATCAACATCTTCATCTTTGAAGCCATATAAATTACAAGTTCTGGCCTACAGTGACGATGAGGATGATGGCATAGATGAAGACGATATTTTTTACTCCTGCGGTAGCCATTTATCTTGCTTATCACCAGCAGACAGTCACAAGGATTCATCATCAAGCAAGTCGACAAGCAAGACGTCATCGTCTCACAAACAGAGCTCGAAAAGCAAAAGTGAAGGAAACTCAGGGGAGAAACGTAAGTTGTCGACGAGTGGCAATGACAGCAACAACGATGCCGAGAATAAGAAGGCGAAGGCTGTGAAAGAAGAGAAGAAGGAAAGCAGCAAGGATTCAGCGAAGGAAGAAAAGAAGGAGAGTAAAGAGAAGGAGAGCAAGAAGGAAGTGAAGCTGAAGAAGGATGGGAAGGAATCCCGGGAGGGTAAGAAATCAAAAGAGGGTAAGGACCATAAGGATAGGGATGTAAAAAAAGAAGAGCCAAAAGAGCAGAAATCGAAAGACTCCAAGACGAGCGGGGATTCAAAGGATAAAATTAAGAAGGAAAAAGATAAAAACAAGGTTCACAAAGAGAAAGAAGACAAGAGTTTAAGAGAATCAAAGACGAAGGAATCTAAAGAGGGTAAGGTAAAAGATGGTAAGTCCAGCAAAGATAAAGACAAAGGAAGCAAAGAGAATAAAGATAAGAGTACGAAAGACGCAAAGGATGTTAAGTCTCCTAAAAGCAAATCTCCAAAAGATATCAAAGACTCTAAAACTTCAAAGGAAGGCAAAGACTCCAAGTCCCCGAAGGATTCTATAAAGTCTCCAAAGGAATCGAAAGATGTAAAAGAGAGCAAACACGAGAAGGAAATGAAGTCACCGGAGGCAAGCCAGGACAGCTCAGTTACGTCAGGAAATCTCACGCCAAAAGAAAAGAAACATGAAAAGCAAACGAAAGAAGGAAAGTCATCGAAAGATTCCAAATCGAGCAAGGAAAATCGGTCAAAGGAGAACCGAGATCGAGACTCAAAAAACAAGGACGTTTCAGAAAAGAGCAATAAAGCCAGCAAGGAATCTCGGAAGGATAGACACGAAAAGGCAAGAGATTCTGCAGTCAGCGAAGGGAAAAGCGCCAAAAACTCTGATTCTTCAAAGAGTCAGAATAACAAAGAGATAAAGAAAGAGCCCGTATCGGACTCAGATGGACAGAACAATAACCTGCACAATCATGATTCTTCAAAGAGTCAGAATAATAAGAAAGAGCCCGTATCGGACTCGTTTGTAACAGATGGACAAAACAATAACCTGCACGATCTTGATGCAGACAAAAAGTTTCTTGACAGCGATGATTCTGACCGGAACGAATGTAGCAGCTTGCGTTTGACCCCAGAGTCGTCACCTTTGTTAAACTCCTCTAAAGAGCAGAAGGATAGCCATAGTGGCAGTGATCCTACGTCTGAGGAGGAGGAAGAGTTCACGCTAGAAGAACTAGAGCAAGTTGCAGATAACGGTTACAAAGTAAAGATTCTCTGCAACATAATGAACATTATTAATGCATCACAGAACCGAGAACTTGTGCAAAAAGTTGCAGACTTAGCGTCTGAAGACACAAATTGCGTTGTGGAGGGTGATCACTTTAAGTTTGATCTAATGAATGTCAGTGCCAATTGTATGCGGAAGATCCAAGCGGTGGTAAATAAATGTACAGATGAAGTTGACGAACACTGATGTCCATCTCTCTATCTCTTTCTTCTACACTACCACTATCTGCTGGTGAGAGAAAACTTACGCAAGGGAGATAATCATTTCTCATTGTACTTTTTTTAATCTTTTCTCAACTCAGTGGATGAGCAACAAATTTTTTTTTTTTTTTTTTTCACTGCCCCCAACCCATTTTTTTTTTTCATTTTTTTTATTCTCCCCTGCTACCACCACTAACAATTATACATTTCCCCTCCCTTTGTTTTTCTTAAACCAAAAAAAAATTCTCTCAACTCATCTTTCTTTTGCACCAAACATATTCAAGAAAACAAAAAAAAGGATTGTTTCTACACTACAGTTCAATGTTGCTAAGCAACAGTGGAAGACATTTGAAAAGGGTGCAGATTTTTTTTTTTTTTACCCCAAGAGAGAAAGGGGGGGAAAGAAGACATCGGGGGAGGAAATGGAGAGTGAAAGAAAGAAAAAGGAAATATTATTGTTTTTCTTATAGCAAAAAAAGAGAAAGCTGGAAGGATGCAACAACAGAATAATCTCTACAAACTGAAATTCACCAAATATGTTCAAATGAAAGAAAAAATACGAATGGAATTCTGCCAGAAATACAAATAGAACTATTATCTTTTTTTTTTTTTCAGCAATTATTTCATTATTTACTTTCATTAGACAAAGTTTTTCAAATCAATAATGTTTTGACTACTATTTACATTCATCTTAATTACACTGTTGCTTTTTATCACAACTTGGCTCAGGCCATCAATCTATGGCAGCACGGATCGAAAATAAACTTCCGGTAACACTCTAACTCACTATCTGAGGAGGAAAAACCAAGTTATTACCCTGCTGCTTTTACCAACTGAGCTACAAAAGCTAGTTGGCTTGCAAAAGTCCAAATAAAATCTTCAAACCAATCCTCTATCCTGATCTCTTGTTGCCTTAGAGGAAGGGTTATAACCTGGCTCCCCGAAGGGAATGTGTTCTATTCAAACCGAAAGTTTATTCATTATTTCCGATCTATGCTATTTACTCTGCTGTAGATTGATGGCTTCTGCAAAGTTCCAATAGAGAAAGCAACAAAAAAAATCAAGATGAAAGTAGACAGTTGTTGAAAAAATGAACTTTTTTTTTTTTTCTTTTTTCAATTTTTTTTGCAGAAATGGTTCATTTTATGTAAAAAAAAAAAAAGAATTTTCTCATTTATTTTTTTTGCAATTGTCATGGGAACATTTCAGATTCAGGAAAAAAGCCTGGTTAAATGTTTCAGTGAAATCCATTGTGTTTTTATTATCGGTTGTTGTAAAAGTACTAGTATTTTTTTATTAGTTTTCTTTTGCAAGACAATTTTCTTTCCCTCTTTTTTTTCTTTTGCACTCTCAAATATAAATACTTGACGAAGAAAAAAAACCTGAAATTTTAGAAGTAAATACTTCACAGAAAGATTTATAATTTATTGTTTTGTTTTTTTTCTCCTCATTTTTCAAACTTATTTAAAATATATCATTGTACTCTTCTGTGTGTGGTAGGGATATATATGACACACACTCACCCCCCCCCCCTGCACTTTCTACATCGAGTAACATATGACCAAAAACTGCTGTTCTTTTTAGATCCAATTTCTATTTCTTTTAGTTATTTTTATTATATATCTATCACGAGATATATATACCTACAGTATTTCATGGTTGACAGGACACTGCAAGTGGTGAGATGCACCCTAGAATTAGCTAGGTATTCTTCAGTAAATATTTTCACATCAAATAGCATACTACGTTAGTTAGTCCAAGTCGTTAACTCTATCATTTTTCTGTTTGTCATAGCTATTTATCACATTTTGGGACTATTATCAAATTTTGGGACTATTATCAAATTTTGAAGGAAAAAAAGTACGTCATATCAGCCTAGAAATATGGTGTATAATCCGTGGGTGTTGAAAAGTGCGGGGGTGGCAGCCATATTTAAGTCTTGATAGCCACCAACTCGTGTTCATTCCAAAGGAAAAAGAAGAAAGTATTTATTTGCCTTCCCATGATAGCAAATTTGACAGTAGATCTGGTTCAACTTGGGAGGGATGTGTACGTGTGCGCTGGAACAAAAACTGCTCACTCGCTGTTACTAGTGATGTGATGGCGTTGTGGTAGCTACGACCCTCTCCTTCTGTGCAAGAGGGAGGTGCTGCCTTTGTAGGGGGAATGCCCCCCGCCTTTGAAACTGAGCATACTTCATAACTCTTTTGGTCTCAGAGAACGAAAGTATAAACTTGTTTTTCCTATGCGGTTCCCAGTTTCACCGTTTCTGTGATTTGCTTAAAGAAAAATATTCAGATTGCTGTCTCTGACTTTGAAGAATGACATCCCAATTTTTTTTCCCTTCCAGACAATCAATTTCTTTTTCCTATCTCCATAAGGAAAGATGGTCTTTTATATCTTTTTTTTTATATACATATATAAATATATATGTATATTATAACCTTTGTGAAAAAAGAAAAATAGGCCAGGTAGACGATATCGGTATATCGTAATGTATACTGATTTGTGTACAAGTGAGATTTAGAGGGGGGGGTATAAATGTTTATTGGTGCAGAAAATGAAAGCAAACTGTCTTAATTTTGGTTAAGGGTTGTGCAAAGCTAGGGAGAGCATTTTTTGTGCTTCATTTCAACTTTAAGAGACTGATATAAGAGACTCTTTCCTTATAGATATTATATATTACACCTGAGGAAGGTCATAGAATGAATCGTCCGAAACGTGTTATTATCAGAGACATGAAGAAGAGATTGGATCATCCCCCTCCCAAAACTTGGAAAAATTCAGATTGTGTACTGATCTAAATGAAGTAGTTCACGCTGTCCTAATGAATAGATGAATTCTAAATTTCATTAGGTGGAATGATTTTATTTAAGTTTCAATTTCAGAGTATACAAAAAAAAACCCTAAACTGAATTTTTAAAAAATCTGCTTCTGTGACAAGAGATATGAACACTGACATACTAGAGGATCATTTATATAGGATCTGGCATTCCTTGGCTCTCTGCTGAGAATCAAAGTGTAGTATCTGTGTGCTCAGTGAAAAGTGTTCTACAGATAAAAAAAAAATACAATACGTTTTATGCATGCGGATTATAATGAAAAAGCAAGGGACTAAGTAGATATTATCGTTATGTTTATACATTAGAAAAGAGTAAGTACTTATTGGTGTAAGTGTAAGATATAGAGGTATTGGATAGTGGAATAGTTATTAGCACCGATAAGGAGTAAATGGTTAGAATTTTGCTGGAGGTTACTTATTTTCATTTAATACTAACTAGGTGAAATTCCAGCTGTAATGGGTTTTCAGCCAAAAGATAGATAACTAGAAATCGGGGGGGGGGGCATGCAGACTCCTACACTCCTACAAATTATTTTTTTTATTTCATTTTTTTTTTTTCTAATTTCCCAAAACTAACTTGCTAAAAACCTTCTTGCGGAATCCCCAAAAAAGTACATAAAGGATTTCATGTGTTGCATGGTTCCGGAGTTATGCTGTCACATACAGACATTTAGTGAATTTCAGTAGGATCCCAACCAGAATATAGGTGAAAAATTGACTAAAAGTTACTTAATAGTGGCGAATAGACTCCTTTTCATTTCTAAAAGGGTTACTCTAGTGAATTTGATAAGATTCAAGGAGACAAGTTTTTATTTTATAGAGAAATATTGCCAAATCCTATAATTTCCATGAGCTTTGCAGCCTGGTAATTGGGGTTTGCGCTTCAATCCATTTTACTGAACAGGTCACGTGTATCTGAAAATAAGTTGGGTGCCTTTTTGAATCTCATAGTACATTATCCTAGGTGCAAGATGGATACGGCCGTTTATATTTTCATTCCTAATTCCCTTTCAATAAGAATGAATGTTTCTGCCTAATTTGTGGTTTAAGGCATTCCCAGGGTTCAATGGTTCTACAGCTTCTTTTCATCTTTCCTGAATTAATATGAAATATTCTAGACTTGTTTAGTATGTACTTCTGAGATCATTCCGGAATCATTTTTTGGTTGATCTAGTTCAAGATGGTAGGAAGGAAGAGGTGCTGGTGGCTTCTACTGATACTTTGCGACAGTCTACGCTTATACATGATTTTTATTTACTTACAGAATGTAAATCATCAAAAGACAATTATACTATTGCTTGGAGAGTACATCATATTTTGTGGCTCTTCAGAGATTAGTTTTGACAAATCAACTATGAGATCCTCCATTTCTGTTGGTAGTGTTGGACGACGACTTTTCACCAATTTCATCACGTGGTGATGAGGGCCCTGGGCAAATAAAAGGCTGAGTTTGGGTCTCATTGGGAGCTTATCCCTCATTTCCGATCCACACTGTTTATTCACTACCCTAAACTGACAGTCTTGAGTAGTTGCGAAAAGAAGCAACTAAAATGAAATAAAATACTAGTCAGAAATTATCAATAAAGGGTTTTTTTTTGTTTTTTTTTTATAATAATACTGAAAGATGATTTTTATTTTTATTCCTTCAGTTGTATTTATTTATTTCAAGGTATTTTGATCTTTCAGCTCCTATTGTTTGCAAGTGAAACAAAATAGCTATGAAATTATTTTTGGTACCAAGAACATTCCTGCAGGCTTTTTTTGATAACCCCCCCCCCCCCAATATTTCAATTGCTGTTTGAGTAGAAAAGTAGATTCTTAGAATTAAAACCCATTTCTTTGCCCCCCCCCCATGTCACTGCCCCCCTCACCGTTTTCCCCCTTCACTGTTCCCCCCACACACACTTCCTCCAAATTAGGAACCATTCCTTTGTGCCCACCCCTCCTCCTAATCAGGACCTATTCCTGCTCTGCCCCCACCTTAATTATAATTAGAAATTTACATTTGTGATCATTACAATAGGTGACAAATGAAGTTACACACCACTTTAAGCCCCACCCAGGTTGTGAAGAGGGGGATGTTCGGAAACTCTGCAAATCAAGATCTGTCAGCCTGTTTTATTTCAGACGTCTTTGTGTAAACTTCATGGTTATGCTCCAAAGGTTACTGAATTGTTTAATAAAAGGACTCCAGTATTAGTTCTTAAATTTCCAATGTTACAGGAAATTGGTTATTGAACAATCCTATTAATTGTTAACGAATTTTGATACAAAGTCAAGATAAACCCTATAGTAGTGTGTGATCCCTTCCTTCTCCTCCCCTATGATCCATGCAAAATATAGGGTGGGCATAAAGTCCCTGCCTGATTATACACTATTGTCTTAAAAATGAATTTTTATGGGGGTAGATCAGACAAAGAGTTCTGTATTTCTGATTTCGAAAAGGTTAGCTGATGCTTTAGCGATGGTGACTGAACGAACGTTTAAGAACACATGGCGTAAAATTTAGTATCGCTCATTTGTTCTCCAATCTACAAATGGGGCCCATTTCGAAGTTAATGACCTTTTGATTCAACCTAGTGTGCCATGAGCCACGTTTTTCTGGGATGATTATGAAGTAGGGACCTCTCATCTGTTGTTTCAGACTCCTATCCTTAGATGAACGGACTATTTTGGACATTATAACTCTCTATACATGGGGGTTGATCAGCTTTACCCTGTCACACTGGCCCATGTTGTCATGGCAGTGGGGGAGGAAATCTCTACATGATCCGGGTTCACGCCACCTAGTATTTCCAGGTGGTCACCCATCTAGGTACTGACCATGCTCGATGTTGCTTGATTTCAGTGATTTTAGAAGCGGTGTGCTTGACAAGATATGACCATAGATTGCAATGTAAGAAACAATATATTCATAATGATTAATATTTTCAGTTTTTCCGTTCGATTTTTCTTTTTTTTTTAGTTGTAAGATATATTGGAATAATAGAGAATTCTACAAAAAAAATCTTGAAATGAAAACAAAGCAAACCTGAAAGTCAGACCATAGATGTACTAGTTTGATTTTGAGTTCCTTTGAAAGCCCCTTTAAAAACCGATTCTTTTCAAAGCTCCCATCATCAAAAGCCCTTTCCTCTTGAAGCACCTTCATTTAATGCTAGTATGATAAAATAGAATTTCATTCATGCAATTGTGGTCTGTTTGTTTTCTGACATAGTAAAATAAAATTCCATGTTCTGGTGATGAAATAATGAAATGTCACCTCAGCAACATCAAATTCATAGGAGTCGAAATGCTTCATAGATGGTGTGAGATGTTTGCTGTTTATTTGTCAGTCAATAACTGATTCCTGCTAATGCATCTAAAAAAGCAATTTTAAAAAAAAAGCATAAAGGTCTTTAAAAGGTTCGATGGAAATAATGAACTGAAGATTAAAAGTTTGACTTGGCTAATGTTGGTCAGATAATTCTATCTTCGCCTGCTAGATTTATAACCACTTAGAAATTGTAGCTCTAGGATAAATTCACGATTACTACCCTTCCCAACTGACCCCCATCAGGCCCAACCCAACCCAACCCCCCTTCCACTTTAAGATTTTTTTTTTTTTTTTTTTCTTGGAACATTCTACAGAATTTTTGTCCTAAAAGTAACAAAGGCAAATCAGAAAATTAGTTGGAAATAAATAATTGTTTCACATTGCAAAATAGATTGTGTATATGTTAGTGATTTTCTTCTGAATCATCAAATCCTTCCTTAAAATTAATAGGTGTTTTAATTTTTGGTCAAGTTTTTTTACAATTGGTTTTAGGATTTTTATGTTTGTTAAACATACATAAACATTATTTTCCAACCCTTTGAAGACTAACCTATCAAGGTGCTTTATGCCTGAATGGAAATGTACCACGGAACTTCATAAAGAGATCTACGAGACATATCCCATGGTCTCTATGACTGCTGGGATATATAAGTCCCAGGAGTCTAAAAAGGGTTGGGTGGATTATTGTAAATCTTGTTACAAAAGAAATAGCTTTGTTGGCTGAAGGGAACAGCTGTTTGTTTTTTGTTATTTTTTTTATCTTTTTTTTTTTTTTTTTTAAATTTATGATTTCATGTAATCAAAAAAGAAATACTACCTCTTGTCCCATAATAGATTTTACATCTACGTATATACTTAATGTTACAACTATTATCGGACAGAGGTAATATTTGGCTGAGACAAATTTTTTTTTTTTTTAACTGCTGATTATATTTATCTTTCCTCCTTCGAACACATCATCATCACCATCAGTGTAAACAACAACAGAAAATATCAAATTTAAGAGATTATATCATACTGAACATTTCCTTATTTATGACAAGAAAATTGATTTTTAAAATGACAGAGGCAACAGTAAACTATCTCCACATGTTCACTGTAATTTATTTCATTTTCTGTAATATCTTTTTCTGGACTGATTTTTTTTCTTCAAGAGAATATCAAAATTGATGTCATTTGAGCGTTGTCATATGAAAAAAATATTACTTTGGTCCCATAATATTTGCTATACCAGTCTATGAAGTACATATGCAAAAGTAACGGCTGTTATGGGACAGGTTGTATTAGTGCATGCCTTGTATATTCAAGACAATATTCTACTTTTGTCCCATAATAATTGTTACATTTGGTGTGTAAAATACTTATGCAAATGTAACAATTCTGGGATAGAGGTAGTGTTTCATACTGATTCTTGACTCTTTTTTAAAAATTTTTTTATCCAACCTCATATCCCATAGAAAGTTAGACTGAATTCATCACAAATTACTGAACCATTATTTTTTTGTTGTTTTTGTATTTTTTTAAATGATACTCATGTGCAGAGTAAGAGTTAATACTTCATGTTCTGATTGGATGATTTTTTTTTTTTTTTTTTTTTTTCCCCAAAAAATACTTAACTCTCTGCCTCCTTCTTGTAACTTCAGAACAATATGGTTGTCAGCTGAAGATTTAATTTTACATGCCCCTATTTGTAAACTTCCTACTTTGTCTACACCAGTGGTTCCCAAACCCTTGGTTTCAACCCAAATTAGGATCAGCTTCTCAGGGTCCCAGGATGGTGTGGAAATAAAAGCAATAAGAAAATGAAGTGTAAAAAAAATAATGGAAAAATGTTTAAACTGAAAAAAGAAAAAATAGATAGGACAAATGTTTACATCACAATTTCGAAATATAAAATGTCATTGAAACTCTAGAATAGGGAACTATATACCTTCGATGAAGTATTTACGAATGTATGAAAACTTCTTATTCCAGTCAGCTCTCGTCCAATGTTTGTACTTGATTATTGAAATGATTGTAGCCCTACTAATGGCCCAACTAACCAATTAGTCAAGTGAGCTATATATTCTCTTTGTTCGTATGTTGGTCATATGACCTTGAAAATTTGCACGAGTACACTATTGGTACCATCTAAAAACATTTTTTTTTTTCTTGTTTTTTTTTTTACTATCTCTATGGTCATTTTGAATCAATAAATCTCGTCCTGGTATTTAAAAAAAAAAATTTTTTTTTTTATTTTTTCATTTTAGGTAATTTCAGATCTTTTTAGATAATTAGTTCTTGTATATGCATATGCTATGGGGATACTTCTATGCGTGGTATAGATATTCAGGTGAACTTCATCGGATAAAAACTAAAACACTAAAATTATGTATCCTTACTTGAGATAGCCATACCGAAAGCTGTGTTCATGGTTACAGCCAAAAAAGTTTGGGAACAACTGGTGTATACTCTGTACGGGAGCTGTAGATTTGATTCAAGTAGATGATTCATTTTTTCCTCTTTACGGCTCTTTTTCTCTGTCTTTGCTCTTTGATATAAACATAAACAGTCAGCAAGGAAGTGTGTATTCATTGAAAGCCCAGTTCAAATTCAAAATCTATCTAAAATTGTACCAAATTATAAAAAAATTTTTGATTTTTCATAAGTTTCTTTAAGGCTGCCTATATATATATTTATATATATATATATATATATATATAATTTTAAATAGAAAAGACTTAAATTTGGCATATAAAGTAGATTGTATTACCAAACCCTTTTATCCCCACCTTTTCGTTGTAACAAAACAAAGTCCATTCTTTTGTGGCTCTTATGAATATGGTTTTCTCTGTTGGTTCACATTTTTAACCTATGAGCAAGCATCCAGATGTTGGCCAAGTCTTTCACATCATGTACTCAATCCATTCAAGTACTTCTGAAATCAACGATACTCATGAGTGTAAATATCTGCCCATATTGATATGCATATCTCTCCACTCTGACCACGCTACATTTCCTTGGGGATGGAACTTTTATCTAGATTGCTGGATCACTTCAGGGGTCACGCAATGAGATATCTAATACCAGCATATTACCCGTCGAAAATGATGGTTATTTATGTATGGATTGGCACTTGTGCATTGGACTAGATTGTCTCTCTGCAAAGGATCAGAGTGTAATATCTGTGGGCTCATTGAGAAGTGTTACGAACAAAAAATCGTATGGCTACACATTTCACTTTATATGTGGGTTAACCCAAATTGGAGCATTGTATTTGTCAAAAAGGAAAATATTAAGCTTACATTAGAATGTAAAGATAATACTTTTATTATTATTTAAGTAATGAAAAAAAAATAAAGCAAAAATCTGTGGCTTCAAATGAATTGATGTTTAAAAGCAAAAAATATTTAACACTACACAAGTTTCCATGGTCTTATTTTTTTTTTTTTACTAATGAAATTCATCTTTGGCTTTTTTAAATTTTGTAGTACGAAAATCGGTAAAATAGCACTGAAGTGCTTAAACATTTGGGCCATTTTTAGCATCTTTTTGATGTTTTTTTGAGGGGGAAGTCTCAGGATTTTTTTTTCTTTTCTTTTTCTTCTTTCAATTTAGCACTTTTTGACTGATAAACTGGCATGAAAATATTTGAGTTTTATCAACCAGCAAATACGAACTTGAAAGTTTTATTTGGAGTTCGATTTTGTGACTTGTATTTATACCTATTTTTACAAATGCTTCAACTTATTGTTAATTGGTCTTTGAATGCTGATCTATGCAAAGATGAAAGTATTGTTCAGGGTTGCAAGATTTGGCCTGAAAGAGAGATAATCCAAGCTTTATCTTAGACTTGGTCAACCCGGGCATTGGGATAGCGCTGAATTTGGAAATCGAGTGAGTTTACCTGGATGTTGAATTTCCATCTTCAGATGAAAATTTGTTTTTGACAAATAAAAACTTGGCAGTGAAAAAATTGTTAAACTAACATAGAAGTGCTCAAACATTTTGGTCATTTTTGACTATCTTAAGCATCTCTGGCTATTTTTTTTATTTAGTGCTTTTTGGCAATCGAACTAGCATGAAAATATTTTCTTAATACCTGTCTCTAAGAACTAATTTTGAACTTCTGCTTCTAAATTCTCTTGGTTTCTAAATTCGATGCTATTCCAATGCCCGTGTTGGCTAAGTCTCTGGGATAAGGTATGAATTATATCCCCTTCTGACCAAATCTGGCAACCATCATATTGTCTATGATGAAATAATCTCCAAGAATTTCTGTAAACCGAGTTTGGACTTTGTTTGTTTTTTTTTTTTTCTGTAATTGTTGACATAAAAGTTAAAAAAATCCCAGCAAGTTACATATTTTCTAAATATGTCTACCCTTCCAAGAATCATTCCAAAATTATGCAAATTAAGTAATCTTAGTTCATTAAGTATTCAACTGACTTAGATTGATGGCTTGAGCAAAGTTGCGATGAAAAGCAATTTGAAGTTGAGATGAAAGAAAATTCTAATCAAAAATCAATAATGTTTGACAATGCTTCATCTGATAGAAAATAAAGATAGCATTATTGCCACTGGTAGTGTTAGCGTAAAAACAATAACAAACATGTCGCTAAGAAGGATTTGAATTAAGTTACGATAAAAGTTAAAAAAAAAAAAAAATGAAGATGAACGAAAGTACTAGTCAAAAATTGATAATAATGAACTGTGTATTGATCCAGAGTGTTGTGATAAAAGCAGGAATAAGATGAGTAAAACTAGTTATTGTATAATAGTAATAATGAGTGAATAGACCTGATATTTGTTCTTTTTCTATCCGTGTGAGCTTTCACACTCCTTGGATCATATAGCTCCTTGGTGTCAGTGTCAAGGAGTCGTACATGAGAGAGGATTCAGTGCTCAAAGGGTTGAGTGTTTTCATTATTTTTTTCTTAACCTGCTCTCTACACTAGTTATTAACCTGTGCTTGCCTTAGAAGCATGCCGACTGCTGTTTCTGTGCCAGTCCAATAAACAAGTGATCATGAGTTTGTTCCTCACTGGGTGCACCAAAAATTCAATAAGCGTGTGCCAGATTTCTTGTGAAAGCTATCGAGAAAATCACATTTATCAAAACCTTAATTCGCAATACTGCTTTTGAAGTTCGCAAAATGAATGGTTCAGACATGTAAAGGTACCTTATATGCTGGTCACATGGTTTACAAGGGTATTTGGAGGACTACACCTCTCTGCGATTCATCCAAGCTTCATAAATGTCCATAGTAGATGGGGCCCCCTTGTTAAAATTATCAACACATTGGACATAGTGCAATACAGGAATATCTTGATTAGTGCTGGTTTCGATGTAGTATGGTTAATGTATTACTGTGGGAATTAATGTAAGTAAGTATAAGCTGAAAAAAAATAAAATTGAATTATATGACCATGAACAGTGTGGAAAATTTTGGGACAAATCAACAGCACTAAGTTTACTGGTATTTGCAGTGTTCATCTTATGATATGGGATATACTATAGTGACTGATTTTGGTTAAAGTCTTTGTAAAATGTTATCCTTTTTTGACGGAGTGGTTTGCCTCTGTAAGATTTCAGTACATTCTACTCATTCTGTCTTTTTTTTGTTTTTTTTATTCATTTTTATTTATGTCTGAAATTTTTTTTTTTTTTCTTTCACCCTTTTGTTTGTGACATCTGCAGATTTGCCAACAGTATTTTTCAATTCAGATTTAAGAGAAAATATGCACGCCCACACACACACACACACTGATCTCTTGATTCAAAAGAAAAGATTTTAAAGATATTTGCCAGTTTGAAAAGCCGTGCATTTTAAAAAAAAAAAATTTTTATTGTCTAAAAAAACATTTTTCCTTTTCAATTATCTTTTTGTGTCCAAACAAGGTCGGGGCAATGTTTTTATCTGCCCACTGTGGTATTCAAAATTTTGCGCCCTAAGTTTATTCTAAGAACTTTTTTTTTTTTTCAAGTTTGGAGTGCGCCCCTAGGGCCTGTGTGCCCTAGGGAACCACTTAGGTTTGCCTAATGGACAGGCGACCGTGTGTCCAATTTGAGTATATCTCCATCCAACCACAATACTGAAATGTGATTTTGCAAAATTTAACATCTAACATTAGAAAACTCTTTTCCACCCAAATTAAAAATCATCCATTTATTGTACTTGGTCCTATTTTTAAAAAATTAGCAAAATTATATTCCTGTCATCACTATTTACACTTCTATTGTATATAATATTGTAACAATTTACATTTTGATCAAAGTAACTGCTCAGTGTAAATCTGGATACAGCTGGGCTAAAATTTTAAGTTTCTTGCACTATGCTAAGAAACTAATAGGGTGTATTGAAAGTATTTGTTTTTTTACAGACTCAAAAGGTTATTTCACTTAAAGACTATCGAGGACTCCACTATATTATCAAGTTGCTGGGGTACCCGGCATTGCCCTGAGGAGAACTTCGAATACAACACAGGAAAGCAAATTATATTTTATAGAGATTCATGAATTAAGGGGGATGGTTAAGACACCTCTCCCGTCAAGCTTGCTGTCATACAAAAAAAAAACCTTCAGATATAACAATGCAGGAAAGCAAATTATATTTTATAGAGATATCAAAAAATGGGTGAAGGGAATGCCCTAACCCCCAACAGGCCAGCGCACACACACAAAAAAAAAAACTTCAAATATAACACAGGCTGCCTTAGATTTGAAAATGCCAAAAAATGATTTGTCTCCCTTAGATTTGAAAATGTCCAAGTTGACCTTCAACGGTCACCAGATGTCAGCAGCACCTATCCTCTTTTACCTTGCATCTAAAACTGTCATAATCAACAACAAATGTATGCTTTATTTCAAAGGACAAGTCACCACCCTTAAACCAGTCTTGAGCTGTATGGTCAGGTATAGTTTAATTTTTTTTCCTCTACCCTAAATTCTGTGAGCAGCTTCAGCGGCTTTACGGCCCGATTTGAAATAATGCCGCAAAATTACCAGAATCTCAATACTTGTATCTGCGATTATAACATCTGAAACAAAAAGTACAGCTGATTAGTATTGATATGACATATATATAATTGATTAATTAATTACAATGTTTCATAATGGAGTCTTCATGACTATAGTCTTTACATATGAAGTAAGCTTTGATGTAAAGGTGTGTAAGAATACTAATATACTTTTGATACACACTAATAGTTGCCGAAATTTTCATACGGTCATAAAATTAGACATTTACCTGTTCCCATCCATTTCAATATTTTTTCAATATCCTGCCTATATAGATGTATTCTTGATTCTTTCATTTATTTATTTATTTTTTTTTATAAAACAAGTTTCTCCCTCCCTCATTTTTATTTGAATTTGTTTTTCTTTATATCAATTGGTCAATTCCAGCGTTATTGTTATCATTATTTAATCATATTGAACAAACACATTTTATTTGTTACTGTATAAGACATAGTTACCAGTAATATTTCTGAAAATAGGGGAAAAAAATCACTCTGGTTTGGGTGCAGTGAATGCAAGTATTTTAAAATTTATTTTTCTTTAAGGAAAAAAGCCATGTCGTATATGCTAGCAAATATTTTATATTTTCACCCTTCTAAGTCTTTTTTTATTCTTTCCATACACATACCTTCACCATTATTATAAAAATAAAAAAAATCTTTTAGATTTTTTCAAAATATTTCCTGGAATGTTAGTGAGTCTTCAACTTGTGTAAAACTGCATGTGGTTAAAAAAGATAAAACAAAACACAATTTTAAGGGAGCCAGATTCTGTATTTTGTCATCAACTCTTTTACAACTGCAGTAAGATGTGTATTTTCATTTTTTTTATTAATTTTTTATTTTTTTATTTTTAATATTTAACCATCCCTGCCAAAAAATACATTTGCCCTACAAGTCCTCTTCCAGTCCATATTTCAATCCATCCGTGGTTTAACTCTTAAGTTCATAAACCACTTGAAACCGACAAAGGAACTCTTCAATGAATAGCATAAAAAGTAGTGGAACTCTTCTGTGAATTGAATAGAAAAAGACTTTAAAATTCGCCAAATGATGATGATCACAAGTTATTTCCCATAAAATTGACATTCTATTTTCTTTGTATGAATTTGAGAGTTAAGGAAATTGACAAATCTTCTGTAAATAGGCAGAATGCTTTATTCTGATTAGTGACTGACCGATTTGAAAATAGACAGGGACTAAAAAGTAGTTTAATAAAATATCATTAAGTATGTAGTAATCATCCTGAGAAGTCCATCCCACTGGTGCTGCTGAATTGTTTGTGTACTATTAGATAAGTAAGAAGAGAAATATTACGTAAAATACTAGTATAAATACTAACACAAAATAAAGCTTGTTACATTGATTATATAGGTACTATAGCATAGTACCCATAAAAAAAAATGACTGGATTAGTTTTGCATGGATCAGCACTTCTGCCTAGGCTCAGAGTATTGGTGCTGTGTCAAGAATCAGTGTAGTATCTGAGCTCTCTGTCTCGGATCATCTGCTCATCTGCCTAGGATCAGAGTGTAGTATCTGGGTGCTCATAGAAAAGTGTTAGACACACAAAAAAAAATAGAAAGTATGTATGTATGTATGTACACACAAAAATAAAGCTAGTTACATGGATTATATGAACACAAGCAAGATTACTTACATTTGTGAAAATTAAAATGATTTTCATTGTGATTATTTGCTTTTTGGTGATTTTGTTTTATTACTTTCATTTTAAACTTTACCTGCGAAGATTGAATACGAATTAATCATAGAGAAAGAAATTTCATAGTCATTTAATGTTTTTGTGAGGATTGAACTTGGTATAGTGTATATAACTAGCTAGCTTACTCATCTCTATTCTAACTTTGCGCCCTTATTTACGAAGTTTGTCTTAGTTTGGCACAAGGTCACTCTAGTGGGGCACCCAGTGAGGACCAAACTGTTTATGTTCATTCTGAAAGATGAAGTTCGAAATTATCAGAGAAAAAAAATGTCTTAGTTCGTATACACAAGTGGTTCTTAACCTTTTCAGTCATTCCCGATTTTTCTCAGATTACTGGTTTCCACCCTTCCTTTCAAGTTGCAACAAAGAATATTTTCAAATAATTATTTTATTTTGCCTATAATTAGACAGCTTTATAATGAGAATTAGTTTATTTTATGTTTGTACGACTGCTGCTGTGTGTTCATTACTTGAAAGAAAGCAAGCAAAAATAATCAGGAATTCAACATTCACCTAATAACTTTATTTTCCGCTTGAACTTCCTAATTTCCGAGTTGGAAATCGTTGATCTGCATAAAACATTTTATGTAAAACAAAGATCTTTTAATGTTATCAACCCCAAGCTTTGCAGCCCTTTCCACTTCCACGCACATTCATATATATATATATATATATATATATATATATATATATATATATATATATATATGTGTGTGTCTGTTAAAGAGCCAAATGGTGGGGTTAAGAAGATTGGGTTGCACCAATCTACCTGGTGAAGGAGGACATGCCTACCTGGAAGTCTAGTATTAGAAATCTTGGTTCTTAAATTGATCGCTTTTTGTCGCAACACTCAGCTTTTTTTTTTTAAATTCTCTAACTGGTAATCTAGTGTAATAGTTATCCATTACAAGATGGAAGTCCTGACTCACAGAAAGAAACTAGTTGCCATCAATCACAATAAAACAGTTCTTATTGAGTTGACCATGAAACCGCGATGATGGAAATTTCCGTCATTTGCAGTTAGTGGATCAAGCAAGTGTCATGAATTGGAAATGAAGGTTAAACGTCCAAGATATGAACTTGCATCCCTTCACCTTAGGAATCTGTCTGACAGGGACGGCGACTTACCGATTAGGCTATGGAAGCTCACCAGCAGATATTATTCATGTTCAGTCATATAGGTACATCCTTCATTAAAGTTTATATCACTGATTGTTATGGAAATATTTATTGAAGAAAAAATAATTCCTACTGGAATTGGAGCGGGGTGGGTTTATTGCAAGATATGTTTACATTAGTAAGAACTAATTTCTAGTACTTACTGACTCTTGTATATTGTTCATTTTCAAGTCTTTTCACTCCCCTTCCCCAAATTGTAGTGAACTTGTTTTGTTTTCTTTCTATTTTTTCCCATAAGTGGAATGTTTTGACAAGTTTACATGTGAAATTTTACAAAAAAAGTTACACCCCAAAGTTGGACTTATTGGTGTTAAAACATAAATTTTATGTAAAATTTTCTTTCTCTTTTTTTTTTTTTTTTCTTTTTTTTAATCCTATCCTGTTAATATTTATTTGTAATTGTATCTCAATTTTTAAAGAATTGTAAAATGTATATATGAAGGTCTTGAAAATTACTGTATATGCCAGTGTATAAGATGTCTGGTTTACGAAGGTATGTGGAGGACTCCTATCCACTTCAAATCATTCAAGCCACATAAATTTCCATATCGAGCTTTGGTAGATGGGGCCCCCCCCTAGTCATAATGCTAATGCAGTGCAATATTTGCATTACTTTTCTTTTTTTTTTTTTTCTTCTAATCAAATGTCTTATATACCGACATATATAGTATATTTACTTGGAATTAACAAAAGACTAAAAAAAGTTAAATTTTTTTTTTGGTTTTTTGGTTTTTTTTTTCAAACCTGGCCCTAAACCAGAATCTTTTGCTGACCAAAAAAAAAAAATTTTTTTTTTTTTTTTTTTTTTAATTTTTAAATTTTTCCTCATTTTTGATTTATTTATTTATTTATTTATTCAAAAAAATTTTTTTTTTCCCACTTTTTGATTAGAAAAAAATCCTTGACAAAGGCTGTGGTGGGGTGTCAGCTCATCTGATGGAGACTTTGATTTTTCAGGTTTTTCATTTAATTTGTCATGTCAGTATAAACCTAATCTGTTTTAGTTCAAGCCCATGAGTCGACATCTAGTCTTTGCCCACCCCTTTCCTCATTGCGGTCAGTCCTTTTGGGTTCTTGTAAAACCCGCAATACCCTAGTATATAGATATCTACTTTTCAACAAAGGCTGCTGACAAGAAAGATAAAACTCATTATGTGACCAAATTATTCGTGGCTCTTTTCGATGGAAACATTCTACCTGTAATGAAGATACTTCCACCCCATCATCCATGTTACCTTGTACATCATTGACACTTTGTTCTACCTATTTTTTTTTTTCTTCTTTCATCCCCCTCCCCTGATTTGTATCCTCATCTTTATTGTGTGTATCATATTTTGGTTGGTTGGTTCTACAAAACCTGGTATCCCGTGGATAGTCTTAAATATTAAAAAAAAAATGCTTCATAGATACTGAAAACTATTTTCCAAATGTCACATTGACCTGGCATAAAATGGGTACAAGTTAAGGAGTGCAGTCCCTTAAAAAAAAGTGTGGTCCCTACTATAGAGATATACCTAAAAGCTTATTGCTTTATTTTCACATCTTGTACTCCAATGACTGGTCCTGAAATACCGACCTGTTACCCATCACAAAATGAATGTCAACAATGTAGGGGTACAAGATGTGAAAACAAAGCAATAGAACTATCTCTGTTGGAGGGATTGTACAACTTGATTTGTACCTTTTTGAAATGTTTTTGTAAAAGTTGCAAAAATAATGAATGATGATAGTCTTCCTTCATTCCCTGCCCACATGCCACAGTCGATGGATAATATCTCGGAATTTCAGAGAAAAATTGATTCCATTACCTCTCAAAAGGCGAGAATGAGAACTTGTTAAATTGAAATTATGAAACCTGAAAAATCAAAAGGAGAAATACTGAGATTTTTTTTTTTTTCTCCTCCACCTCCTCTAAAATTGAAAATACATGAGCATAAAGACTTTTCTTTATTACTCTATGCAACTTTAAAAAAAAAAAAAAATTCTGTTCCTGGGTCATTATTTCCTGGTTACGTCTAAAAGGAATAGAAAATGTCAAATATTCCCTTCAAACTTCTGTTTTTGTGACCAGGACAGTGATCATTTGAAATCTATCTATTTTCAGTGGGACAATAGGAAAATTTGTACCTTTTTAATCACATAAAGCAAGAAAAACAATTACGTCTGGCTATCACTATTCTAGCCTCAAAAAGTTTGACGGGAATAGTAGTAACTTCCTACCAAGGAACAAAAATTGCATTGCACAGTGTTATGTCCAACCATATCTTGAAAACTATGCTGGATGGAAACCTACATATGTTGAAGTTCACAAACAGAAAAAAAAATTGGCATTATGGTTTATTGTAAATTATACCTTATGATTGTACCTAGCATAGGTTTTGTGAAATATGTTTGAAATTGAGGAAAGATTCTATGCTCTGTATGAAATATGTTGAAGCTCTCTAAAATGTTAACAAACGGATTAATGAAATAGATAAAACTAAAAAGAAATGGAAAACAGCTAACACCAACCATGACAATGAATTAAATATGTATTCTATTTCCCAAATTTCTTTTGAAGGTGGTGAGGGGTTTGATGTTTTGTACTCAAATACTGTAATTTTAAACAGCTCTATGAATACCAAATATGACATTAGTATACACTTGAAATTTAAGAAAACCAACATTGGACGACTTGATCACAGAGGGTCAAATTGTTTGGAAAAAATGAGATAAATAAATACTGGATGAGTGCGAATCAGGATCTTTGTATAATTATTTTTTTCTTTACTATACTTTACTGCAGTGGTTCTCGGGTCACCAGAGGTGAAGCTGAATGGTGTATTGGAAAACACCCTCCCCTTTAGGTTCCTAACAGAGGAGACTCCCCCAAAAAGCTTTATAAAAAGTTCACCTACTGCATTTCTACAGACAAATCTCTCTTTTGAGAGTCATTTTTTTACAGTAAAGTGGTGTTAGCTGTGTTATCAAATTAACAAATCCATGAAACAAAACTGAATCGTTGTATTATGTACTTGCCCATCTAAAGTGAGACATTATTTTTTTTCTTCTGTGATTTCCTGTCGGAAGAGCCAATACTTTTTTTTTCTTTTTAAGGGAATTGTATATACATCTACAATTGTTAATATATGTATAATTTTTTTTTTTTTTTCTTTCCAAACTTACCTTCCCACTCCCTCCATTCTTACATCCAATTTTATCTTTTCTCCTGTATTTTTCATTACAATGTTAATGTATACATGGTGAATTTGAACTCCTGCAGAACAGAAAATGAATTCAATTTTAACATGGGTTATGATTAGATAACTACTGCTGCCAATTTGAATAAATAGATCCTTATTTTTACTTTTTATTATCAGATGAAGTATTGCAACCCATGGAATCAATTTACTATTTGCCTTTACCTTGATTATCGTTATTTTCACTATTTTCATCACAAAGAAACAGCATGGATCGAAAATAAGGAGTGAACTCCTGGTGAATCTGCTGACCATGAAATTCATGTAGTTGAGTGGTCAAAACAGGTGGACATCAACCAGACCTCCCTCTAACAAGAGAGAAGTGAATTTGAATCACACCAGGAGCTTACTCTTTATTTCCAATCTCTGGTGTTTGCTTGCTGTCAAAGAAATGATAGCCCTAGTTCAATTGTGATAAAAACATCTTGAAAATTATTTATTTATCAAATAAAATTGCCCCTAGTGGCATCTCCACACACAATTTATATTAAAAATCCTTATTCTACACTAAAATACACATTAATTAAAGTTATATCATTGTATGGAACCTGATGAAATAAAAATTTCAAACTTATCAATACAGAGAAATATTTACCAAGCCCATTCTTTTCCTAAATCCCTCTGTATATTTCAGCTGACAACTCTAAAATTTGCCCTGTTTTTTTTGTTTTTTTTTTATCCTCGATGATTTGTCTAAGTTATTCTTTAAATTATTTATAGTATTTTTTTTTCCAACCCAAGTTGATAAATTATTCCATTGTGATGAAAGTAGTTGTCAAAATTAATTCAATAGGAAGTACATCTTTCTTCAAACAGTTATTCGAAATGTCTTAATATTTTGTTAAAGGTTTCTCCTGTGCAAATTTTGTATATATCAGGGTACAAATTGGATACCATATTGGGGCATGTTTATTCTGATCTGACATTTTAGTCAAGCAAAGTCAGTGACACTTCTAGAGTTGTTAATCCCCACCACATAACAAAAACCTTAACTCTAACCCTAATGAAATAAACTGGATGTATTAGTTCTTACTGGTTATGAAAATTTTGATCTGATGAGTATTGACAAATATGTCCCCAAATGCAACGTCCTATCTTGCAATTTTTTTCTCATTTCAAACTTTTGACAGCATTATCCTCTTCTTCAGCTAAAACTATCAAAATCTGACGACTGAAATGTAACAAAAAGACTGACCATTCAGGAGGAAAGTTAAATTGTTTAATTCCCGAAGATCAGATTGCTGTTTAATTTTGGTACTAAACTAACATCATGAATCGAGTCTCTAGTCAGGGAGAGGAAAAAAAAAAGTTATCTTTTTCTCATTTTGGGGCTTCCATACTTTGAAATTATGGATGTTAGTTTTTGTCTGAGACTGACAAGAAAGCCCTAAATTCTGATGCCATAAACACTCATGCATATATATTATGATGTGTTCCTATCTATAGAAACATTCTGTGGCCTCTTAAAAGTAAAGTATGCTCGGACTCTAGGTGGAGGGGATTAGTTACCCTGGGGCAGCACCTCACCATAACACTAATTGGACCTCCACGTTAAACAGATCTTTTGTCAAATTTGCCCTTTTGGGGAGGCAAATAAATCTAACACATTTTTTTTTTTTTTTTTTTTTACCATTGCTCATATTGTCAAAGCCTCTATTCTGAATGTCTTTGAGTCCATCTTTTTTTTTATTACTGCAATTCAGCTGATATCTCATCCCTGCAAATACTCTATAAAAACCTGCCTCATCAGAAGAAAATTAACAAAAATAAATTCATCAATCAAATAGTCAACCAGATCAAAATTGTTACTACCTCTGTCCCATAATAATTGTTTAGTGTATGAAATGTATATGCTAATGTAACAACAGTTATGGGACAGACGTATTATTCATTCTTATTAGATGAAGTATTGTAACCCAATATCTTTATTAATTTTTCACTATTTTTTTCATCTTGATCTTAATTTCTATTTGTTCTCATAGAATGATAGTTGGAGTTCAAGTCGTGATGAAAAATTAAGATGAAGAAAAAAATGTAGTAAAAAATTTATATAACATCAGATGAAAACTGTTACTTTGTACCCTGATATATGCTTACTAATACAGTGTGTTGGTAGGATTGGTTCTCACTAAGTCGTCAAAGTTATTTAGTGGGTAACCGTTCGAGAGTACCTGGAAAGAGTGTCATTTGAACTCTGATATATTTTGGGACACTACTAACCATCTTTTGTTTGTAGCATAGGTTCTCACACAAAATCATCCAAGTTAAACAACACTATCTGTGGTTGTTATTGAGTGGGTAACCGTTTTAGGGTATCAGATAGTTGTGCGTCATTCAAGCCCTGATATATCTTGGGACACTTTTTGCCATCGTATGTTTGTTGCTAAGCATGCAATTATTCGGTAAAAAATGAAAAACTCAATTTAGATTTTTTTTTTTTATTTATTTATTTTTTTTTTTGAGAACTGCTGGTTCCTAGCCTTGGGTGGGAGGGAAATATAGAAATCTGTATTAAGATTTATGTCCCTTTTTTATGTTGAAAAAGAAAAAAAAAAATACTACTTCTGTCCCATAATAGTTGTCATATTTGGATATAAAAAGATTACTTAGAAAATAACTGTTATGGGACAGAAGTTGTATAAAATGAAAATTGCTGCTAAAACAACCTGTTGAAATAGAGAGTCAGGGTTGAGGTGGGGTACCATCTGTGCCTCTCACACTTAAAAGTAAAATGTGTAATTGTGGGTGGGTGGGTGTCTGCCTCCTCACCCCCTTCCCTTTTTTTTTTTTTTTTTTTTTTCAACCTGGTCTCATATATTGGATATAAGCTTTGAGAGTTTTTACAGTTTTTTTACAGTTTAAATGGTTTTATGTAAAAATGCTTAGGAAAGAAAAAAATTTATGAAACAAGTTTCAGATTAGCTTGAAAAGGATTTAAGAAAAAAAATCCTTTGTTTTTCCTCTCGGAGTTATAACCTGGTTGAAAGTTCAAGTATACTTTTTAAGATGCATCCACACATCTCTATTAGACACTTTTGATTGGTTGGTCAATTGGTCCCTAATATGTAAGATATCAATTTTCTCAGCTGCATCATGTTGGATTGATATGTAACTTGGTCCAGACCTTCCAGTGAACCATTATCATCTTCCTCTCCCTCCTACTACCATAACTAGTAATGCTTAACATCAATTTTTTTTTTTTTTTCAGTCATATCATGTTGAATTGATATGAAACTTGGTCCAGACTTTCAGATGAACCATCCTCATCCTCCCTTCCCTCCCGCTTCTACTACCATGAATGGTGGATGCATCGTTGAACTTATGGTTCTTGTTATTTGATAGATTGGATTGTGATTGTTATAAATTGTATCTATTTTCTATATTCATGATGAAAATGTGATTCAACTCATTATACCCAACAGTTGCCAAAGACAGTTGTTTTACTTTTGCAAGCACTAGGTGTGGGGTTCCCAACCCTTTTATTCCCCCTGAGCCCCTTGGGCATTATTACAGTTTCCTATGTACCCCTAAAAATTAAAGATCAAAAATCTGTAAAATTATTGATTTTAATCAGAGCTCCATGTAATAGGCATTAAAATTGGGGAAATATCTTACAAGGTTCTCTTCCTGCTTCATGAGTATTCAGTGATTAATTCTTTGAGTATGTAAGTCTTGGATTGTGTGATGGTTGAGCCTGGTTTTTGGCAAAAAGTTCATTAATGCAAGGGGGAACTTTTAGCTACTGCACAACAAAGATCATCTTCAGGTGTTTGGAGATTCTCTCGAACAACACTGAAAATATTGACTCACAAAGCCGTCTCGATGGAAAGATTAGCAGTGCTTTATGTTTGAGTGGAGTGGCTTTAAATAAGGTTTTTATGCAACTTTGACAAAAGAAAGGGAGAAGTGCTTGCTTAGTTACATTTAGCGGCTGTTTTGTAACAAGGTTGTTATGCTGTACGGCTGTGTGCCATGGTTAATCTCACAACCCCTTGTACCCTTTCAGAAGTGCTAATGTGGTACAAATATCATTTGATGTTATGTCCTTAGGGCAATAGAATTAGAGAAATCTGGGGGGTTTATATATATATTCTACTGTTTGGGGGAAGAGGGCCCAATTATTATTATTATTTTTTTTTTTCCATCTATTTAAAAGTGGCATGTCTGGTTTTCAGAGGGATTTCACTTCTAACTTTTAGGTTTGCGGACTGCTTGAAAACCTGTCGAACTCTTTGATGAATAGGAATTTAAAAAAAAAAAAAAGAAAAAAGTGGAACTCTTTTGTGAATTGAATTCAAGAAGTTTTGAAAAAAACTTACCAAATAGTGCGAGGGAAGTAACTTAAATCAAAAGTTACTCCCCTTCAATTACTTTTTTCTGCTAGGATAAATTAGAGAAACAAGTATAAGATCACTCACAAGATAATGTTGACCTATCGTGATTGTATATGCGGATGTAAAGTCTCAAAAGATACTGAGGGACCTCTTCAGGATGTTATTATATTTTGTGTTTCAAACTGAAAAGCAATTGAAGCTGGTAAAAAAAAAATTATTGAAGTCTTCAGAACATTTTAGTGGACTCTTAGATTCATGGACTGCTTGTAACCGCTTCTATTGATAGAACTCTTTGATGAATACAATTTTTAAAAAAAATGAAACTCTTTCATGAATTGAATTGAGACCAAAATTTAAAAATTCATCAAATCAAAGGGGGATAATTGTAATCAAAGTTATTCCCCTTGATCAATTTTCATAAATTCTATGAATGTAAGAGTTAAAATTGCTTTGTTCTCCGAAACCATTTTAATGATTATTACGAATTTTATGCAGTTACTTTATTCAGTCCAAAATATGAGGTCAGGCAAATGTGGTGGGGAAGCTCTATAATAACTCCCCCCTCTTCTTTTTTTTTTTTTTTTTTTTTTTTTTGTTACTCTTCTATTACTCAACATTTTTTTTTCTTTCAATATTTGTTTTTCTTTTCCAAATACCACTTTCTCATTAAAGTTTTTTTTTTCTTTCTTTCCTCTCAAATGTTTCATGCAATATTTTAGAAAAATCACTGCTGGTGGGATTCCATTGTATTTAAGAAAAAAAAAAAAGGAAAAAGTTCTTTTTCACATCATTCTCCTTTCTCAACCCCCCCTCCCTGATCCTTATTTGTTCCATTTACCTCTGTTGTGCAGAGGGTGTGGCTCTCTTTTGGTCAGCCTGGTCCCTGGCTTGACAACCATCTTCCTTAATATATATTTTTTTTATCGCTCAAGCAGTCAGTTACAACTGAAGAAAAAAAGAAAGCAAGAAAAAAAAAATTTAAAAACATACATATTGTTTGGTCTATGTGTAAATAAATAAGAATTTTTCTAAATTTTTCTGGTCATTCCAATGTGAAGTATATTAATTAAATAAATGCATTATTTTCCTTTTCTAAAAAATGTTGTCTGTTTTCTATTTATTCAATTTTTTTTTTTAAATTTTAAAATTTTTTTTTCTGTGGTTTCTTTTTGGATCCAGAGAAGATTTTGTTTGTGTGTTATACAATGGATTCCAGTGAATAGGACTGCGTCAGGGCCAGCAATTTTGGACCCATTAACCGGCTGGTCCATTCTTTGTGCCTAGTGCTTTAAAAAAATTGAGTTTTTTTTTTTTTTTCAAATTCAAGGGGAACGAGTTTAATTCAAATAACTCGAGTCCCTTTATTTTTTCTACTTTTTCTTTCTTTTGAAAATTTGAATCACGAGCTAAACATATTTGGTAGATAGATGTTTTGAAATGTACTTTTAGTAATTCTATCATATATTTTAAAAAAATGTTAATTCAGTAGCATTACTGCTTGGTCCAAATAAACAAATTGGTAACCATAAAGCAAATGATTACAAATGTTTGAATCAGTTTTTACTTGACTGGTCCTCTCGTTTGGCCTGTCTTAATAACTGATGGTCTTATTGAATGGAATCCACTGTATATTCATCTGTGAACTTTCGGTTGACTCTGGAGGCCCAAAGTCTGAAGTAGTGTGGGAACTGGAAGTTGATATCACTGCCTGTGTTGCCCTGTGGCGTTATTCTCTTGCAGTAATGAGTCTTTTAAGTCAGGCCTCTTCAAAATTTGCAGAGGCTTGATAAACTATAACAGAGTGATTTCTGGCAAACCTCTCCAGATCCTTTGGAGTGTGTCAGAAATTATTTATTACTTCACAAAATACAGTGCAGTCTACACACAACTTTAATAGTGGGCTGATAGTTATTTGCTAAATCTTGCTTAGACTGGCCCAAGAACCAGTTGGAGCACCCAGTTAGGATTGACCTCACTACAGTAGTAGACTTGATCAAATCAAGGTGACCAATGTGGGAGTATTTCCCTTAGTTTAGGGGCTTTCACCAACCATCTGGGTTTTTTATGAAAAAAATTAAAACCTGTTTTTCTATTTTCTAATTTTTTATTTATGATTCGATAAATCAAGACTTGAATTTTTAAAAATATGATATAAGGTAACTGAGAATTTTCAATATGTTGTTTATCTTTATTTTTGAGAAATTAATTCTTGAAAATAACTGATATATTTACAAGAAACACTAATTCTTTAAAAGCCCAGGCTTACTTGCAAAGCAATCTATTACTAGAAATGACATGGAATTTGCTAAGTGGGAGCCCGGAAAATAATTAATCAAGGACTTTAAAGAAGGACCAGTAAGCAAAAGAATTAGAAAAACAGAAAATAATGAACCGTTCACTCTCTTAAGAGGGATTAAAGTGGAGGGGGTGGGTATAATTATTGCGATCTACTTATAAAAGTTCGTTATATTCTTATTTAAACTTGATATTTCTAAATTCTGGCTTTTTTGATGCCTTTTGGTTGGTGTGTCAGTTGATTCTAGTTGCACTTCACAGAAAGAAAGATGTGATGTCATTGGAAGAACATCTATTCCGATCAATTTTTTTTCTCTTCTTTCCTTCCCCCCTCTGCTGCTTTGATGTCATCAGAATTTACAAGGTCTGCATTTTTGTTATTTAAAAAACACCAAAGTGGCCATTTACGATTTTTATCAAAAATGATACTCGTGGAATACCTCCATATTGCAATATTTTACAAGTATGAGAATCAGTTGACTCGAAAGACGATTTTTTCTCCTTCCTCATTCTCCTACAACTACTACAAAAAATGGTGGCCGCATTATTGAACTTTTAGTTCTTGTTTCTTTGAGGGTATGGGTTTTTTTTTTTACAAGCTTGATCTTGGGGCTTCCTTGGAATCTCATTGGCAGCCCTGGATCAAGTGATACAAGTTAGCTAACTATTACTCCACTTTGAGGCATCCATTTTACTAAGTTTAGCTGAGTAGTCTGGCTCAGGTGTGGTGCACCCAGTGACTATCAAACTCACTTTAGTAGTAATGATCTGTAAGACAAATTTGCTGACTATTGCTTGATAGTGAGGTGCTCTCTAAAGATGTATTAACTAAGCTTTGCTTAGTATTGAAATGGGCCACAACTTATAAATTGGCTAGAGTGAGGATTGAATTTTTTACTGCAAGACAAGCTCGCTAACTACTACTTCATGGTGGGGTGGTCTCTTAGTTTCTCTTAGTAGGTATACTGTTTATAGTTTTGAGAAGGGCCATTAACGTTCAAAAAGTTTTTTGGATAATTAAACTCCTGATTCTGAAATTCTATTTACCATCATTAGACAGTACAACTGGAGAAGGCTGTAGGATAAATCCTCTGAAACGTGTCTGCAACACGAATGAGTTCAAATGTCCGAAAAACTCTTGGGTGTTTACTTAGCCTTATCTGACACAAGTATTATTGGGCACCCAGTGAGATTGAACTCTGTACAGTCTCAATAGTCAAATGACATTAGCTTGCTAACCATTACTCTATAGTAAAGCAGCCTTAGTCAAATCATACAATACCAAATTGTATCCAAGTCGCTGAGCACCAAATATTAAAAATGCTAGCAGAATGCCCAGTGTTGCTCAGGCTGAAAAGTAGTTTGGCCCAGAACTGTTGGAGAGGGAAAATTCAACATTTTAAAACACTATAGGATTTCATGTGAAAATTTATTTTTCACATCAGAAATGAAGTGGCTTTCCACTACATTTATAATAGTCCAGTGTCTATTGCATTCTTTAAGTTACCAAATTCTTGAGTATCTTAATTAGATATCTCTGGCTTCTAAATACCATTCAAGAGGAAAAAATGTACATAAGCACAAACTTTCTCAAATGTGCTTCAAAGATCAAAATCGGATCATTATTATTGGAGAGTGTGTGAACAAAGACACCTCACTATTATTATTATTTAGTTTCAGATCAAGATTTCTTTAGGTTAATTGAATTCCTCTTGCTACACTGAATCATCTGGGGGGAGATGGACGTGCAAACTTTCTCAAATATATATTAGATCATTATTCCAAGAGATGGTTTATTAATGCTTCATTCGTAAGTTGGTTGGAGATAACAGTTCTCAATCATGTCATCTTATGATTGAGGCCTAGACAAGAAAACAGGTTTAAAGCATATGTAAACAATCGTTTATTTCCAGCAGGTACATTGACATGAAGAGGGCCCTGTCGCTAGTGTGTATCAGGCAATTTTCAAATCACAACGGGATTACTGGTTTGTTGGAAAATATGTTCATGTCGGATTCTTCAATTTCCTAGTTTGGTGCTGTAACCTTAGGGGAGATTGTGGCATGATCATATGGTACTGCACTGTTACTGTATTGTACTTTCTGCAGGACCAACTTTGAGCGCTGTGAAGTCAAATGAGGTAATATTACCACTCAGTAGTGAGTAGTTCTCTGCTGGGTGACTTGAGGTAAGTGGAGTGAGGTGAGGTCACAAGAATAAATGAATAAGATAGTTTTCATCATCATCAGTCTTTTAACGTCCGTCGTTGGACATAGACCTTCCCCAAGATTTGCCACACTTCTCTATCATGGGCATCGCAGAGCCAGTACTTCCTGAAATTGTCTAGCTCGTCTCTCCATCTAATATTCTGCCGGCCTCGGTTGCGCATGTGGTCTCGGGTGATCCATGTTGTGAGTCACGATGTCCATCGATTGTCTGCTATTCTTGCAACATGGCCAGCTCACTGCCATTTGAGATTTTTAATGGATTCTATGATGTCCCTAACTCTTATCTTTTCTCATATGGAGAGACCACAAGACAGCTCAGTACATCCGAGAAAAGACAAGTTAGGGAATAAGATAGTACTATACTTTAAATGGCATTGAATTTCATCTTACCCAGTGCACCATGAACCCTGTCTGCTTCCTCCTGAAACATTCTGCATCTATTCAATCACTGTCCAACCACAGCAATATTTGACACAAGGTCGGGCTTAACGTGGGAAGAAATAGGAACAACCCTTCCAAAAATAGCTCCAGCCAATGCGGCTACGGTTGCCAAGCACTCCATAGAAGCTAGACAACCTCTGCCACGAAAGTGTCCACCTGGGGATCTGCTCCTTTACGTGCAATGAAACATTCTGCAACTGAAACTTTTACCTTGCCAGCAACAGTAAATGGGAATCATTAACCTATAACAACCGGAGTCTGAGGACCAGTTTCTTTTCTTTATTTATTTTGAGACGTGATAATGAGTAATCAACCGAGGACCTTCAGCCTTTAAATAAATACATCACATCACACTCACAGTCAGCTATCAGATTTTTTAAAAATCACTGAGCTATCCTGCAAAATAGAATTATTCATCATACACATTTCTTGGGATATTAAAGAAAAAAAACTTTTGAGAAATAAAGGCAAGATAGCTTAATCTGTGTGTAGCAAGCAAAGCTTTGATATTGATGCAAAGCTATACTTACATGTGTAATTTTGACATCTGTTAAGAGTTTATGTTCACCTAAACTGTAAAACTGAATTAGAAAAAACTGTAACATAACCTTAGAACATCATAGGCTACAGCAATATCCATGATATTTTTACAGTTACCTCCCTTACATAGTAATTATATGTCCACGCAATATCTCCAAAAGATCTAATAAAACTTTCTGAAAGGGTAGACCATGTAAGGAAGAAGTGATTAAATTTTGGGGGCAAATTTGTGCACAGTTTCCACCTTCCACATTCATCATAGTAATATGTCCACACGGCACAATATCTCACAAAGTTCTCAATTAATTTTCATCAAATTCATGGAAAGGTGGGGAATGGGCAACAGAAGCAGTGATTAAATTTTGGGGCAGAGCCATGAAACTTACTGTCATAAGTCTACACTATATCTCTAAAAGTTCTCCATGAATTTCGATACAATGAAATTTTGTCGAAGAGTGGGCCTTGGGGTTAGGAAGAATTAACCTTAACATTATATAAAAGTTATCTATATCAAGATATTTTGTGAATTAGCTTAGGTGTGTAGTTGATTTTCCTACTGTACATCTTCTTAATTTTAGATTTGGATTTTTATTTTGTAATTTTGATTGTTAGAAATGTTTATTATGCTCTGATCTAATTGACTACGTAGATGATTTTGTTGAAGTGTAACCTGCCTGGCGGACGTGTGTTCAATTTCTAGGTTGGATAGTACCGAAAAATTCATACATGCTGGTTCAGTGAAAGAGGCAGACACATGACATTTCAAGGACAAATTAACTGAGAAGTATTAATTCTGTGATGGATTTACCCCCCCCCCCCGTTCCCCTGATTTTGATACTGACAACTCGAGTTAGATATTGATTTGTCCTCCTTTCTTGGGTTTGACTAAAGAACTTATATGAATTACTTGGATATAGATTTTTAAAAGTGGGCACTGAAAATCAAGAACAATGTATTTTCATCATACGTATTTATCATTAGCAAGTATTTTTATTACATGTGATTGCTGCTATCGAAAGGTCTGCCTATTCAACAAGCTCACAGTTCTCCAGAAATATGTTTGTGGACCTTTCCAAGGGGTCTGTGGCCCTCAGGTTGGTAAAAGCAGACCTAAAGAGGTCCATGGCCCCAAGGTTAGGAGCTGCTGGTATGAAATGTGATGAAGGAGAAACATTGCAGTGCCCCCCGCCCCCTTCATGAGGCAAGTGGATTTGGAACCCCACTGCAAAAATTCCTGGATCCGACCCTATAACTGTTGATATCCTCTAGCATGGACAGCAGAATGAGAAAGATTGACCCCCCCCCCAGTCGATTAAATTAAGGGTTTGGTTTGAAATTATCAAAATGTTAACAATATAAGTTACCAACTATGACTAACACCTGGAGAAGGCCGTGGGTTACGTAAGTCGAAACGTTGTGTATAACGGCCTATGTGGATACTGAGTCTAATAAATCAGTGTATAACAATGATAATCCGTCATTGAAGAAGTTCTGAACGAAATCAGAATTACGTAAAGTTTTGCTTGGAATTTTGTCCTCATTTTAGGTCTTTTCATGAACACAACGTTTCGGCCGTTGTACCCTACAACCGTCTTCAGGTGATAGAAATTCCGAATAAATCTCTATATGACAATTCAGACAGAATAAAATCAGAATTATCTGTAGTCTTAAAACATCGGGAGCCCCGTCCAAGTGAAATAAAAAACAGGATTGTTTATAAGGGATTATTATCGTACGTAAATAAGTGAATGAATTGTGTGCTAGCTTTGCAGTGAGGGCAAAAAGAAGCATGCTATACTGAATGTTTGAAAAGGTTGTTGTGATTATGTAACGAAGGAGAGGAAAAAGACACAGGTCGACAAATTTGTTTATTTCGGATATAAAAACATTCAGAAGGTAAATAAATCATTTTCTATTATTCAGATCTTCATGCTTGAAAATATAAGTACTTTATTTTTGCATAAATAACTTTTTGAATAGTAACTAGTTGTGTTTGTGAAAAAGAAAACAAGGTTTTACGATCATTTTATTTACCAACCTACCAGGTCTTGTTTAAAACTTTTGTGATACACTGTTATGACTTTTGCGATATCGTTGGAACACGGATGCCTTTTAGATTTATTTTTATAAATCAATTTTTCATCAGGGACATAGCTAGGGATAGAGGGGGTAAAGAGGCTTGGCTTCTCAGGAGGGCCCCTCCAACATTTAGTGAGATTTGTTATTGCATAATGTTTAGTGGAAATGGTAGAAGGTAAACTTGAACTAACTAGTATTCATGAAACTTGTAATGCCCCCCAATCCTATTTGGGGCTCGGGGCAATTCAAAATCATCCCTTCAGCATAGCCCTTGTTCCCTTAGTAAGCCACTGTCACAAAAGCCACAAGTGTGCTCCCAATCAGGCTCGAACTGGTTCAACTGTTTAGACTAGCTTACTACTAGCCATTACTCTACGCTATTACGCACCCCTTATAAGTTAAGTTTGGCTCAAGGTCACCAATGTGGAGCACTCAGTGAAACTCGAAATCACATAGTTTGTTTGTAGCCAGAATGCAAGATTAGCTTGCTTTCGCTCTGCCTTGTTTCACGACGAGACAGCTTATATATTTACCAAGTCTGGTACAAGGCCATCATTGAGGGGCACCCGGTTAAGATCGTACTTTAACTAATTGCAAGACTTGGACTAGCTTGCTGAACCGCGTCACTACCGTAGGCTCCGGGGTTTGTTTAAATTACACTTGACTCTCTTTGTAACGGCACTACGTAATTTCACGCGTTCTAACGGCACCTTTGTGAGTTTTTTTTTCTTATTATTGCAAAACTATTAATTGTCGGCACTGAATCTCCAAGGATGCCGTTCTGCCGTAATAATGGGAGTCTATTGTGTTCAAATTCTCCATTAGTAGGTTTGAGTCAGAACAAAACTAAACTTTTATTTATTTATTAGAAAAAAAATTATGATCCTTTTTCTTTTAATTCTTGACGGAAAATTACCATCCAATTTTCGTCAATAAATCTGGCTATTGGTCAATTTGTCCTCACTACTATTAAAATACAATGAGCAATAAGTGTTTTTACTTAATATACGTGAACATGATTCAAGTCACGTACGCATCGTTTCACTGTCCTTAAACAATACTTTCCAGTTTGTTGAAGCTGACTCTTTTGGAACGAAGGGGAATTACAGATAACATTGACAACATTTATATAATTTGATCGATAGTTACTCATGAGTTAAATGTTTCAAGACCGAATCAACAGTTCCTATTTGGCCCTAACTGGCCCTAACTGTGTTCAGTGACTCCCCTGTAGGCGGTGCGCTAATGTTTGAAGGGAGACAAGCACGTGTTAAGACGTAGAAATACCTAAGGTGCAAATTAAGAAATGTGGTCTCGAATATCAAGTGAAAAGGAATTTTTTTTAAACAGTATTAATTGATTAAACCTATTTGTGACCATAATAAGAATTAAAAAAAACGAAACAAAATGAACAGTTTTTTTTATTTGAAAGAAAGCTTTCTCGCTTATTTTCTCATTTATTTATTTTTTTTTAACTATGTACTTTCATTTTTCCTGGAAGGCATTGGATTCATTTCAAAATCTTATTGCGAAAACATCTTATTCATGAAATTAATATTAAGTCATAAAATAAGTGATAAGATGATCGCCCTCACATTTTTCTGGCCTTTCCTTCGGGATCAAAGTGTAGTATCTGTTCCACGGCATAGACTGAGGAGTCGGTACTGACACTTGCCCGTCGAATGGGCCGGAGATTGTGTGTGGGTTGACATCGAAGACCGAGTGCGCCAGTGCAAGCATTAGCCAATGAGGTTTTACTGAGGCTGCGTTTGCTAAGCGCATTGGAGGCCTTTGGAGTCGTCCTTGGGCTCTCCTATTATTACTCAGCCCAGCTGTGGGGGATCTGTTACCCCGGGGCAGCACTGCTCCATTGCACTTAAAGGAGCAGGTCCCCTGGTGGACGCTTTTGTGGCGGAGGTTGTCTAGCCTCTACGGTGCGCTTGGCAACTGTAGCCGCGTTGGCTGGAGCCATTTTTGGAAGGATTGTTCCTATTTCTTCCCACGTTAAGCCCGACCTTGTGTCAAATATTGCTGTGGTGGGACAGTGATTAAATAGATATTAAGTCATAAAATATTTGTTGAAAAAATCAGACTGATAGCAATGTTCTTGAGTCTTCCCCAGACACCCCTGGGAAAGATTTATAGATTCCGTACTTGATCCTAACCCTGACCCTCACTGTGTTGGATTCAGGGTGATTTTGAAAAAAAAAGTGCGTCTTAAATACAATATTATTTCTATTAATATTCGGACCATCCTCATCTTGGTTGTTTTTCATACAACGTTTCGGCTGTTGTACTCTACGGCCTTCATCAGGTTTCATCTGGTAGGTGTGGGGGGAAGTAACAAACCGAACCCTTTATTTAACCGACGGGGGTATATTGACCGCACTCCCCTCTTAGCATTAGTAGTATTATTATTGTCTCACACTGGTTAAAAAAAAGGGTTCAGTTCGTTACTTCCCCCACACCTACCAGATGATACCTGATGAAGGCCGTAGAGTACAATGGCCGAAACGTTGTATGAAAAACAACCAAGATGAGGATGGTCCGAATATTAATAGAAATAATAATAATACCTCATCTCAAAAATTCAGAGATATATTAAATACAATACTTACTGTATTTGCAGTATACTGCAGGGAATACTTGGAAAAAAAATTCTTGTGTATTTCTGAATAAGCAGTTAATGTTATTGAAATATTAAACTACAGTATATCAGAAAAAACAAACTTTGACAAAACCTGCTACTAGGGTAGCAGTAAAAATATTCTTAAAAATAATATGGATATAACTGGATCAGTACGGTTAATTAATTCCAAAATTTTCCATACTGTCAAAAACCTTGCTGTTCAAGGTCTTATTACTGTCCAAAACCTTGCTGTTCAAGGTCTTCTTACTGTCTGAAACCCACACTGTTCAAGGTCTTATTACTGTCCAAAACCTTGCTGTTCAAGGTCTTATTACTGTCCAAAACCTTGCTGTTCAAGGTCTTATTACTGTCCAAAACCTTGCTGTTCAAGGTCTTCTTACTGTCTGAAACCCACACTGTTCAAGGTCTTATTACTGTCCAAAACCTTGCTGTTCAAGGTCTTATTACTGTCCAAAACCTTGCTGTTCAAGGTCTTATTACTGTCCAAAACCTTGCTGTTCAAGGTCTTCTTACTGTCTGAAACCCACACTGTTCAAGGTCTTATTACTGTCCAAAACCTTGCTGTTCAAGGTCTTATTACTGTCCAAAACCTTGCTGTTCAAGGTCTTATTACTGTCCAAAACCTTGCTGTTCAAGGTCTTCTTACTGTCTGAAACCCACACTGTTCAAGGTCTTATTACTGTCCAAAACCTTGCTGTTCAAGGTCTTATTACTGTCTGAAACCCACACTGTTCAAGGTCTTATTACTGTCTGAAACCCACACTGTTCAAGGTCTTATTACTGTCTGAAACCCACACTGTTCAAGGTCTTCTTACTGTCTGAAACCCACACTGTTCAAGGTCTTATTACTGTCCAAAACCTTGCTGTTCAAGGTCTTATTACTGTCCAAAACCTTGCTGTTCAAGGTCTTATTACTGTCCAAAACCTTGCTGTTCAAGGTCTTATTACTGTCCAAAATCACACTATTTGTGGTCTTATTATAATTCAATACAGTTTTCTTTTCAGCTTATACTCAGTTACGTTATTTTGTACAACAATTTCTTAACTAAACTATATCAAAACCCACACTAATCAAGGTATTCCTGTACTGCTGTTGTTCACAAAAGAAAACAAAAGCATCTCCAAGTTCACTTATAAGATGCAAGGCGTATTTTTTAGTAAAAAAATAATGGGTCTTATATGCCTTAAAATTTCAATCGAGGTACGTATTTTTTTATATAAAAGCCTATTTATCTTGAATAAAAATGTTTATTTGATTTTCTCTGTCTTTTTGGAGTTTACTGTTACAGTGTTGATTTTTATTTATTTTGATGATAACACCAATCTTGATGTTGACTAGAAATAATGTTATTCCTTGTGCTACAAGTATGAAGCATGTAGAATTCTATGAGTTGTGTATAATCCAATGATTTTAATTTGGTGTTGATTATTTTTGTTGCATTAGTAAACTAGGATTTCACCCTGAAGTGAAAAAATTCATGGTTATTTAAACTAATAAGCATTTTTATTCAAAATTCAATTATCTCCATCCAAAACAAATAAAGAAATTTATTTAAATATATTACATGAGGCATATAATATAAGACTCTCCTTATTTCAGCTGGGAATATTTAAAAAAAAAAATGCATTTTCTTTAAAAATCTTTCATTTATCTAACAATTTTTATAGCTCTTCTTCAAGTTCTGGCCAATGTGGGGCTGAGAAATGAAGGCTACGTTTACCTTTAGTGCCATTTTTGGGCAGAGAAATAAGTGCAATCTTATTTGCTGCCAAATACCATACCTTTATTCAAAATTATTGTCTTGCTTTTCATTTCTTTTTATAACTTTCATTTTTATTGTGGACAGAACTCATCATGGCCTCTCTGCATAAAATCGTTTCCTGCAGCAATTTAACTTCTCAGTGTGTTCTGTTGAGGAATGTCTGTTCCAACCAGAGAGCTTTAAGCACAAAGGCTGCTGCTGCTAAGCAGAAGGCATTGTTGGATCGGATAATCCGTGTTGACCATGCTGGGGAACTAGGGGCTGACCGGATCTATGCAGGCCAGTATGCGATCCTGAAGAAGACAGCTGATGGACCCCTTATTAAGGTAAGCTTTTCCCCAAATACCTAATCCGCGTGTATAAAACGCAATGTTTAGCCATATACATACAGGGTGTGTAAAAATAAACTCCCAATTGGAAATTGGTGATAACTTTGTTATTCATTGGTTGATTGTTGTCAAACTAGTTTTACTTAGGACTACACAATGGTAGAACTTGCCTGCTGTGTTTAAACTCTATGTAGGTACCAAATAATGTAAGTGTTTTAGTATAGACGTGGTAGATCTTTGCAGGGAGCCCTGTCGTATTGGTCATCATCTGTTGAACGAACTCCTCCAGTTGATCCAGAGTTTGTAGTTTGGTGCAGTACACCTACTTTATCCACCCCGACAGGTAAAAGTCACAGGGTGTAAGGTCAGGGCTTCATGCTGCAGATTATTCATTTTCAATAGGGAGTTAATTCTCACCTACCCTGGTTATATATATGAGCTTAGTACCCATCAAAAATGAAGGAGTAATTTATGAATTTATAGATCTGCACTTTTGCCTACAATCAGAATATCTGTGTGTTCTACCTTGGATTAAAGTATCACTCCCAGGTACTTCTGCCTACGACAAGAGTGTAGTAACTCAGTACTCCTTGAAAAGATTTGAACACACAAGAAAAAAACATATACATGGATACACATTGCATTTTATATACATGGATATTTTTTCTTTGTGTGTGTGTGCGTTTGTGTAACACTTTTCAATTAGTGCACAGGCACTTTAATTAGGCAAAAGTGCCGATACATCTATCAATAATAATAACAAGTCTGGTTAGTCATTCTGTAGAAATCGTCACATGACTAATCTCTTCTGGCAGCATGCAGAGGTAGGAAATGATCAATGAATGAGATACTTCTCTAGTCCTTTGTTGGGCAGTAATCACAGAAAAGTCTAAATTTTCAAAAATCAAGCGGGCACAAACTAGGGACCAATTTAGCAAAGACTGTCATTGCAAACTGAACCCTCTCCACCAAAAATCTATTTGGGCTGGGAGGTAAAAAATAACAAAAAAGTTTTGTTTTTTTTTAGATAAACTGAGGAGTAAATATTTAAATTTCCAACCCTCTAGTTAGATTGATCTGATCTATGTGGGTGATACATACATACATACATGCATAGCCAGCTGGACCAAGTTCAAAACTGAAGAAACCTAATTTGACTGTTTTGATGTATGGTTTCTTACAATCCCATCATTTTTTTCTTTGTCTTTGATTATCAAAGTAAAGTAAAATTTGATAAAAATTATTGGATAACATCAAATCAAGAAACACTGAAGTTATGTTCCCGCCCTGAAGGTCACGAGGCTAAAAAAATTCTGTGTTCAGAGGGCCATAACAAGGAAGAAATATTGGGGTTAGGGCAAGGGTTAACCATATGTTATGAGGACAAAGGGTAATCAGTTCTAATGCAGCTGTGGGTTTTAAATTTCTTAGCATCTCAGGACCCTAATTCCTAGAATTTTAGCAGTCTGAGGTGATAAAGTATATCATTTTCAGCAGTTTGATATTTGAGTAAAACCATATAATGATCTGGTTTCCTGGCAATCCCAGAAATTCTGCAATTTTGGTGAAATTCAAATGTAAGAATAGCTGATAATTGCAATATTCATTAGAAATGGTTCATTCTCACTTATATAATATGTTTTCTTTCTAATTCCTTTTTTTTTCTTTAATCTGCAAAAAAGTTCAAGAGGGCTAGACTCTCTCAAACCTTCAAGGCCCTCCCACTTGTTATGGCCCTAGCTTAGGGTTGTGGTCCCAAAAGTTTGGGAAGCACTGATTTATATGTCGTATGAATTTTGCTTTTGTTTTGTTTCTTTCAGGAAATGTGGGAAGAAGAAAAGAGACATAAGGAAACATTTGAGAAATTGATGATCGAGAACAGAAGTCGTCCGACTGCCTTTCTCCCGATTTGGAATGTGGCTGGTTTTGTTTTAGGTAGGAACAATTACTACTCTACTAGATTGCCTTACTCCTCTGCTTGGATAGTGTAATGGTTAGCACATTGGCCTCACATGCAGAAGGTTCTGGGTTCATTTCTGGGTTTAAGTGAAGAGTGTGGACAAATTTCTCAGTATACTCTAAGCTGTGTGATTAAGGTGGAGGTATCCCTTTGGTGAACTTGCGTCCTGCCTAGGGGGTGATCATGAAAACTGGTAGGTATAAAGTCAGTTGGTAAAAGAGCCGCCTAGCAATCACTCAAGTAATCACGGTAAGAAATTGTTAATTTTATTAATAAGTTTGGTTTAATATGACGGAAGAATCACTTTGGGATGGCAAGCCTTCGGCAGAGCAAGCTCAATTTTCAAGAATCAGATGATCCCTATAATCATAAAAAGAAGAGTATGGAACCTAACCAAGAGACAGACGTGCAAACTGAGAAGTATGCAACGTGCGCATGAGAGAATCATGCTCAACCTTACATGGAGAGATCACAAGACAGCACAGAAAACAGGTGTTTGTGACATCATAGAAACTATTAAAAAACTCAAATGGCAATGGGTAGGCCATGTTGCAAGAATGAAAGACAACCGATGGTACATCACGTCTCACAACATGGATCACCAGAGATCTCATGCAAAACCGAGGCCGACAGAACACAAGATGGAGAGATGAACTTGACAGATTCAGGAAATACTGGCTCTGCGACGCCCATGATAGGGAATTGTGGCGAATCCTGGGGAAGGTCTATGTCCAATGATGGATGTTAAAAGACTGATGATGATGGTGATAGAAAAACAGTGAAGAGTTTATTCCTAAATTAAAAGGATTGTTGTTGTTTTCACAGTGAAAAAATGAAGTCAACCCCGGCCCTTGTCTTGGTCTGAATTTTGACAACAATATCTTCTTCAACTTAATCAATAAAATGAAGCATTCCTTCTCCTTTTGCCTGTAGTCTGCTTGGATGATATCATGATTAGTACGCCAGTCTCACATGCAGAAGATACCGGGGTTTGATTCCCAGTATAAGCAAAGAGTGTGAAAAACCTTTCATCAGGACAAATTTCCCTGTGCACTCTGAAGCTAATTGAGTTTTCTCTAAGCTGTGTGATCAGGGTGGAGGTATCCCTTCGGTGGACTTGCATTCTACCAAGTGGGTTGTCATGGTAATAGGGATCGCTAGTCTGGTGTTTGCGAAAGAAACTAGGACTTGGTCACTGGCCATCATACTCCAATGGTAGTTGTTTCTGAAGAGATGGGATGGTTCTCCTATCTTGGACTTGGGTGGCATAATGGTTCACTGCATGGAGTGTGGAATTGCCAAAACAAGTTTTAACTCTGACTTGGACAGTTTGCATTCATTTCACATTAATGGTTTTGGGAAAAGCATGTCTACTTATCCCCTCAGCTGTGAATAAATAGAAGGGCAGTTGGAGCCCTTCAGTCATGTAAGCTAGTTCATCTTCGGCATTGGGCTAGCACACCAGCCTCATAAAATCCATGATTAATTCGAAAAATCAATTGGAAACACATATGTTTTGATATTCATATTTTTGTTTTTTGACATTTTAACTGTAATTACATCAAAAAATCAGTTCGGAACACATTTTTTAATATTAATAATATTTTTTTTATGGATATTTTTAACTATGATTGACTTGTAAAATCAATTCATAACAAATATTTTTTAGTATTATTGATATTGTTTTTGACATTTTAACTATGATAAACTCGAAAAATCAATTGGAAACGCATATTTTTTGATATTATCAATATTTTTATTTCACAAACAAATAATGCCAGGTGTTGTATGAACAATGTTGCAGGTTTCGAACTGAGTCCGTTCTTGTTATTCCCCTAGGTGCTGGTACTGCTTTATTGGGTAAAGAGGCTGCAATGGCATGCACTGTGGCTGTCGAAGATGTCATTGGAGACCATTACAACTCGTGAGTATTCAATCGACTCCGTTCTTTATTCAGTAAGATAGGTCCTCTTATTGACATTTCATCAAATTGAAAAATGAAAGTGAGAAACAGATTTATGCCTGAGAAAAGTTCCAACTTTTGGTCGGACAAATCTAAATTGAATCGAGAAGTGGTGAGAAAACTTCACTGCATTGTTTCGGTACAGAAGCTGTGTGAGATGTATGTTATCGACCCATCAACTGTCTATGACATTTGTATCCATCCAATTGATATACTAGTATCTGTTTCATTTATATCAAGAAATTCGACATCACAGTTAATAACTGAACTACCATAGCAACAAAATTTGAAGTCCTGAAAAAAAAAAAAATCAATTAGAATCAAAGTAAATTCTATTTACGACATCAGTGGCATTATTCTCTGGAGAACATTTTTAAAAAAATGAAAAAAATATCTACGAACATTTAGATTCTCCAGAATCTAGATGCTATTAATAAACCCGCCTGAAAGTGAAAAAAAATTTTTTTTCCCAAAATCAAAAAAAAACGTTTTTAGAAGTGGTCTTGTGGTGTACTGATGCTAAGTTTGTGGACAAAATGGTATGGTCAGGTGCACTGGAACATACAAACAGATAAACCTGTTAGAATAAGGTCACTCAAAACCCCCAAAAGTAAAAAAAAAAAAACAACTTCTTTTCCCAAAATCAAGAATCAAACATTTTTAGAAAAGATTTAGTGGAGTACTGATGCCATTTTTCAAGTCTGTAGACAAAACGGTATGGCCAAGAGTGCTAGAACGCAAACAAATAAACATAAAAATACATAAAGACATGTACATATAGAAAGATAGAATCCTTCACCATCTTTGATGGCTATGGTTGTTCAACTATCATTTACATTTCTGTTTTGAAATTAACCATTTAATTCATATTTAGTATTTGTTTACTTCAAGTTTCTAACATTCCTGATGACTTAAAGATATGAGATGTACATAATTAGTGAGTCAGGAGTATATTGAATTATACTACAGCACGATTGATGGTGTATCTTTGATAATATTTTCTATTTCTTTTAAACACAAATTGATCAGAAATGTGCTCAGAATCTAGATAAGGGGAGACAATTTTGCATTGACAAGTAGAAAAATAATTTAGAAATCACATCAAAAGATTTTAAGTCGCTATGATAATGGCAAAAACATTAGTGTCAGGTTCAATCAACTTGGGGTTTCCACTTCCATATGCTACTCAGTTGAACTCTGACACCAGCATATTTCTCCTTTTTCACCAGTAAAACATAACATTAGAACTATACTGTTCATAACCATGCATCATCTCCTCTCACTCTCCAAACATTGTTATTTGCATATTTTATCATTTTTCCCATTTGACGATGGGAGAAATCAGTGTCCTAAAACATGTTATGGAAATGAATACAATCAGTTTTTTCAAAATTTCTATATTGTCTGTTGAATTCACCATCACTATATATGCAATCATCAGAGGAAATGAAAGTTTTTACTTATAAGTTTAATAAATTTTATCTATGATATCATGTTGCATAAGCAGATAGTGTTAAAACAATTTTGATACTAGTCTCTTTAGAAAAATAATTTATTATGCATTCCTTAAGTAATTTTCTATGGATTTCTATATTAGAAACCGTCAACCAAAACTGTCAACATCGATATAAGTTTCTTCATTTTTTGAGTTAGTTTGACATCGATTTATCAGCAGCAGTTTTGGTTACATACCTCATAAACTTCTTTACTAAGAGGATTCATTGTTATGAATGTAAATTGTTCCAATTTTTTATAACCTTCACTTAATGTTATCTGCTGGTTATTTTTATATTAAGCGGCTTCCTCTGTATTTGCAAAATTTGAAAAAAAATACCATTTTTTTTTTCAAGTTCCTCATTTCTAAATTCTGCCATGTGTAAATAGTTTTTTTTTTAATTCAACTCTTTTTGAAAATTATTTAAAGACAAATCCGAGATTTGGTTGAAGATGATCCCGAGAAGCATGAAGAACTTCTAAAGGTAACTCTAATTTTTTTTGTGTGTATGATTGGGTATTCAGTAAAATCAGGTTGCAATTAAATATTGGTGTAAGAAAGAAAGTACATTGAATATAAAGTACAGGTTGTACTTTTCTAATCTGGCAACTCTCGTGGTCTGTTAACTTTCATGGTCTTGCATATTTTGGAATTACTATCTTCAGTTTATGAATCTGCTATTAGAGTTCTTAGATACGGTCACAAACTGTGGTTTGAACTGTAATTTAGAGGTTTATGAACCAACTTGTAGAACCAAATGTATAAAAACTTGAACAGGGTTTAAAACTGAATCAAAGAACTTTTCAATTCAACAACTTTCGATGCTTATATCAACATAAAATCATACATGTATTAATTAACTCTTAAATTCATGAACTTCTCCATATTGCTCCTATACACAGTGGAGCTTTCTAATGAATAGAATTTGAAAGAAAAATGGAAGTCTTTTATGAATCAAATTAAAAAAAAAGATAGGTAAGTTTACTTAAAAGTGCAAGGGGGGGTAACTTTTATCTGAAGTTATATCCCTTAATTCTTACATTATTTTAAAAAAAAAGATTATATATAGCTGGGATACTCGGCTTTGCCCTGAGAAAACATACTGTCAAATTAGACCACACATTGAAAAATATGTTCTTTATTTCTTCTTTTCCAATTCAACAAACTGAAAAAATATTCATACAGATCTAAATCTTTATTTCCAATATGCACTGTTTACTCACTGTTGGAAATTGATGGCCTTACTCAAGTTTTGATTTTAAGAAATTAACAAAAAAAATCATGATAATGGTGAATAATAGTAAAAAATTAATGGTTTACAATACTCAAAAGAAAAAAAGAGGATAATTACTTACAATTTCATCGTAAAAAGTGACTTGAGTTAGCAGTCACACATGTAACCCTACGCTCCATCTCTCCTCCATGACTTGATATTGGATAAATTTTGTCATTAAGAAAAGAGAAGAGGTAGAGGGAGAAACAAAAATATCCACGGACTTAGAATATGTTACTTTTACTGTTGCTGTCAACTGTTTCATTGCAAAAAAAAATGGTATGTGACCTCCAAAAAAAAAAACAGCCAAAACTTGTTTAAGAATTGATCTTATTGTAAGAAATATATGTGCCATTCATGATGATAATGACCTCTGGTGACATCAAATGACCCCCCAAAAGTTAGCTTATGTGAGAAGTCAATTTTTAAAAAAATCTCAAAGCTAAATATCAGGTCCATAGGCCTTGAAGTTTTAACATGAAAAAGGCACAGATAAACAAACAAAAGGCTCAAATATAAGTATAGATAGACGAGTTAATTTTTTCCTAATCTTATAATCACTCTACGTGACTCTGGTCAGTCCACATGAATAATATGCTGCCAGCAATCTCTGGTCTCCACACACCAAAAGATTTTGAGAAATGATAGGCTACAGAGTAGAGGTACTACACTAGTACCATAACTAAAAGACCTGAAATATGAAGACTGATTCAGAATGCTACAGTACAGAAGGTTGAGAAGTGACTGATACACAGTCGAAATGAGAACATAGATACTCTTTGCAAGATATGTAAACAGGGTAAACTCATGTTACAAAGAAAAACGGAGGACACAGTCACAAATACCAAATATATCAACAACCTGGTATTAGATGATTTATGACATCAAAATCCCTTTCATACTGAAACAACTTATCAGACAAATCGTAAACTCTATTTCTATTAACAAGTTCAAAAACAAACCTTTCAAAAGAGACTAGCTTACCACACAAATATAAACATTTCTAAAACACTCACATCTTAAATGCCTACACTTCTTATGTCTGTTTGGTGTGTTCAATTGGTAATCTTTATCAATTTATAATACAATCTAATCAGAAAGCTTCCGGATCCCCAACAAATTTTGCAGTGGGGGACCTACCTCCCCAATTTTTTCCTTGTCTGTTTTGTCACTTTTATTCTGTGTAAAACTAGATAGATCTTTTCATACTCTTGACCTTTCACAATGACGACTGAGGTCTAATAATAGATAACAAAAAAAGGAAACAAAATAATCTCAGAATGTTCCAGGTATTGTTTGGTCCTCAGTCAGGTTTTTCTTCTCCTTTTTTTTCTTGTTTTTCAATATTTCCTATTCTCACTTTTCTCCCCACTACTGAGCCCCCATGATCCCCAGCTGTTGTAGATATTGGACCCTCTCCATCGCCAATGAATTGAATGAAATGAGCAAGCACAAATAATTTTCATTTATTATAATGTGATTTATATTACATAGATTATATCAAATACATATTGTACTATTTTCTATGCTATTATAAAAATTGATAAACTGCTGAAATTTATTACATGATTATATGAAAAAATAATTTCTGTTCTCCAGCATTTTCCATGGTCTGGCAAGATCCCAAGGTTGTCTGATTAAAGAGGTATTACTGAATTAAGTTGATCCAAAGGTTTTCAGAATTTGTTTTGAGTAAATCTTTGATTCATATAAATTTATATCATCTTTATTCAATCATTAAAGTATTTTCCCTAAATTTCTCTGACCTACATGGTCAGTGGTATATTCTGTCTTAGAAAAATGATTCTAATTTTGATTTGATGAATTTTTTCATATCTTGAACTTGTGGGAAAACTGACCAGACAATAACATTTGCATGGAGCAAAACCAGGGTTGTTAATTTAGTCATTTTTTTCCCCCTTTTTTTCCCCCCTAAATTTGCGATTCAAGTGTTGATAATATTTAAATATTTTATATATATATATATATATATATATATATATATATATATATATATATATATATATATATATATATATATATATATATTTTTTTTTTTTTTTTTTTTTTTTTGCATGTTTTGAAGTCTGGTGTTTCCAATTGAGATTTTTTTTGAGTTTGATAGTCACTCCTAGAATCGGAAAATCACATCTAAATTGGCAAAATAAGTGATAGCCCTAAGATACACCACATGTGTAAGAACATCCCATCCCATGAAATAATATATCTCTGAATTTTTGAGATGAGGTATTATTATTATTTCTGTTAATATTCGGACCATCAGTTCGTTACTTCCCCACACCTACCAGATGATACTAAGATAAGGATGGTCCGAATATTAATAGAAACCATGAAATGATGTTGTAATGCAAGAAAACCACCATTCAACTTCTTTGTGTAGAACAGGTCTTTTCTGTTCCAATGCATTGTTCTAATGAGTTGATTTATTCACCTGATTTTTCTGCATTTTCACGTATTGTTTGTACTTTGTTTTCTTTCAAAATTCCCTTAAATTCATGAGTTCTGTGGTTTTTGTCCCTAAGCTCAAAATCTCTTTTTTAAGCTTCACCAAACCATTCCTAGCACATTCTTGCACCTACTGTGTTATTACCGTAATCTTCAATGATCAATTGTTTGGCTTCTGTTGTACTTTATCCAAGATTAAAGTAAATGGCGCCAATCGTGCATTTTATATTCAGTGATGATTTTTACCAAAATATTTTTCTTTTGTTTTCTTTTCTTTAAAATAGATAATCAAGGAATTTCGAGATGATGAAATGCACCACTACGAAACAGGTCTGGAACACAATGCAGAACAGGTAAATCTAGCAGTGTAATTCAAAAAGAGCTTTTTCATGACAATATGTATATTAAATGGTAAAGTGTCCATCTCTTAAAAAAACAACTCTATTGAAGTGAGACCAGCCAATGACTTGGTCATGGTTTCTGTTGAATGTTTCAGCTCAGAGATCCTTGCAAGTTTTAAGTCTGGTTGAAACCAGAACTTCATACCTACAAATTTTTATGGCCACTCCCTTTTGTAAAATATAAGTCCATTGAATGAATACCTCCACTCTAATCATACAGCTCAGAGTGTACTCAATTAGCTGCTGAGTGTAGAGGGACATTTGTCCTAATTTAGAGTTTTCAGCACTCTTTGTTCTTACCAGGAATTGAACCTTGTGACTTCGTGTATGAGAGACAGACATGCTAATTATTACATTACCCTAACGGACTGTGTATATTTAATAATATATATTGATATTCTTGCTATAAATTCATGTGGAGATATTCACAAGTAGGGGTATGGAGTGGCTGAACAGTTATCAGCATGGAGAATGGAAATGGCAGGTTGAGTTCAAACCCTGGCTTAGACAATTTGTGTTCATTTCACTCTAATGCCCTTTGAAAATGTATGAATCCTCATCTCCCCCACTAGCTATGGACTAATAGTACAGCAAACTGGGCTCTCTAGCTATGATCAGTAACCAGTCTAGGAGATGGGCAAACAGCCTGAAGAAGGATGAGCTCCATATGGCTACCTCACCTTGACACACCCAATAAAATTAACAAGTTTTCATGTTATAATATGAACAAATAAAAGCTACTTGTAATCCTAATTACAATACCCTGAGATATTTTCCTCAATAAAAGTAAATTTTCCAGCTATTGTATTTGATGGTATATAACCCCCCCTATTTTCAGAAGGGAATAGAAAGAAAAGTGCATTTCCCTGAATTCCTCTCATCTGTCATTCAGTTTTTTTAAACTCTTCTTCAAGTTTTGGCCAATGTGGGACTCGACAAAAGAAAGTTGTTTACCTTCAAGCCATGTTTTTTTACTTTTGGTGGGTGGCTTATAAGGAGTAGGGGGGATCTTACAAACTATTAAATATGATAAGTCAAAAATAGTCAAATGCTTGGTAACCTTGCTAGTTTTATGCATTGAAACACTATAGTGGTTTTTTTTTTCTGTTTTTTTTTAATTCCAGGCTCCATTTTACCAAACCCTGACCCAAGTGATAAAGATTGGTTGTAAAGGAGCTATTTGGTTATCGGAAAGAATCTAACTTTTCCCAGAAAAGAGATGTGTATTTATTGTTTTCAATGAACTCATAAGACATTTGGTATGAATAAAGGGTCAGGTATAAAAATCAGCCTGAGTTTTCTTTTTTTTTCTTTCTTTCTTTCTTTCCTTTTTTTTTTTTTTTTTTCTAAGATTTGCCATAATTGTTTTCAACTTACATCTGTCATGGAACCTTCCACTAATCAGGGCTGAGACTATATCCTAACCCCCGAAAGTACTGTATTTGATTGCATATAAAACCCCTCCCCGCTATTTCAGCTGGTAATATTAAGAAAAGAATGCATTTCCCTGAGTTCTTTTCATTTATCACAGTTGTTGGTTTTTGTTTTGTTTCTTTTCACTACTATTCAAGTTCTGGACAATGGAGATTACATTTACCTTTTGAGTCATTTTGTGAAAAAAAAAGCGGGATCTTATATGCCGTCAAACGGGTTGTAAATTTTTTCTAAAAACGTGGACCCAAATATGTCACTCTGACTAATAAGTAAAAAAAATACGTAAAAAAACTTATTTTCACAGCACTGAGCTGGCTCTGGGATCATACCTATAGATATAAAAATAAGATTCCAGATCAATTCATGTCTTTAGGGTTTATCTCAACATGAAAGATTGTTAGCCCTCTTCATCTTCCAAGTGACCATATCCAGGTTTCATCGTCTCACAACTTCTATACGTATCATCTTGACTTGTGTGTGAACACCAGCAAGGCAGCCATTGAGAATATCAAGACCATGCTATTTATGATCGGTGAAGATTTCTTTTATTCCTGGATCTGCCAATTAACTATACTTTGACTACTGCTGTCGTCAAGGTGGGGAGCTAAGGGCTGAAGAAGCTCAAGTCTTCCTTCGTGCTGGTCGGTCTGTAGCCTTCTCCAACACTTGCTTTGCTTCCTTTTCATCATGTCCTTGACAATGCCCTTTTCTTCTCTGTGCTCCTGACTGACAGCTAGATATCACGGATTATGGTGTGGATCGCACTTAGCATTGCCAATTTAGATATTTTTTTTTTTTTTCAAGAAAGTTTTTGAATCAAGAAGTCACTCCTGAATTCGAGAAAAAAATTTAAAAGAAATAAATTAGCAACAGTGGATTTGCAAATTAAAAAAATTGAATAAGATATCTAAATTGGCAATATTGCTGGTCTGTAAACTTGGCAGTTGTGCCACTATAGTGACCCTTCTATCCTAGCCTCAATTGTAGATTTTCTGCCTGATGGTAGAGTGTAAGCACCACGTATGGATAAATAAAACAAATGAAAAAATTATCGTTTTTTATTAGATCGGTTAAGAAGCATTAGAACTTGGAAGATGACATCCGTTTTCTATGACTTTTTTACTCCATCTTACCAATTGTTAAATCTGTTAGCTTAACTAAAATCTAATTGTAAACAAGCTTTGGAGGTGAGATTATGAGTATGCTGAAAGGAACTATATCAGTCTGCTTCTGTAATCGTCGTCAAGAAGCCCAGAAAATTAGAGAGATACGGACCAACCATCCCCAACCAGAGACAGCATAGGAATAAAATCATTCTTTTTATTCAATCTGTGCTCTTTACCCAGCAGTCATAGACTGATGGTCTGAGTGTTTGCAATGAAAAACGACTAAATTCAAGACAAAAGAAACACTAGCCAAAAATTAATAATAGTTAACTATCAATAATGCTTCATGTAATAAAAAAAATAAGGATAATATTGCTGCTACTGATACTACTAGTGTAAAAACAATAACAAATATGGCACCAAGTGATCAGGAGAGAATGAAGTGTAGGATTAAAGGTAAAATTTGATATTCTGCCAGTTGTAAGGTTCTCGTAGCTCAATTTGTAAAAGTAGCTGTTATGGATAACCCGCATTCCTGAGACAAAAGGGATGCGAGTTTGAGTCTCATCGAGAGCTTATCCTTTATTTGTGATCTGCGGTCTGAGTAGTTGCAAAGAAAGAAATATTAGTCAAAAATTGATTTTTTTCTAAACTTAGCAATGTTTTCATTAATCGAAGGATATCACAAACTCAAAGTTCAACCATCAATTTTTATATTTGATTAATCCAAACCTGACTGCCTGGCTGAGCAAGATTGATTATCAACCACGTATGGTTTTATGACACTATTCTGCTGTCATTAAAACCTACTAAAAGGTATTGAAATATTACTTATTTCATTACTTGCTTCAATTGTCAACATTTACTTTTTATAATTTTGAGAAGGGTCATTAACATTCAAAGACTTTCAGACAATCTAACTCTTTCTTATTGTTTATGCTGTTAGCAAAGCATTCCAGCTGGTCAATCCAAAAGTACAGAGTTCAACCCAATGTGGCTTCGGCTACTCGACAGGGACAAGGTACAGAAATTCGGGCCTAACGAGGAAAGGAAAGGAAATCACCCAAATCAAACATTATAAGTGTTGCTATCATTCAAAGAAAATTCTTTTCACCACCATCACATTTGGATATTAAACCTGAAGAAAGTTGTAGAATGGATTGGCCAAAACATTATGTTAATAACAAGAACGATTTCAATCATCAGAAAAACTCAGTGAACATTTACTTTATTTTTTTCTTTCTAATAATAGAAATAATAATAATACCTCATCTCAAAAATTCGGAGATATACTAACATTTACTTTATCAAAGATATTATTTTTTCCAAGCCAGAAGCCAAAGTTGTTTGTTATTTTTTCCAGGACTGTTTTCCTATTACCATTTCTAATACCTGTTTAATATTGCTTACATTGCTTGTATAAAATATAAAAGTAATACTTCATTGGTAAATATGTCCTCTTATGGAGCAAGATACAAGTTATGAATGCTTTTTTTTTTTATTTGATGAAATAAAATAAAGATAAATCGCAATAAATACATAATAGTAATGAAATGAGTTATATAATCTTCTCATTTTCACAAATATTTAATGCTTTTATTTTTTTCTACTTTAAAGCAATGCATTCTATGATTTATCATGGGTTTTTAAGACATTTTTTCAAGGACTTTTTCCGACAACTTTCATTCCAATGACTTTCCCCCCTTATAATCTTCCTGTAAAATCATTGAAACTTGGGGTATGAAAATTTGAAAAAATCGTTTTAAAAATTATTTTTATTTAAAAAAAAATCTGTTGCATATAATTCGGACATAAGCGAATAAATAAACTGATAAGATTAAAAAAAAAAAACTTTATTAAAATGCTCATTGATTTATTATAAATTAACAAAGACCCTATTGTTTTTTGTTTTTTTAAAGAGGTTTGTATTTTCAATTCTCTTTATTTTCCATTGTTAAGTTATAATTTATCTAAAATCTTAATCATCGAAATATTTTGCCGGTAAAATTAACCGTTTCAAGTTAAAGAAGAAAAACATAAACAAAAAAAGAAAAAACAACCCAATTTGACTAATGGCGCGAAAGTATAAAACGTTTTTGGCTCAAAACTAACGCCATTAGAAAACATTTCTTTCTCTATAAAAAATATGACATGATTTCCGGTTTGCGTATCCGGTCTCGTCGTATATAACCGGGTAGGAAGTAAAAAGTTAAAAACTTGTTCTCAAAAATGATTGATTAAATCAATTTTTTTTTCTTTTAAAGGACATTTTATTTATTTTGAATAAAGATAATTGATTGCCTGGGTAATTCAATGAAATATGGATTTAATTTTTTGGATAAGATAGTTGTTTCTGTGTATGATGAATTTGATTCAACAAATCTTGAAAATGACAATAGCCACAAAGAAATTGAATAATTTAACCACTTGATACGAATCACCACTAAAGTTTGCATTAATTTATGAAAATTTCAATACCATATATTTTTATTCTCTTCTGACATTAGGTTAGCGATAAAAAAATAATTATAACAAATAAAGCAAAATATTGTTTAAAAAGTAACACTTCATTTGTTTCAGAAAACAATCATAGAATTTTCTTCAAAATTTTTTATTACTTTATTTAATTGACCCAATAATGAGAACAGATTTTCCGTCTTTCGTCTACGAGTATAATCCTGTTGGAGAATTGAAATAAATTGAAACATTTATTTCTCTCTCTCAAAATTATTTTCTTATGTTCAAAACCCTCCAAAAGTCTTCCTCCATTTTGCAACCCGGTCTGGGACGGCCGGAAGTCCAGGTCAGGTGCCGCCGCCGCGGTTTGATACATCTCCATTGTAACCTTGGGAAAGAAGGAAATGCTGGAGAAGACGACCCTTAAGGGACTTAATGGATAACCTCGACCCTTTTTCAGTCCCCTATTAATTTAATGTATTTTTTTTTCACTTGTTAAATCTTTACTTTGGTTGGTTTGCAACTGACTTGTAAATTTTGGCTGAGATCGAAATATCAACTAACCACTACCACCACCACGACTACTACCACTACTACTACTTCTATTTAATATTTAAAACTCCATAGTTAATATTTTTGTGTATAAAACACATTGAGAGAAAAGGTGGACTTCTGTTGTTAAAAACGATATAATTTTGGATTATTTATTGTGAATCCAAGAAGACGAAAGGCTTAAGGAAGCTGGAAGATATCTCCTGTGTTTTTTCCCCTTAAGGATTTTCCATTATTTAACATTTATTTGTTTCATGGACGATTAATTTCTTCCATCGTTTATTTTTGTTAACTGGCAAATTCAACACATTTTCTAGTTTTATTTTTGCCGTTATTTATTTTCAAAATTGAAAAAAAAAAAGGGAAAAACAGATCTATTATACTTATAACTTCTTGGCTAAATGGAATCAGCCCGAATTCATAAGGATAACTTCAACTTGGTAAGTAAAAGAAAAAAGTTTTATTTTTATTTTGAAAAACTTGAACAGTTATGAGACAAAAAATGCTTGATATTTATTTTTAATTTCACTCATTTAAAAAAAAATATTCTTCCTGAAAAATTAAAAAACAAAACTATTAAAACTAAAAAGTTTCATAGTGCGATATGAAGCACAGTAAAAAAAATATTCATGTTTTTGATTTCTTTGTTTGACTATTGAAAATTAATGCTGTCAAAAATGTTTTAAAATTGCTTATTTAGATATGATTTGTATCTGGAAAAAATACAAGTGGTTTTGTACAAATATTTATTTTCAAAATTTTTGCTGTCTAAAGTTTAAAAAAAGCTGTCAACACAAATGTGAGACCTATTACTATTTTTATGACCCCCTAAAAAATACATTTTATGATGTCAAAAGTTTCAAAAGAGGTAGTTTTGCAGTATGAGATACTGTAAAAACTTGAAAATGAAATTTGTATCATGAAATTAATTAAGAAAAAAAGTCATTACTTTGAAAATTATTGACCCTACCTCCTTCTGTCCCATAATAGTTGGGACATTTATTCACTTATTACCATACGCAAATGTATCAACTCTTAAGGGACAGAAGTAGCATTTTTTCTTGTTTTTATCAACCTGCGACTTTTATTTTACTATGCTCACATCGAGAAAACTACTTTTTGTAAGCATTTTCCCTATCACATCAAATCATGATTAATTGATCATTTTATAATTGAAATAAAGTTTATTCACACCATCTCATATTGCGATTGTGCATTCTTCGTAAACTTTTTAAATAATTTTGCTTGAAAACTGATTCGTTTACTCGCGCGGCAGAATTTAATCATTGAAAAAAAAAATAAAGCTTAAGCTTTAGACCTCGGCGAAAAATGTTTTATTTATTTTAAACATTGTAAAGAATGATTTTTACTTGTATTTTGATTTTAATACAAAAAATGAGCTACTAAACCAAACTCTTAACCGGCGGTCTATTGGGAAAACGGCTTTGAAAATTACTCTGATATAGAAATGGGAGGATCTTCAACACTTATACGGCAAATCCTTGGGGGGAAAATGCTATGTAAAATAAAATTAGATACAATAATAAACAATTTTCAATGCAAATCTATTTCTCATATCTTTCGACAATCTAAATAGTTTGAATGAGATTTATTTTTCTGTCAAATCAACACTTTGGTCATTTTATTCCCAAAGTTTTAAAGAAATCAATATGAAAATTACAATATTTTCCCTAAATCCTTTACGAAAGTAAATAATCTTGGCATAGTTGGTCGATCAATCATTTTGAAATGAAATATAAATCCTGTTAATACTTGTAAAGATTGATGTAAAAAGAAAGACAGTCTTGTTCCTTTGAAATAATCTTTCACTTGAATTCTAAATTAATTAGATCTGCATGACCCATGTGCATATCAGTGTGTTAAAACCCTATGTTAACCTTATTTTATATTGACAAGAATGTGGAGGGCTCTTTTTTCCGATGTTATATTTTTCTCCCTCACGTGTTCTTTTTCTTGTTTATTTCTGTTAATGAAGGAAAAAAACCTTTGATTAGAGAGTTTTAAAACTTTAATTGGTCAGTGTTTAACAGGAAGAGAAATCAGCCGAATAGATTAAACATTTCTTGTTTCCGAATATAAATTCTGTTCAAAAAGGTGAAAATCCGCGCTAAACGTTAGAGAGAAAAAGCTTCAAACGGAAGTGACCTCTTTAGGTTACGCGGTCACAGGGTCAACCTCTGCCGCCAACTATTTATTGTTTTCAATGTTTTTAGCATGAATTAATGGCATATAGACAACTTTATGGGCTATAACGTCACCGAACTCCTTTTAAATTGGAATTATAATGATATTATCCTTTTATTTTCCCCTAGAAACGAAGAAGAAGGATTTATCCATCTTGCTTGTGCTTGTTTAGGGATGAAGCCAGCACGAACACAATAGAAATAAAAACTCCATTAATGTCGCAATTGTCATTTTTTAAAAAGATCATTTTATTGTTATTATTAAAGTGTAATAAATTGAGAATTTAAAAAAATTTTCAAATTGCCATACATTTGTAGTTTTTTTTTCTTATTTAAAAAAAAAATTTTTTCAAGTATGATTTTTCCTTCTTCCTTATGAAAAAACGTCTTGTATGTGAGTCTAGCGTAAACGTTCTTTCAATTTCATCTCTAGTCTTATATAACCAAATATTTCTGTCTTACATCCTTATTCTTTAATTCATTACTCTACTGTAGAAAAAAATAATTTCTTTTAAAAAGTTGTCTGTGGTTAGAAAAAAAAAAAAAAAAAAGAAATGCTTCAAATCTTCCTTTTTGTTCCCTTAATCTAAGCTATTTTAGCTCTTGAAATTATTTATGTGAAAGGAAAAGTTGAAATTCCTAAAAATTATGTTAGTGCTTTTTTTTTCCATTTTGCTTCCCATTGCAAATTGTTCTTTTCGTTTTGAATTGAAAGCATCAATTTCTTATGTCAGTTTCTGACTTTATTGTTGATCTTGATGTGGATTATTGAAAAATAGCCCCAATATGAAACCAGGTAAACTAAATGACTGCATTATTCTGTGTATTAATTAAGCTTGAGCTGTACCTGTTTCAAGGTGCATGATTTAGAAAAGGGGCCATCAGCATGTACTCACAGACTTCTTCAATTAAAATTAGACACTAATAATTTTTTCTTACCCAGATTGTCAGAACTGGTTGTTACAGAAGACAAGAATATTTCTTAAATATTCGGTATATTATTAGAAATAATGCATTAAGTTTTTGAGAAAAGTGAAACTAAGTTTAAATATATTGTTTGGATAAACAGAAATTAACTATTTGTTTTATTTAATTTCACTGAATCAGTGAAAAAAAAAAAAAATTAAAATCGCTTTCATTTGAGAGAAAATGACAAGATGAATATTTGAAAATTAACATTTTATCTAAATGGTTGAAAAATGAACTAAAGTGTCTCAGAATAAGAAAAATTATTTGCAAAAGAAAATTGCAAAATATGGATTTTTCATAATTTGTAAATTGTCAGAAACATAGCGTAGTACCTGTTAAAAATGACGGGATTATTTACATATGGATTGGCACTTCTGCCTAGGATCAGTGTTTCTGTGTGCTCTATCTAAGATCAAAGTGTGCTTCTGCCTCGGATCAGAGTATAGTATCGGTGCATTTGTTGAAAGGTGTTAGGTACTCATCGAATGGGACTCCTTGGTGAATTAAAGTGCCATTGGGTCACACTTCCGCTGGAACCTAGTTTCCAGTAGGTCACACCAGGTCACACTGACCTAAACTCGTCCCTACTACCTAGGGTCAAACAACAGTATGAGAACACAATGACATTGCTTGATAAGTAGGAGAAAGCTTACTGCCAGTCGTCTTGCTTTTCACTGGATCTCCAAGTGATGTCAGTCTATTTGCTTGCATTGTTGGAAAGAACTGATTGTAAAATGTAGACAAGGGCACGCTGAATTAGCCCGATGTTAACTTATGGATTTAGTTACTATAAGGTGAATGGTTTCCCCGTAAACTGTTTAATTGAATTGTTTAATCCATATTTTTCAATTTCTTTTCAGATCCAACATGAAAGGTCTTGAAAGTCCTGTAAAAAAGCGGGCTCGCTTGTCCCTCAAGAAGCGGGACTCCACTTCTGAATCTTCTCCCCGAAGTTCCAGTGTTTCTTCCCCCTTGAGTCCTGTATCCAATGCCACATCAACACCAAATGCCCCCTCCACACTGAATTCTACAAATTCCTTTGCTGCCTTCAATAATGTCAACACTGCCACGCCCACCACCCTAACCTCATCTACTGCCATTACAACCTGTGCGACCGCATCTTCCTCGTTAACAACAACCTCCACTACCTCTGCTGCTGTTGCTGCCGTAGCAACCTCAGAGGCAGAAACTCCAAGGAAGACGTAAGTTTGTAAAGAACATTTTTTTTTTTTTTTTTTATATTTATAAAAAAAAAAAATTGATCTTAAACTTATTGAAGACTGTTACTCTGTGCGGAAAACTGTGTATGACTTAACTACCAAGGTCAGATTTGACCTGCAGTAACATTTTTTTGTGGCCAGTGGCCAGTCGAGATATTTATTTGAAATCTTATATAATTTTTCATAATCAGTTTAATAATTTGAATTCTAAAATTACTATTGTTTTGGCTTTACAGATCAATGATACAATAATTGTAATTCATATTTTCACTTCTGATAGAAGTTAGAAATATTACACATTGCTCATGCTAGTTCTAGCTCATGTTCATGTCACATAGATATATATGCTACATCACTCTTATCAATGTAAATTTCTTGCCAACAGTTTGTTAGCAAATACCATGTTTTACCTTAGAGTCACCAATTTGTTAAAAAAATTGAGTTCAGTTGGGTTTGAAGGGTTGATTGTTATCACAGGTAAGATTTATCATCCAAACAAATTGAAAACTTCCGTTCACTCAAATCATTTTATATATCTTCTTCTGGTGAAGTGATTTTGTGAGAAGGGAAATGCTAGGTATTTGACAGATGAATATATTTCCTGATCTGCGCAAATTCCTTGAACTTTCGGATATTGTATTGGGAATGAGGAACAAAGGGGATGTATAATTGTTTTGGAAGTTGGAAGTGTATATTTCATGATATTCAAAGTATTTCTCTTCTGTTGCAGGGATTCTTCACGAAGCAAAGATGCTGACAATTTATTAGACATTGAGACAAACAATGATGTCATAAGCATAAATTCTGATGATGTCTATGAATCTATGCCAATTGTAGCTGCCCTGGAAAACTTGGGTAAGTTTCAATTTTTCTAACGTATTTTTTTTTCTTAACAAACTGAAAATATTTCACTTAGAGATGATTTAATTAGGACATCTTGATAAGTTCAATTTGTTATTAGATTCCTTTTTTACGAGAGTTACTACTCTACCATGAGATAGGTATGCTGGAAAAAATATTGTTTGGCATTATTATAGAGCTGTCAATATTCTATTATAATCACATTTATTGTAATCTCTTTCAGATAATACCTGTTTTCTGAACAGTGTGCTGCAGATCCTGAGGTACACCCCGAGATTCATTCATGGACTCAATGAATTATGCTACAAGGTTTCAAATGCTAAGAAAGGCAAGCATGTGGAGCAGCACCCACGTTCGGATAATGAGGTCAGATGTTACCTTTTTCTTTTCTTTTCTTTTCTTTTCTTTTTCTTTCTCTTCTCTTTTCTCTTTTTCCTTTTCTTTTCTCTTTTTTCTTTGTTCAGTTTGTACTATAAGTGTATGCTAATTATTTTTTTTAATGATTACTGCCCAACAAAAGGTGTGAGAAGTAATTCAATCATAGATCATCAATTTAAAAAAAATTTGAATTGATCACCTCCTACACAATATGCTGCCAAAAGCATGTGACAGTTTCTATTGAATGACTAACCAGACCTCTCATTTAGTTATTTACTAAGCTCAACTTGGTCTGGCCAAAGTTTTGAGATATCTGGAGAGGAGCAACATTAGGTGATATTTTTGCAATAACTTGCGTAATGAGAAGGATATCCTTAAATGATTGTTTCATCACATTTATGATTCTAGTTTAACCCTTTCAAGACTATCTAATTTGGGTGTTAAGCATCTTGAAGGATTGAAAATCAGTCAGGTTACTTGGTACACTTAACCAATGCTTTTATTCACTCTGTCCTGTGTCCCTGATGGTCAGGCATTCAATCCCTGGGTTGAGTAGTGCCCCAAAATGTTGTACTCTGGTTCATTAAAAGAGGCTGACAAGTTTGGATAAATAAGTGGGAAGTATCAATTGATATGAAATATCTGGTGGTATGGACAGTGGAATGAGAACAATCCTCGGCGCTGGGTTGAATGAAGGGTTTGGTTCAAAATTCACCAGACGGTTACTGTAACAAACATCTGAAGAAGCCCAGGAAGTAAAATGGATGGAACATTGTGACTATAGCAACTTGGATGAGAACACGTCTTATTAAATCAGTGTAAAGGTAAAGAGTCCATCTCTTGAGAGATAACTCTCTTTGGAGCATAAACGGGTATTGATGAAATCTCAGTTACCATGGTGATCCTTGCAAATTTCAATTCTGGTCGAGACCTGAACTTCATGTTTACAAGTTTTTATGAACACCTTCTTGGCAGGATGCAAATCAACGAAGGCATACCTCCACCCTAATAGCAGCTTAGTGTGCAATTAATTAGCTACTGAGTGCACAGGTAAATTTGTCATAATGAAGAATTTTCCTCAGTGCACGAGGAAATTTGTTTTAAGAGTTTTTCACATTTTCCGCTCATACCGGGACCCTCTATATGTGAGGTAGGTATACTAACCAAGCAGAGAGTAAATTAGTATATAACAATGTTAATTCTTTGTCTCAGAAATTCAGAGGCCTTACTGATGGCCTTTTGTACCAGGCTCTTATATAAATTAATCACTTTTTATTTTGTTTTGAGATCAGATAATATTGCATAGAGATCTATATCAGGATTGTAAATAATTGTCTAATTATTTTCTGTTTTTAACTTTCAGGATGGAAATGTTTCTTGCCAAGTCTGGGAAATGACAGTTGCCATTTCTGAAGTAAGTTGCATGTATGAATTGATCTGAAAATTTGTGTATTTTGGAAATATAAACGCATTTTTTAATATCCTGTTTATCTTATGTCTAGCAGTATTTATCATATTTGCCCAGTATATAAAACTCACATAGAACTACAGTTGAAGAAATTAGTCTTTGTAAGTGTGTATGTACTGCGATTACTCAACAACTGGCCATAGTATAAGGTTGATATTAGCCAGATATATTAGTCAGCACACTGTGCAGTGCTGAGTTAGAAGTTATTTTGATCTATGGTTCTTGAGAAATCTAATTTAAAAAGTTACAACTTATAGATCTTTATTTACAATTATAGATCTAAATTTAGATGTAAAATGTTAATTGGCAACACTGAAGAAAAATACTTTGAAGCTGTAGTTTCGTATGACAGATGGAAAATTATTTTGCATGACTCTCATGGCAGGCTGCTGAACAAACCATTAAGTTATTTCTATTAATATTTGGAGCATCCTCATCTTGGTTGTTTTTCATACAACGTTTTGGCCGTTGCACTCTACGGCCTTCATCAGGTATCATTTATTTAACCGACGGGGGTATATTGACCGCATTCCCCTCTTAGCATTAGTAGTATTATTATTGTCTCACACTAGGATTGAACCTAGAACCATCAGATTACTTTGCAGTAATTTTGTCTGATGCTGTAACCACTACGCTATGTGGACAACGGCCGAAACATTGTATGAAAAACAACCAATATGAGGATGGTCCAAATATTGATAGAAATAATAATACCTCATCTCAAAAATTCAGAGATATACAGACCATTAAGTCTTGGCCTCTAGTAACTTTTAAAGCAAAAACTTTGTTCATTTTAGTTCAGGCTTTAACTATTGATAAAATAACCCTTTTTTTTTTTTCTCCAGATGTTTAAACAGATGAGTGCTCTTGAGAAAAAGATGCAGGGATTGTCCAATGTATCGTCCACTAACATTGCTCTGAAGCCTGAGAAAGTCCAGCAAGTTGTTCGGTAAGTAGATGTTGGTCATTTTGACCGTACCTGCTCTAAAGAGACATTACTTTTTTTCTATGCCTAGAGCACTGACCTGATTGTTCAAAATTCTGGTTAATCCTTTCAAGACCAGCCTATTAAGGTTCTTAATGTCTAAATTGAAATGTCCCAGTAGACTTCCAGAAGAGTTATTTGGAGAGGTGTCACATTGTTTGTCTGTTACACTATGGAAACCTGGAAACCCCCTAAAAATAAGTATAGCCCATCCAAATTTGGCAAGCCTCCTCAGTAAACCTAGGGAAAAGTTTTGAAGTAAAAAGTTTGAGAAAAATCTTTTTAGAGGTTGGAAAGCAGGGGGCTTTATTCACAAAGTAAGTAAATACTAATCTGGACCCTTACTTTCTGTTCAATTGTATGCATATACATACATACAATGTATGTATAGCTCTTTAAGGGATCTAAAGTGGAGAGAAACTTAAAAAAAAAAAATCTTTTTTTTACAAATCTGGAAGCTTTAGGCCTTTTTGTTTTCTCCCTTAAGTCTCTTAGATTGGTACTTGAGCTGATATATATATATATAAATAAATAATAGCTGAAAGGGAGGTGGTATTTGACCATCACTGCTGAGATGCTGTGTTAATATAACTGTTTTGTTTTTAAAATCCCCGAAACAGTTACATGATAAACAACTGATAATCCCAACAAGAGAAAATCCACACTTGGCACCATAATAAAAAAGTATGTGTAAAACTTAGAAAAAAACCCTGAAGTGACTCAAAGAAATTGAAAAAAAATCTTTTTTATGTTCAGCGTTAAAAGCTGTAAAGCTTTTTAGACTATATATATCTCTCTATATATATATGAATATAAATTGCATTATATTATATTGAAACTCTAATTTTGAAATGATCTTCAGTTATTACATTGAGAATGTATCACTTGGCTTAGACAACATAAAATAGAATAAACGATTGGAGAAATTGGAGCTGCTGTGGGAATTGAACCTGTGACTGATAGGGTAGCCGCTTCTATGTAGCTTTGCTCTTACCATTGAGCTAAACAGCCGCCAGTGATGCTAAGGCCCAAATAACATAATGACTGAAGATCATTTCAAGTAAGGGTTTCAATATCATCATCATCATCAGTCTTTTAACATCCTTCGTTGGACATAGACCTTCCCAAGGATTTGCCACACTTCTCTATCATGGGCGTCACGGAGTCAGTACTTTCTGAATTTGTCTAGCTTGTCTCTCCATCTAATATTCTGCCGGCTTCGGTTGCGCATGTGATCTATGGGGATCCATGTCATGAGTCGTGATATCCATCGGTTGTCTGCCATTCTTGCAACATGGCCAGCCTACCGATCCATTAGAGTTTCAGTATAATCCAACACAATTTATAATCATTCTGTCGGATCATATATCCATTTTTTTGATAACATATATATATATATAATATATATATATATATATTATTGTCATCCACAGACAGCTATTCGATGTATTGTGGTTATAGACTTTCCACTATCCCATCCAGTACCGCGAGGCTGGATTGAAACCTCCGCTTCTGACCTGGAGGCCGATCTCCTACCTCTGGGCTACGGAACTGGATGGTCAGTAAGGCTGAAATTGAAAAGTATTTTTTGCTATTGCTTGAGTTAGATATCAGCTTGCGACAAAAAACAAAAGCATGAAAAAAATCAAATTGAAATAATTCGTTTTTTTTTTTTCTTTGTAGAAAACTGAATTCTATGTTTGAAGGCAGTGCTCAGCATGATGCACAAGAGTTCCTGCAATTCATTCTGTACAATTTACAGGAAGCTGAAAAGCAAATGAAAAAATGCAACCAAGAAGCTCGTCAGGAAAACGGCAGCAGTACCAACAGAAGCCCTGACACATCATCAACAGCATCCCCGGGGCCAAATACCAACAATAACTGTTCAACCACTGCCACCGTCATCACCACCACAACTACCACCAACGTCATCACCTCGACAACTGCTTTCACCACCACAACCACAACATCTTCAAGCAATAATACTGTTTCAGTCACTAATGAAGCTGTATCGATTCTCAATAACTGTACCACGTCTTCCATCTCTAAAGAAGATACAGCGAACCACGAATGCGGTAAAGCCCCTTCAAAAACCAGTGAATCCAATTCCCTCCAGAATCCCAGCCCCGATATTTCATCCAGCACACAACCTCCACTGCAGAACTCGAACCCCCAAACAAATAACGATTCCGTCAACAGTCACAGTGTAAATTCTCATCCAGTGACGGCTTCTCCAGAAAATGATAAAGTAACAAAAGACCCTTACATTACTCATAACGGAAACCATTCTGCCGAAGCCAATGGTGATGTTTCAAACTTGGACACTGCTTCTGACCATCATTACTCAGATGGTACTATGGTCAATGGTAGCACAGAAAAAATTATCACACCAGGTGGCGCTATTAAGACTGATCAGCACACGCCATCGCCACCAAAGGCTTCCTCTAAGCTCACTTCGTCCTGTTCGACCCCTGTTCTGTCTAAGACTGGTGCCCCACCCTGCTTTGCAAAAGACAGTTCTTTGTCTCTTGGAATTCTAACTAATGGGATGAGCAAGAACCAGGTGAAACAGATAAAGAATGCCATCGTAAAACTCGAAAAATGTGACCTGGTCTGCAGTAGTCCGCAGAAGTCTGTAAACGCTTATTATGCAATTGAGTGTCTTAATACAGGGCGGACACTCAATGGCAAAAAGAAGGACTTTGTCGAGCAGCTCTTTCTTGGAACCATCCTGTCACGGACTCGCTGTTTGGAATGTGAGAAAGCCAGTGAGAAGCATGAGGAGTTTCTTGAAGTCAGTGTTCCGCTCAAAAAGGCAGCTTACCATTCGAAGAATAGTGACGGAGAGGGAAGTGATCTTGAGAATGAAGGTAGGTCTGAGATTTCTTCTCTTGACAGTGAACCTGTATTAATCATGGCTGGTTCCAGCAGCTTTTTGAAAGCTTTTGACATCATTCTTGTCTTTAGGTTTTGAATTTGTTGGAATTTTTTGGCTTAAGCTTTTGAGATGTGTCCATGCTTCTCTATTAGACACTTTTTGGTCAGTCTGTCAGTCAATTCCTAATATGTTAAATATCAAATTTCTCAGCCTTATCTAAGAGCTAGAACCCTATCAAAGAGATAAAGAGTGTCATCATAAAACTTAAGTTGGATTGATATGAAACTTGGTCCTGATCTTTGGGTGAACCACCCTTGTCATCCTTTACCTCCTCCTACTACCACTACCAGTAATGATGAATATCAATTTTCCATTGTATCATATTAGATTGATGTGAAACATCTTCATCTTCCTTTTCTTGCGGCTGCTACTACCACCACAACTAGTAATGCTGAATATCAATTTTCTCTGTTGTATCATGTTGGAATGACATGAAACTTGGTCCAGACCTTTGATGAAACCATCCTGCTCTTTCTGCTACTCCTACCATGGATGGTGGATACATCGTTGAACTTGTGGTTCTTGTTGAGATGACATAACTATTGTAATGAAAGTTCTGTCTGTTATTCTCCCTGGACTGAATTCAATGTTATATAATTTTTCATTGCAAGTAGGCTGGGACTTTCATTTAGTTCCAGCAGAGGACCTAATTTTTTGACCAAATAGAATCGATAATATCCTGTTCCCATTCAAGATAAAAGATCATGGATTTGAACTATGTATTTATTGAATCATACTTTATTTGAAAAAGCATCACCATCATGGATCAAGTGATCTAAATTTCTGTCAGTTCTGTCAGGTATTTTAAAGGTAGTGCACAAACGAAAATTGTGCTATGATATGCCGTTTTTTGCTGTTACAAACCCATGAACAGAAATTGGATCATTGTAATATAGATAAATAGATGTTTATGTAATACATGATATCATCACTTGGATCTATTAAACACCTGTGTTTGAACCAGATCAATGTGGGTCAGATTTCATCTTTTTTATGGTGGTCATCTGATTTTATTTCTACTCTATACTTTCCACACTAGTCACCACATTAGTCATATTGTATTTTCCACACTCTTCACTTCTTTACCAGGAATCATACTAGGGATCCTCTGTCAGAGAATCAGATATGCAAACTATTACAATACATTCTTTAGGACAAATTTACTTGGCAGTTAATTAATTGCACTCTAAGCTATGTGATTATGGTGGAGGTATCCCTTTGGTGGACTTGCATCCTGCCAATATAAACTTGTGGAAATAAAGTCTCAGTCTTGACCAGACTTGAAACTTGCAATGATCACTGAGCTAATGCATGCAACAGAAAATGGGACTCCAGCCATGCTCCAATGGGAGTTGTCTATTAGAAAAGGATGCTTTTACCTTTTAATGATTACACATTGTGACACTATAAATTCTGACTGTAGAAAAAAAAATGAAACGATAATCACTGTTGTATTTTAGCACTGGCTGTATTTGAACCAGGTTTATATGGGTAAGGTTTTGGCTTTTTTATGGCTGCCCACTGACTTTATCTCTATTCTGTAATTTTTACAATGGTCATCACATTAGTCTTATTTCTGTATTAACAACCTTGATATATCTGTCACAGAAACAGAGAGGGGAGTCTGAAATTTGATGATTCAATTCTGAATTTTGCAGTATTTGATGTAAAATTTGTTTGGGAAGACTTGGCTCTTAATCTGTTCTTTGTGCATTGAAAATGAGACAAGGGATTGTCAATGGTCAGGAAGGCAAATGTAAGGGGTTAAATAGGGCTATCACTTGTATAATTTGACATTTAAAAACTTAAAAATGCCCAAACCTATACATTTTAATTCGATGATATTCTATGCGGTGTGTCTTTAACCACTTAAGACAGGGCTATTTTTGTGTGATGTCATATCTGTGAAATTTCTCATCAGTCTCTGCAAGACCATAATTGCTTTCACTGCTTTCATCACTGTCTCTAAATTGTCTTGAATGAGAATCCAATTCATTGCCAAAATCAAAAGACTTCTTGCAACATATCTTGTCAGCCGCTCCAGGACAATCCTGGCTTTCACCGTGCTGCCTCCATGACCATCTATGAATTTTATCCAAGCACCCTAACTGTCCATATCGAGCTTTGGTAGATGGCCCCCTAGTCATAATATCATCATATTGTAATATTTGCATAGCTTGAAAAAGAAAAAATTGACTGCCCACTTAATTTACCAGCATATACAGTAAGCTTGAACAAGTGTAACCATCAAAGGTGGCAAAGAGTTATATTCCTTATTTTGTATGTGCTTGTGTTTCAGTGCTTCTGGCCGTACTGTTTTGTCATCAGACTTTAAATATGGCCTCAATACTCCCCTAGACCCCTTCGAAAAATTTTTTTTTCATTTTCGGGCTTTATTTTGACGGATATACTTGAGATGTTTTCCAGTGGAAAATGCTAATGATGTCATAAATAGTTTATTCTGACTTTTATGAATTCTTTGATGAAATTTACATGACACCAGATTTTCACTTCATTGTTCAATTATTGAAGGTGATGGCGAGTTTAATCATATTTTTAAATCATACGCTGAGTTTTTTTTTGTTTTTTTTTCTGTCTTCTTGCAGATGCATCCGACCGAAATACATTAATAAGTTTCATCTCCTCTTTCTCTGAGGTTGAGAAACTCCAGGGAGACAACAAGTATTACTGCGATAGTTGCTGCAATTACGTTGAAGCTGATCGTTCTCTTCACTATGAAACCCTGCCGGACATCCTCACGGTTCACCTTAAGAGATTTTCAGCTTCATCAGAGTAAGTCTTTACTTTCTTTTATTTGGAGCTGTGAGTGTGAAATCTCAAATCTCTCCCAATTCTAAACTGTGGTAAATGTAAAAAGACAATCCCAATCAAGAGAATATATGATGTTCCTAGCCTTATTTTGTTGCTGAAAATAGACCCAAAATAGCTGAATTTCATCATCATCAGCCCTTTAATTTCTGTCGTTGGACAAAAATGGCCAGACCTCTTGATTATGAACTTCAGATTGTCACGCCATCTCATTTTTTTGCTGGCCACAATTTTGCAAATGATCTCTGGGGGCCCATGTTGTTGTCCAGTGGTTGTCTGAGATTCTTGCAACATGGCCTGCCTATTGCTTAAACTTGGTAGCAAAGAGGTTGGGAGAGAAAGCAGAAGTCTGCTTCAAGGTTAAATTCCAAATTAGGATTATTCATATTCTTATTTGGTATGTTGTCCATGTCTTGGTTGGTCTCATTCACAACATTTTGGATGGACCCTCCGACCTTCCTCAGGTGTGTGAGAAACTGTCAACCAAAAATGTTGATTGTTTATGACAAAATGTGTTCCACTTGACATTATTCCGGTTAAAGTTGTGGTTTTCACGAACCTAACCACAGCATTGATTGGGGAGTTACTGTAATTCCAATTTTTAAATTTGTTTTTAAAGTTTTAATTACTTAATTTGTATTTTGATTGAAATGACCTTCAACGTTTTGTTAATAGTTACCTCCCTTGTTCTTTTTTTTTTAGATTGGGCCTGATGTGTAAAATCAATGACCATGTTGATGTTCCTTTATTATTACCCTGCCTTCTTTACAAATGCCATAAAAACTGCTGCCGACAAGACCACAGGTAAGGGACGCAAATATGGATCCAGATTGGTTTCACTGAGATTTATGCAATGATAGTAACTGATGGAGCAGTATTATTACATTGATTACCAGTAGATATAAACCCAGCAAAAAAAGGGGTTATCATACCTGTATGCAGATAGCATTCTTTTGCTTGTGATTTTTAGGGGTTGGTTCATTGGTAGATTTTGATATAATTAATGACAGAATTTCTAGGTAAACATATATATATATATATATATATATATATATATATATATATATATATATTATTTTTTATTTATTTATTTATTTTTTCTCTTTTCTTGATTACTCCTGAAAGTATTTATATTTTTGGCTATTTTTTTTATCGAGACTGATCCCCAGACTACTAAATGTGAAAGGGAGAGGTGGTGTTGAACTCCTGTAGATTTCTATGCTTGGAGCTTCTTGCTATACTCTCATGTTGCAGTGTTGAGAGATAGAGGACTGCATTATATGATGGACATTTCATGGAATGACACTTGAAGTCCAGTGTGTGAATGTTATCAATGAGCCTGTATGTTTTTTGTAAATCTGCCCTCATTCGTTGGTAGTCCAAAGGCTCCATGTTCAGTTTTTGCAGTCTCATTGAGTAGGATAGATGACTAAGATGTGAGAATATATACTATATTCATTTTTTTATTGAATGAAGCATGCACAGGTATAATTAGTACATATTGTCCCCTTTTATGATGCAGATGTTGGGGTCAAATAAATACAAGTGTTATAACTGATACATGGATGATAAAAAGTCAGTACTAAGTTCACTATTGAATGAAGGTGTTATTGTCATTACAAAATCATAGAAATTATGTGTAAAACATTGTCATATTTTGATTGATTGTAAATTGTAGAAATTTAATATTTTAGTCATATTAAGTCAATTCTTTGATGAAATTCTGTATTTATTTGTAGTTTTCTAGCTACATGTTGGTAAAAATGTTGGGCTCCACCAATCAACCGCCTTATATCTAGAAGTGTGCTCTATCTAGGGACGCCCTCTTTTTATTTAGGGCTAGCATTTTCTTTCATCGTAATTTTTTGATTGCATTTTTATCACAACTTAATCAGGCCAGTAAACTACAGCAGTAAATAATTACCATGGATTATGGAATAATCTTTTTCTTTCTTTTTTAACTGCCTTTATTTACTTATTTGGATCACTTTAATATATTCATCCTTTAGACTGATGTCGGTGGGGAGGATGCTTAAATACCCCAACTCATAGGGTAGAACCGATTGTTGAACAACACGTTCCAAGCTGTCATTCTTCCTCTATCTATAGAGGACCTGTTGCTTGCTATTCACAGGTTACAGCTTTTTAGAAACATTGCTCACTTCAGTTTTCAAGCTGGGCTGGCTATGTATGTATCGTGTGTACTCACTGATGGAGTTATAGGGCTGAAAAGTATGACATTATAAAGCACTGAATGATATGAGATATGCATAAATCAGATAGGTGTGCTTGGGAGTGTCAAAACAAATATTGCAAATGCCTCAAGAAAAAAACCTCAAGAACATGCTAGGCTGCTGCAGGGTTAAAACTCAACTCATACTTTTATTCCAACTGACAATGATTACTGGTGTTTTTGTATATATGATAGATTTGTAAATATGTAAAACTTGTCTGTTTGACTCAGTTGGTGAAAGAGCCGCCTAGCAATCACTCATTTGTAATTTCAAATCACAGTAAAAAAAAATGGTAATTTTATAAATCAGTTGGGTTTAATGTGACGGTATAGAAAAATTGATGACTTTATTCCTAAATTAAATGAGGTTTTCACTGTAAGAAAATGAAGTCGACCACAGCCCCTGGCCTGGTCTGAATTTTAACAATACCTTCTTTAATTTAATTGATTAAATGAAGCATTCCTTCTCCCTTTGCCTGTAGTCTGCTCACATGATGTTATGATTAGCAGGCCAGTCTCACACACAGATGATCCCGGGGTTTGATTCCCAGTGCGGGCGAAGAGTGCGAAAAACCTTTCATTAGGACAAATTTCCCCTGTGTACTCTGAAGCTTAATTCAGTTTGCTCCAAGCTGTGTGATGAGGGTGGAGGTATCCCTTCGGTAGACTTACATTCTGTCGAATGAGTAGTCATGGAAAATCGTGAGAATTAAGTCCTGGTCTTGACCAGACTTTAAACTTGCAGGGATCATGAAGCTGATGTGTACAAAGGAAACCAAGACTTAATCAAAGGCTGTTAATACTCCAATGAAAGTTGTCTCTCAAGAGATAAATGTTTTATCTTCACCCCCCCCTTTGACTGCTATGGATGGGGTAGGGGTATGATGATCAAATGGCCACTCTGGTCAGTAGGATGTTAAAGTGATCTGTTTAATTTGTTATATTCCAGACTTTCACGTTGCATTGTTTCTCTCTCTTTCAGGTACACATTATTTGGCATCATCACCCACGCTGGTTACACTATTTCATCCGGTCATTATGTGGCGTACGTGAAAACTTCGGCCAGTGCCTTAACTTGGCACTTCCCTTCCAATGGTCAGAGAGAAGGAGAAACCCCAAACGTAGACACTTATTCTCCGGGTTCTGACATGCAGCAGGATGACGACGTCTTCTGGTTGGAATGTGATGACAGCTCTGTGCGCGTTTTTACCGAAGAGGATTTTCTCGAGCGTTTATCTTCCGAGGGTCTCCTCACGGGGACCCCCTATTTGCTTTTCTATCACAAATCACCCATGAGTCGATCTTTTTAAGGCTGGCAACCTCGCCGCTGGAACTTTTGCATAATAATTACATTGGGTTTTATTTCCTCATCATCACTTTCTGAAGATGGTGCATGTCATCATTCAAAGTAGTATCCTCATCTTTATTGTTTTTACCATTTTCAGCCAATGTGTTCTGTGGCCTTTCTGTAATGTATGTTGCATTTGGGAATCTTTCTCAAGTCTTGTTCAGTGTGTAAATATCCATTAGATCCTGTCACCTCAGTTGGAACATTTCACAAGTATAAAAACTTTGTGCTGACACTAAAATAAATGTGAGAGATTTAAAACAAAAATCTTTGTATCATACCCCATGTCTGTCTCTCTTATATAAAGACACATATGCATACTAAACAATACTTGAGGATTACAGGCTGCATCATATGCCCTGACAAAGTTCAGAGAATGCCTCGGTCGAAATGTGTTAAAAAAAACAAAAAGGTTAAGGACACTTTATTTCAGACTACTAAAAAAAGTCTTTTTAAAATTATTTGTTGGAAAATCTTACTATGAAGACCGAAAATTGATTTTAAGACTATCATTTTTCAAAATTTCATTTTCATTTGATGTCTGCAAATTATATCAAAAAAAGTTCGCACATTATGTAGATAATGGCCATCGTTAATAATGTCATTATTTCTTAAAATTAATTATTATTAATAACAAAAGATGAAAGGAAACAAACAGAAAAAAAGTGCATTGGTCATGAAAGTAAAATTATTAAATTTTGTTTTTTTTTTTCTTTTTATTTTTGTTTGAATAACAAAAAAAAAAAAACTTTTTTAAAGTCCTAAACTTTTTTTTATTTAAAATTTTTTTCAAAAGGTTTTTTGAATTATTTTTTTGGAAAATTTTGGTGCGGTGAAGTGCAAAAATTGCATGAATCAGTTTTTAAAATTATAGGGCTGTATCGAAAGTATTTTCGTTTTTTAAACAACTCTCTAGCTCCTGTCAGTTTTATAAATTTATGTAATGCTCTACGTATGGTATCTTCCGATGATCCTAGCTTTCGAATGCTGCTGATTGGGTGCTCCTCTACGTTGCAAATTAAACCATCATGATCAATGATTGAAGGCCAACCACATTTTGGCCTGATTTCAAGTTGATATCTTTAAAATGCTTGAACTAGTTTTCTGGTGGTTCACTTAGATATCGTTTCGTTTTCTCCCATTCCCGAATTCTGCAAGCAATTTCAGGACCCAAGTTTAAATTAATGTCTCAAAATCATTAGAATCTCAATACTTGTACAAGACATAAAATCTCAAACAGAGGACACAGCTGATTAATATCGTTTGATAGATATATATTATGATATTAATGATATAATTGAGACATAATTTTAAGCAATGATCCCTGTAATCTATTGTTGTCAATGGGCTCAAAAATCTCATGTTGTGCAAATTCTTTTTCCTGTGCACACTTCTGAATTCCAAACAGGGAATCAATATTTTTTTTTTTCTTATAAAGACTCTGTAAGCTTTCGAGGGAATTTGAAATCTTTTGTGCGCATATTTATTTCCTTCGTGAGCTGGTTGCATGTGCATTGCCTAGAGGAAACTTCGGATGTGTTCGTGGAATAAGGTTTCGAGTAAAGATCTGTTAAAAGAAAAGAAACGAAAATATTTTTGATACACTGTATATATGGATTTTTCGGTGACTGAAAGTTCAGTTAAAAGCAGCAGAAAAAAGCTGGATGTGGTCAGTATGGCTGCCACCAAACTTATTTTTTCGAATTTTTCTCTAATTTAATCACTTTTCATTTTCGGTATGTATGATTATTTTCCTCTTTATTAACAACATTGTTGAAAGGTGAGCAGTTAATTTTAGGAAATAATCTTAAAATGCATTTTTCTTTTCATGTCTCCATCTGAAAAAAAGTATTTTTTTAGTAGTATTTATTACTGAGTGTTTGTAATATTTTATAAAGACTTAATTTCTATTCTCTTGTATTATTTTTATTTCAACTCAAATTCTGGATCAGTTATCTCCCTTATTATTTGAATTCAGGCGAAAAAGAAATGTACTTGAATCTCATTTGTCATTTTTTGTTCTCTCCCCGCCACACAATAAAAATTACCGCATTTGATGGTATATATATAAGACCTTCCTTAGTTCAACAGGGTTTACTTGAAAGAAAAAAAAAAGAAAACATTTCCTTGAATTCTCGTTTATCTATCAGTTTTTTTTTTTAACTTCCCAAAGCTCTGGCCAATGTTAGGCTGGACAATTAAGGTTATATTTTTTTCGGGCTGGGGGTAAACAGGGTGTGTCTTTTATGCCGGCATATATGGTATTAAAGGTTGTATATGCCTGTTGGAAAAAATTTGTAAAATGCAGTGTGTCTTTTAAGAAGGATGCATTTTGTTCTTTGTCGGGTTACCAATTTGGTCACTACAAAAGTAATATATATCCCCATCTCTAATTTTCAGCTTTTAATTGCTATATTTCCCTTTATCTTCTTTCCCCTAACCTGACTAATATTTTGGAAAGGTATTTGAAAGATATTCCCCTGTGGTTTCTTATTTTCCATACCATTACTCGAGGACTCAAATCCAATTGTTTCGTTCCATGCGATCCCCAATAAGAATTCGGCAAAATTCAAGACATTTACCTTTAATCATCCATTAACTCTCATCATGATTGAGTTTTGATTAGTATTAGAGACTGTCAACCGAAACTGTCAACATAGGTTTGCGTCAGTTTTCGAGTTTGTCTGGCTGTGTATGTATGATATGTGCAGGCTGAATGAGTGGAGGTAGAGGGCTAAAAATTTGAATATTCACTCCTGATTATGTCTGGAAATTTCGTTTTTCTTGGATTTAAAAAAAAAATCCCTTTTTTTTATTGGATGTTCGTGGGGATTCTATTTGCAATGTAACTTTTCGATAAATTGATCACTTAGTTGTTAGGCAGCATTTTTTTTTTTTTCTCTAATTCAGAATTTTTTTGGTGATCACTGCCCAACAAAATAGGAGAGAAGTAACTCATTCATTGTTTATTCCTTTTCCAATTTTTTAAAATATTGATTGATCACCCCTAATCTGGCATGCTGCCAAAAGGCATCGGTCCTGTGATGGTTTCTATGGAGTGACTTACCAGACCTGTTTTCTTGATTTTCTTTCTGTTGCTGCCTAATTACGGCAGTAAATAATCGGTGCAGATCAGGCATAAAGGATTATCTCCTGGTGGGACTCAAACTCGCATCCGTCTTGCCAGAAGAAAGCTTGGTTAATTGTGCCAGCTGCTCAATGACTGGGCTATGAGAACTCTTCAGCTAAAGGAGGATCAAATCCAGCTTTTTGAACGCTCCATTCATTCTTCTCTGATCTTCCTTGCCACCATATTAGAGACTGCCAACCTAAACTGACCATATAGGTCTGGCTGTCTATGTATGTTTCTATCACACTTATAGGCTGCATAAATGGAGTTAGAAAACTGAACATTTACTCTTTATGTCTAGAAAAAAGTTTTTTTAAATTTTTATCCCCCCATTAGGTCTTTAGTTCAGGGGTTTGATTTGCTATGTCAGTTTATGCTAAATTGTTCCTTAGTTTTTATCTGGCAGCATTCATGCTTGTTTTTTGAAAATTCAGACTTCTTTAGTGATCACTGCCCAACAAAAGGTTTGACAAGTAACTTACTCGTTGATCTTCCCCCCAACATGGCGTGCTGCCAAGAGATGTTGGTCATGTTATTGTTTCTATTCAGTGACCGACTAGACCTGTCTATTTTTTATTCGATGAAGCATCGTCAGTCATTATAAATTTTTGATTGGTATCTTGTTTCGTCCCAATTTTTTTCAATACTTGCTCGTTATTCCAAATTACTCAAGCCGTCAATCTACGGCACAGATCAAAAACAAAGGATGAGTCCTCGGTGGGACTTGAACTCGCGTCCCTTTTTACTGCTAATTCCAATTAGAGGCTTAATTAAAAAAAGAAAAAAAAAATACTTTGTATAATTTCAACTTCATACTCTTCCATTGACCGAAAAAACATTCTAATGTCACCACTATAAATTAATTTCATGTACAGAACAAGATCTCGTTTCTGCGAAGCCCTTGCTCACCTCAAGTGCCCCCTCCCCCCTTGCCATGTAGCACCAACCCAGGTGAAACCCCATACCTTTCGAAAGGTATTGTACCATCCACTTAGATAAACACTGGACTTCTTCTCAGAATTTTAATAAAGCAACAAAATACGAATTGTCATTAAATGTCATTTCAGTTTTAATTAGGATCATTAAATTAATTGACTTGATTGCCATATTTTCTGGTGTCAAGAATGCTCCGACTTCCAGTATGAGTAAAGAATAAGCATGGAATTAAGGACTCCGCATCATCGGCTTTGATAGTGTAATGGTTAGCATGTCCCAGGTTCGATTCCCGGGATGAGCAAAGTGTGTGGAAAAATCTTCATTAGAACGAATTTCCCTGTACACTCAGCAGCTAATTGAGTACACTCTAAAACTGCATGATTAGGATGGAGGTATCCCATTGGTGGACTTGCATCTTGCTCAGGGTCTGGTCACAAGAACTTGTAAGGATAAAAGTCCTGGTCTCGACCAGAATTGGGACTTGCAAGGATCACTGAGCTGATGCATGGAAAGAAAACCGGGTCTTTGTCACCTGCCATTCATACTCCTCGGGGATTGTCACTTGAGAAATTGATGTTAAATCTCTTGAGGTCTCAGTTCTTTCACCTACCTTACCAAGATGTTTTGCGGAATGGCTCAGCGTAACGTAGTTCCTTTCGACCACTTGAAATTTGCTTACTTGAATTTGTAATTACATATATTTTTTATTCATGATTTATTTACTATTTCATACAAAGCAATATAATTTATACACCTCATTCAGAAGTCATATTCAGGAGTTCAGATAAATGTCACGCATAGATTACCTTCCTCTATGATTAGAATAGGCCTGTGAAAAAAAGTAACCTTCATCCTTTAAAATGTATTGTAACTTGTTGCGACTAATTTCTGGGGCAAAATAGGGTTTTTGATGCCGGAAAATACAGCAAGTAACTATGATTAAGTGGTCCTTTGCGTAGGATATGCTGGTTCTTGTATGATCACTGAAGCTTATCAGCCTTGAGCACAGTCATTGTCCAGATGGGAATACCAGGTGTTGTACACTGCTGCAAAATTGTTCTACAGCTGTCTCGAGCTATGCTCTGTTGCCGATTAACAACATTGATCTGGCAAGCTGGGACAGAACTATGCACGGGGACTTTTTCACGCACATGTCGTTCGATGGAGGACGCACCATGTGTTCCCCATTGAGTAGCCGTACTCATATCGAGTGATAGCAATCAATCTATAATGATACAACTTGTTTCAATGATATGTGTAAAATACGTAGGTAATAATAGAGGAAGGTAAGATGGGTGCTAGAGAAAAAATGGCCCAACTAAAATGAAGCTTATTTAAAATAAGTATCAATTGAAAATCATGTTTAAAAATTTTTTTCGGACGTAATTGAATCAAGTTCAGATTTAAGTTCTGAGTGTCTATCTAATTAAGTGTAAAATTGATTCAGTTATGTCTGAAAAATGTTAATACATGATTTTCAGTTGAGGTTTATTTCTTTATAAACTATTTATTTTAGTTGGGCTATTTTTTCTCTATTTTTCCACTGGCACCTTTTTCCCCTGGGCCCTTTCTTCCCCAGGCCCTTTCTCCCCCCCCAGGGCCCTTATTATTGTGTACCATTTGACATGTAAAGAGAAAATCTATGATGTAAGTTATTGAGATGAGTAGAAGAAGAATATCCAATTCATTGCATTCTTAATTCTTTCATTAAAAATCTATTAAGGTTCATAACCACCATCATCACCAACACCACTGTCCCATAATACTTGTTACATATGCATACAAATTTCATACAGTAAATGAGCAATTATTATGGGACACTGACAGTATATCCCATTTGTATTTGAGACACATGCTTAGCACGATAATCTGGTATATAGAATGGCAATTCAAAAAGAAACACATGGAAATTTTGGAAATTCTTGGCCCCACTTGATGGGCACTGGCCCCCAATTTTTTTTTTTTTTTTTTTTTTTTGTATTTAATACCTGAGCAGCCTTAATGCCCCTCTACCCCATAAGGCCTGACCCCCCCTCAACATAACCTGTAAAACCCATCATCATGGAAACCTCCTTAAATCAAAGCCCACAGGCACCTTGACCTTCCTCTGAGAAACTGATGAATGAATGTTGAGGTTAAGGTGTCATTATTATTATTATGAGACCAAAATTTATCACGAATAAAAAAAAAATTCGTCTGTTAAAAAAATTATTACATAGCAAAAAAACAAAAGCAAAAAAAAAGTAAACAACGTTTTTATAAGAAAAAAAAAAAAAAAAAGGAAGAAATCTCCCTATGACTTGTAAATAAATTTTCAAAAAATGGTAATGAAGACTGAAAGAAATTCTAGTCTGGTTTTATTTTGTCCATTAGCAAATTGGCTAATCACACACGGTCCTTTTTTTTTTCTTTTTTTAAAATTTTTAATTTTTTAACCTTATTTCCTTGGTTGTTTATAGTCACAATGTTCAACTCCTTGTACTCTCCGGCCTTCTTCAGGTGACATTCATAGTTGGTAATCTAGGAATTTTAAACCAAATTCTTTAATCAATCTATCAGAAATAGATTGTTTCTATTCCCCTGTCTCTACTATAGGATATCTCATCTTAGTTGATCTTCCCCCGTTATGTCAGCTACAGGAGTATATGACTCTTTACACCATCCGTAGTTTAACCAGGAGGTGGAATTATGAAGTATCTAGCTTAATACCCCATCATTCTTAATCAAAGATTTCCATATGACAGGTGGTGAACTTATGGTATGTGTGCCCAAAGTGTAAACGTTTTATTAAGTCTGAAGGTATAATTTTTGGTTTGTCATTTTATTAATAAAAAATCGTCAACATTTGATCTATCATTTGCCACCTTAGTTATTGTCTAAACAGGCATTCTTCAAGAATGCTTCCAAGCATTTTTGTTCCTTCTCCATAAAATATTTTGTAAAATACTAATATAATAAAAATGATATACTGTTCAAAAATTCCTATTGGATCTTAAAAGGGTTTTTTGTAAGATTTTTGCCGAGGTAGATGTGTTCTGAAAAAGGTAGACCACCCCCTGGCATATGGTGTTCATTTCTATGTTAGTTAGATAACCAACTACAGCTGACACCTAAAGAAGGCCGATGGTAATTACAGTTGAAATGTGACTATGAAAACCAATACAAGACAACTAGTCTGAAAAACCAGTGTATTTTAATAATGGGTACTTTTCAAGAAATAAGTCTGCAGAAATTCGCTGAAAAGTTATCTCCCTTGTATAAGTCATTTGAAAGAACAATGGCATGAATCAAAGCTTGAGACGGTGTTGTAATTCGCTTTTTTTACTGATTAAATTTTTGTCAAGATGCTATAAATTCACTGGAGAAATATTGAAAAACTAATATTATTAACATGTTCTTTCAGATTTTAATGAATCCTGCTCTCTTCCCTACCCCTTCTATCTTCCTTAGTCTTTTTTTTTCGGTTTTTAAACGTTTCCTCTCTTTTCTCTCAGTTTTTCTGTCTATATGTTTCTCTTTCTTTCTCCCCTTTTCTGTCTTTATTCTCTACCTCTCTTCCCACAGCCGTTTTAATTACCTTATTTATTTCTCTTGAATTATTTCATTACCTTCATGAATTTATAAATGTTTTATCCAAGAAGTCAAGGAAAGAAAATCCAGTTTTGATATACTTCCATTGTCTTTTTTCAAACCTTCGCGAAATGGCCATTGTTGATACGAAACAATAAAATTTCGTGGGATTTATTTATATCTATTGTTCCTTTTCAAAGGACGTTTCAAGGGAGGTAACTTTTTTTTTTGTACCCCCCCCCCCCCAAAAAAACCGGACTTCATTTCTCGGAAAGTTCTCATCTCGGAAATTCAGAAAAAATTTCTGATTATAAATTGAAAAAAAAAAAATTCCCATTTTTTATGTTTTTAGTTTGGATTCAACATGGCTATGGTTTGCTCTGTCATCGTTGATATTGTCTCTTTCATTCTCAAAAATTGTGTTGATTCTCATCATTACTTATTTTTTTACCCGTCTCTCCATCCATTACTACAGTGTATTGTAGTTCATTATTACATTTGTGTCATCCATATTTCCTCAGTCATTTGAAAATTACCTCCCCTCGATTGGTTCACTACTTCTGTGGCTCAAAGGAACACCCCCCCCTTAAATATCCCTTACACATTGTCTGTAAGTGATTACTGTAGGGTGGTAATTTTCATCTCTACCACCCCCCCCTGCCTCTCTTTAATACTACCAGCTTTCAAACATAAACAAACTTCCTGTCACATATCTCTGAATTTTTGAGATGAGGTATTATTATCATTTCTATTAATATTCGGACCATCCGCAAAACGACGAAGATGAGGATGGTCCGAATATTAATAGAAATTCCTATCACATGTTTCATTATTATTTGAGAACTAGTATCAAGAAGCGACAAAATATTTCATTAACACGTGACAGGCCTGGAGAGTACTGTCACTGTAAAAAAATCAAAACATAAAACAAACAAACAAACAAACAAAAAATTATTAGTATAAATTTCATTTCGAGTTGATATTTACTTCAGGAATGGAAACCTAGCAGTACTCCACTCACTGGTTTGGAATCAGTTATCTGTCTCCTAGACTGGATACTAACCATGGCTAGGGGACCCAGTCTGCTTTGCTGTTTACCCATAGCTGGGTAGAGAAGAGATAGGTCCATTTGCTTTGTCCAAAAAGCTCAAAAGCGATTCACAGTGAATTAGATATTTGTCGGATGGCTCATAATTGTGGCCCTGTATCAGACTAAGCTAAACTTAAATATTTTTAAACAGTTTGAAATTGAAAAAAAAACAAGTAAACATTTACTTTGAAATTGGGAATATTTTGGCTTTGTGACAAAAATTCCAAACTGGGTTTTTTTTACAGTATGGATGGGATTGCAGGCCTCACCCCCATTCGTTATTTTTACCGTATGGGGTTAGGGTCGATTTTAACCCTGGTTTTCAATTCAAAGTTGTCTTTCTCTTAGACTGGTTGATAAGAGATGGATCCATGCCTTTCCTTAGGGCATTGGTGCAAAATGAAGGCAAAAAGCCCTGGTCGAAATTTGAACCCAGCTCGCTGATTCCATTTACCATATCGGTAACCGTTATACCACTCCGACCTTCCTGTCAAAACTCACTTGCTAGAGATGGTCAAGGACCCAGGAGAAAAATCTTTGGTTTCCAACTTTATTTTAATTTTTTACTTAGAGAATTAATGATAAACTCGACATCACAGTCAATAATTGAACAACCGCAGCGTCAAAACTTGAAAAAAAAATTTCATCGAAGAATAAATATGGTCAGAATAAATTCTTTTCATGACATCACTGACATTTTCTATTGGAAAACATTAAAATAGAGTAAAAAAAACCAAACAAACAAACAAAAAAAAAACATCTAGGAACATCTAGCTGTCAAAATAAGGCCCCCCCAAACTTTTCTTCCCCAAAACTATTATCCCTCCGAAGCATTTTTTAGAAGGGGCCTAGTGGAGTACTGGTACCAATTTTCAAGCTTGTAGGCAAAACTGTATGGTCGGGAGCGCTGGAACTCACAAATACCTATACAAACATAAAAACACTCGCAAATATACATAAAAATAGAAGAATAGAACCCTTTGACCATCTTTGATGGCTACGGTCGTTCAATTTTCATTAGAACAAAATGAATAATTCTGCCAAAAATCAAATACATGAACAATCCAACTCTCTTCACCCTTTTATTTCTCTCTCTCTTGTATTTTTATTTGGTGTACATACAAGTATTTTGTGATTTCTCCACGGAGGACATATCTCTTCATAAAACTACCTTTTTTTTCTTTATTTGTTATTTATGATTTTATTTGTAAAGTCAAAGACGCCATTGGCCAGTGACAATTTTCTTATACATTAAATATTTTTTAAATAAATATCTTTTCTTTTTTTTTTTTTTTCATTTTTCCCATCTACTCACTGGCCCGCAAAGTCTTCATCAGTAAAATATTTAACTGGTACACGTTGAAAGGCAAAATAAAATTTTTTATTATCAAGTATTTCCTTCCTTTTATTTATTTGTGTGTCAGAAACCGTCAACTCTATCGTCAGCATAAATGACTTCAGTTTTCGAGTAGGTCTGGCTGGCAAGCCATCTCTTTCTCTATCGCGCTTACAGGTTGCTGTCATGGGTCTGGAAGGATGGAAAAATTAAGCAATTACTACTTATGTCTGGAAGAAAACTTTATTTAAAAGAGATTTTTAGTTGTTTCAAGTTTATGCCTAGTTGGTCCCTTGTCTTTGTGTCTGTCAGTGTTCTCGCTTTTTTTTAATTAGGAACTCTTTTAGTGATCACCATCCAACAAAAGGTGAGAGAAGTAATTTATTCATTGATCGCCTCCTTTTTCCAATTTTTGAATTGATCATCCCCAACGTGGCATGTTGTCAAAAAACGTTGCTCACCTGACAATTTATGTTGAGAGACTAGCCAGACCTGTTCTATTTCTTAGTGCAAGTTCACGTTGTCCCCAAGATGCCTGTTGGTTATTATTATTGCTGGAGATAGAGTGACAGCAAGTATCCTCAAATCTTCAGCCCCTCCCTCAGTGTTCTTTCAGATCCCTGTAGTGCCATAATCTAAACCAGTTATTCTCTTGGCCCCAAGAGGAGGGACTTCAGTCTGGGGAGGAACGTCTAATAGTGAAACAAGCCTGGTTGCTGCAGGTTCAAACTCCACTCTTACTTTTAGTCTGACTGAAGATGAATACTGCAACTTTTGTGTAGTATATATTATAAATAAATTCGTGAATACATAAAAAATTGTCAGTCTGGCTCAGTTGGTTAGAGAGCTGCCTACCAATCATGATATCGAAATGTGAACTGTATATGTTTTAACGTGACAGGACGAATAAACCGAAGAGTTTAATCCCTTGAATTTGGTGAGGATTGTTCTTGTTACGGGTCAATTCCAATTCGTTATTTTTACCATGAGGGGCTCAGGATGAATTTCACCCCCGATTTTCAATTCAAAGTTGTCCTTCTCTTAGACTGGTTGATACGAGATCTATCCATACCTTTCCTGAAGGCATTGGTGCAAAATGAAGGCAAAAAGCCTTGGTCAGAATTTGAACATTGTTCGCTGATTCCATTTACTATGTCGGTAACCGTTATGCCACTCCGACCTCCCTGTCAAAAACCACTTGCTAGAGATGGTCAAAGACTCAGGAAAAAGATTTATAATTCATTCTGTCGGACCAATTATGCCCATTTCTTAATACTGTCGCATAGAAAGAGACGAATAGACCGTGAATAAATGAGTGATAATTTTGGTTGGAAGCCGTTATTTGGACCTTTCCAATACGTTGCAGCGGCTACCCAATCGGTGGCAGGTTCGATTCCTGCAGCAGCCCCATCTTCTTTAATTGTTTATTCTATTTACGTTGGCTAAATTGAGTGATATATTGAACGTGTAGACAGGAGATAATTTCAAACTAGTTTCTATATAGTATAACGCAATTTATGATTCATATATATTAAGAATGATTATAAATTGCGTTAAATTATATTGAAACTTATTTGAAATGATTTCCCGTTATTACACGGTGTATGTGTTTGGCCTTGACAACGTAAATAGAACAAAGAAAATAAGTTTGCTGCCGGAATCGAACGTGCGACCGATAGTGTAGCCGCTTCAACGTCACGTTGCTCTTGCCATTTAGCTATACAGCTGCTGGTAATTCAAAGGCCGAAAGAACTGTTTTGACTTTAAATTCCCGTGTTCGTTTATTCACAGTATATATTTTCTCTATATGTTTCTTTCAACGCGACAATTACGTTATTAAGAAATGGATATATGATCCAACAGAATGATTTTAAATTGCGTTATATTATTAAAAAAAAACAAACTCTCATTTGAAATGATCTCCCGTTATAAAACAATGAATGTATCAACTTGACAACTTTTTTCTATTTTCGTACGTATGACCCAAACCCCAATGTTCCACGGCTTACTGGCGAAATTCGAGTCCATAGTACCAATGTTATGCGTATATGCCTTGCGGCGAAATTTAATCCGCTTAGCAACAGGAATACTGAGTAGCCAATGAGTAAGACGGCTCTTTGTCATGGTATGCTAGGTACTTCGAGTGCGTCAAATGTTTGATCTCAATCTAATTATTCTTGGCGCTTTATAACCATCACACCTTCGGATGAAAGCAGCCTAGCTTGTTATCACGATAGTAGTTTCGTCGCTATGAGAATAGTTAAAGCCGTCCATGTTTTGAATTCGATGCAGAAAATTTAACAATGGCTTAGATCTACACGTATAGTGATTGTTGGCTGGAAGGATTACTAAGGAATTCAAAATTGGGATGACCACATCAATAATTTTTTCTTTATAAATATAAAGATCTGTATCTTTAGATTGAGAAGAACGGAGCCATTTTTTGTAATAACGAGCCACTTTTTGCAATTCAAAATTGGTAGCGAAGTGCAAGTATCTAAACATTTAGAGTGATTGGAAAAAGACCATGCAGAGACAAGGAATGTTTTCGCCAGCTCCAGTCCTTCATGTACAAAACGGAAGAGACGCCATTTTTGACCTTCCGTATATAAAACACGAGAGAATTTCGTATCCATTTTTATATTGAAGAAAAAACGTTTTATACATCGAAAAGAAGCAGTTGTTACTTTGAAATTATTTGTCTCGTTGATCTATTCGAACCAATGTTTTCATGTTTCGGCCGTTGTAATCCTCAGCCTTCTTTGAATGTTCTTATTCAGTAACATTTTGGAAATTTCGAACTAAACCCTTTATTCAAGTCCACGTGGACAGGTTATGATCATTCTGCTGTCCATGCCAGAGCATATCTCGTAACAGTTAATTCTTATTAGTTTTTCATTGGTTTAAAATAAGTTATAAGTGTTCAAAAGGCTTTTCGGACGATTGAAGGCTTTTTTGATTACGTTTTTAGAACGATGTCTCAGCCAACGAGTTGGAAACTGTGAAAACCGAAGACGCAACACACATCAACATATCAACCAAGGATATAAGTCAGACAAGCGCGGAATTCAACTCTATATGGCTTCCATTACTCATCAGAGACAAGGTATCGAAATCCTGGTCTGACAAGGAAAGAAAAAGAAAACATCCGAATCCTAAGTCAAAAGTGTTGCTACCATTGGAGAAAGAAATTCTATTTATCACCATCTGATTCGTATAATAACCTGAAGAAGGTTGTAGAATGGATCGGTCGAAACATCTTGTTTATAACCTAAAAAACAAGGAGTGCAATCTTCTGAGAAACTCTTTGAATGTTAATGACCCTTCCCAAAAGTATAGACTGTAAGTTATAACTGATATTTATGGTATACTGGTATCCACTAATTTTCAGAAGTTCGGTTAATGTGACTTTTTCGGTTTCACGAAAAAAGGCAAAAATTGCGTGCAGCGTTTGTTTCGCAATAAGCAGTTAAAGAGACATTGCGCAATCTCTTTCTCTATATTCATTACCCTACTTTCCTGACCCCCGACCATCCCTTCCTGTGATAACTCAGCCTAACATGCCATCATCGCCAATTTTGTCTTCAGACGCTCAAAAATTTCCCCCATATAAATCAATTGTAATAGCCTCTTCGCTTTATGCCATTTCGTATGACAAAAGTTCTTAGAGAAACAGATCCGTTCGGAAAGCGGGGGAAATCTGTATTAGAAAGTGCAAATTCACAGCCATTCGCACTTTTTTGTCTACCACCGTAGTGCACCAGTGTGGATACTCCAGTCCAGAACTGAACCCAGGCAGAGTAGGATTCATGCCTCTAAAGACGCATTTCTTAGGTGATCAGAATTTGAAAAGCTGGTTTTGTTTCCATCATCACCACAATCATCATCATCAGCCTTTTAGCATCCGCCGTTGGATATACAGTTTTCCCCAAGATCCGGCAGACTTCTCTATCAGAGTCAATACTTTCTGATTTTACCAACATCGTCACCCCATCTTATTTTTCTCCGGTCACAGTTTCATATATAAGCCCAAGGGATCCGCGTTGTGAGTCGTGATGTCAAGCAGTTGCCTGCCATTTTTACAATCTGAGTTTTCTAATGGATTCTATGATATCTCTGGCCCCGGTTTTTTTTCAAGTAGAATGTGCTGTCTTCTGATATCTCCGTGTGATGTTGAGCATGACTCTCTCCTGTGTACACTGCATGGTTCTCAGTTTGAAAGCCAATCTTTTGATTAGATTGCATGTTTCAACTCCACGGGTAACTATTGGGAGGATGCATTGGTTGTAGACTTTCTGAACTAATGGAGTTTTCTTGTTTTAACGAGTCGTTAACGCGGTAGGCAGCTTCACATTTTTATTCCGATGTGTTGAAATCTTATTAAAAAGTTTGGGACTTTTACGACCCCGAGAAACGAATTTTATGAATGAAATTTATTCATCTGACCACGCATGCGTATTCGTAAAATAAAGACATTTTCCACCTTGAAAATGAAAAGCCTTAAAAGTGAAGTTTGTTTCTGTTTTTCCAGACGATAATTGAAATAGATATTTCTGGAAGAGACGAAAATTGAAAGAGAGAGAGAAATAAAAAAGGTTTAATTTTTTTTTATCTCACGCAATTTGGGAATTAAATATTAAAAAATAATTGATTAGATTCGAAGAAGATTTTGTTTTTAAGTACATATAGGCGTAGAGGAACGAATAAACAGGTCTGGTTAGTAATTCAGTAGAAACCGTAATGTGATTAACGTCTTTTAGTTATATACCGTGTTGAGGATGACCAATTAAAAAATTGGTAAAAGGGGGATCAATGGAGTTACATCTCTCACCATTTGTTGGACAGTGATCACTAAAAAAGTCTGAATTTCATATCAATCCCAGTTGATACAACTAAGGAAATTGATATTTAACATATTACGGATCTACCGTCGAAAAGTGTCTTATAGAGGTGCGAGCAAGAAAGAAGAGAGGAGAGTGAAAAAAAGTAAATAACAATTGTCCTTACGCTGGCTACAGCTTCAGACATCCTTGCCAGGACTCCACATACCACATTATTACTTAATCGCTCCGTTTTGTCAAGCACCCAAAATGGCGTTATACACCTCACCCATAGAAAAGGTGCGAGAAAATATGGATTCATGCCTTTCCTGAAGGCATGAGTCCAAAGTGAGCGCTAACTGTCCCAGTCAGAGTCTGAACTCAGCTCGCCGAGTCCATTCTCCGTGTGTTAACCTCCGAGTGAAAGAAAGGAAGTTAGAAGTGATGAAAAGCAAAGGAAGTAAGAGAGAGAGAGAGAGAGAGAGAGAGAGAGAGAGAGAGAGAGGGGGGAGAAAGGAAGAAGGAAAGAAAGAAAATAGAGAGAAAGACAGAAAAACGAGAAAGAATGAATGTATGAGAAGAGAGAAGAGAGAAGAGAGAAAAAGAAAGAAAAGAATAGATTAGAAGCTGTCAACCAAAATTGTCCACATAGGTTTCTTTAGTTTTCAAATTGGTGTTGCTGGCCAGCTGGCTATGTATGTATCACTCGTACAGCCTAAATCAATGGAGCTAGAGGGCTAAAAATTTAGCATTTACTCTTCATTATATCTAGAAAACAATGTTTTTCATGAAAACCCAAACAACTTTTTTTTAGTGGGGAGTGATTAAATTTGCAAAGTAAGCTTATGTTAAATTGATCCCTTGATTCGTGTCCAGATTTTGAGAATTCAGATTTTTTCCAGTGATCACTGTCGAACAAAAGGTGAAAGAAGTTACTTATCAATTGACCACTTGTTTTTCCAATTTTTATAATTGATCACTCCCAACACAGCATGCTGTTAAAAGACGTTGGTCACGTGACAGTTTCTATTGATTAACTAACCAGACCCGTGTTATTTTTTTCCATGTCCCGATGAACGCATAATAATGAAATGGTTTCGATTTTTCCCCGCTTCAAATCGACCACTTAGAATTCCAATCAGCCACACCGACCTGAAAACCCCCACAAATTTTATAGTCCTTCCTATTTTAACAAAAGCACAAACTCAAAAGCCTTTTATTCCAAAATTTCACATTCCAAAAGTTCACAGCCGGTATGAATAATGACGATTAACAAAAGATGATATCGTTTTATTTTTGTCTGTTTGTTTCTATCAGGTTAAGGCAAACAGAAAAAGAAGAAAGGAGCAAAGATGTGTGTTGGCATTGATATTACTCGGAGTAGCCTCTATAGAAATATAGCGTTAATCGAGAATAGGTTAATTCAATGATTGATATCATTATTATTATCAATATTATTCACTTTTTATTTAAGATTTAGTGAAAAATATACTTGTTTATAGCGAATGTCTATTATCTGTCAACTCAATTCGAAAGCAAGGTAAGAATTTAGTCAGCTGACCAAACCAATATACGATGAAAGCCCGGTTAAATTTGCGAGTATCCCATGTGACAACTGAAATATAGATCAATCTTATATGATCCACAATGGCAAAAGTAGATTGACATAAAACCGGTAAAAAAAGTAAATAGTAAATAAAATAAAGATTAAAAGTAAAACTTAGTATATTGGGAGGCCGAAAAAAATAAAATTAAAACGAGACTGGGCGCTGCACTCATTCAGGGTGTAGGTACTCGTGTGAACTTCTTGCAGCACGTAACCGTGAGAAAAAGCTATAATCTGATGCCTTTTGAGCACACCAAGCTCACTGCAAGCATCTGGCGTTTTTGTTGAAATCGACAGCGTTTGATCCTTTATCACGTCTGAACTTTGCTCTAAGTTGATGTTTAAAGTAACAGATGCGAATCTTTTTTTTTGATATAACCGACCGAGAAAGAATGTCAGAATACTGAACAGTTTCAGCTGAAAAGGCAGGACAACAGTTTAGATCTAACTCTGCTCCTCACGTGTACACATGAATGTATATGTGTTCGAATTCCACTTTAGTCTGGCACAAGGCCAGAATTTCTCGGAGTATCAGGAATTCTTAAGCGGTCATCCCAGTGCTGCTAATGAAATTTTAGGAAAAAGTTTTGTTTAAATAGTGATTAACTGTGTTTTACTTACTTGTGTATGTAAATAACAATAATTAAACCCCTTGTCTCCAATTCCTCTCGAAAGAGTAAATGATTCGTCACTGATGACGCAAAGGTTTCGACGTTAGGTTTAACTCTAACACGAGTTTAGCCTTTTTTTTCGTCAGCTGTCCATCATTTGGTTTCAACAAGTTCTATAAAAATCCAAGTATCATTCAAACACGTTTAATTGTTGACTAATCCATCAACAGATTATTTGAAGATGCGTTATTTTGAATACATTGAACAACCGTTGCCATCAGAGATGGCGAAAGGATCTATCCATTTTTAGGTGTGTGAGTGTATTTGTATGTTCCAGCGCTCCTAGCCATACCGTTTTGTCTACAGACCTGACTGGCATCAGTACCCCACTAGACCCCTTCTAGAAGTTCTTTTCTTAAAAAAGGAAGCTTTCTTTACCTTTTCGGGGCCTTATTTTATTTTAAGATTTAGATTTTCCAGAATCTAGGTGACTCAAGATGTTTTTTTTACTCTATTTTTGATTTTTCCATACGGTGATTATAATCTATTCTGACCACATTTATTCTCCGATAGAATTTTTTGACGCTACAGTCGTTCAATTATTGACTGCGGTGAGTTTATAAAAAGTTATTTTTTTCAAAAATTTATTTATTTGAGGTTTGACTTAATTCCGATTATAAACTAAGGTGGTCGGTGAAAACCTCAAATCATGGAGGGGAACCCAGTATTGGCTTCCGTGGTAAGTACTAACCAGGTTCGATCGCTGAGGATGGCAAGCTTTCGGTAGAGCAAGCTCAACCTTTAAGATCAAGAAAAATCCCACCAGTTTTAAAAAGAAGGTATACAACCAATGCATCCTCCTGGTAGTCACCTATGGAGTCTGGCTCTCAAATTGAGACCCATGCAAAGTGCACAGGAGAGAATCATGAACAGCCTCACATGAAGAGATCCCAAATTTATTATATATTAAAGAAAAATTATGAATCAGAGACATCATAGAATCCTCTAGAAACTCAAATGTTGATGGGCTGGTCATGTTGCAAGAATGTCAGACAGCCGATAGATATCACGTCTCACAACATGGATCCCCACCGATGATAATTGAAACTGTGACCGGCAAAATATAAGTTGGCCTGACGAAGTAGACAAGTTCAGAAAATATTGTCTCTGCGACGCCCATGGCCTGGCGAATCCTGGGGGTGTCTATGTCCAACGGCAGAATCTAAAAGGTTGCTGCTGCTGCTGATGGCATAGATGGGTAACCATTTAAGAACACCAAGTACTCAAAAAAGTCTTCTATCAGAATAAGCAAAGCTTAGTATTAGCCTGTTTTACGAGATTTACTAACAAATTGTACTTTTGCAGATTCCATATAAATAGAGTGATATAACTCGTTATAATCGGAGTTTCTGGGATAAGAAGTCTTGCAGCATTCTACATATTCCCTGCAGATTATCATATTTTCCAGTTTATACTCAGAGTTGTCCATCTCCGAGACTAGTAACCAACCAAAGCTGTAAATCTCAATATGCACTGATATTTACCCATAGCCAGGAGGAAGAGAAATAGATTCATACCTCTTCCAGTGTATAGTGAACACAAGCTGTCTCAGCAAGAGTTTGAACTCGGGTCGCTGATTTCATTTTATGCAATGTTAACAGTTAGGGCACCTATGCATCTCCCTGTTATTTCTTATAGAAAGAAATCTCATAATTCAAAGACAGGTGAATTTTTTTACGAAGATTGTTTTTAGCTACTGATAACACCCGTCCAGCAATAGACAAATTAAGGATTACCATAACCTCAAGCTTTATAAGTAGAAAACAGCAGCATATGTTCACTCTGCATTAATGCCCCTGGGAAAGGCATGAACCCGTCTTCGATAAGATTTATAGAAGGGAATATAGGACTCTAGCTTTGAGAAGGCAATTAGCCGGGGAGAAGCTGGCCTAATTTCAAACCAGACGAATTTTGTATCTAACTTCCCCCCAACGCAGATCTGGCAATTCCAACAGCCGTGTTCCAAACGTATCTCTCTCCGAACTACATCAGAGAGGCCGAAAGAGGGATTCTGACGATTGGGCGCCCCAGGATCTTTAATCCATACGCTCTGGGGGGGTCGTTCTATTGTCTGTATAGATAGAACTGGGGCCATTCATTCATACCGACTACCACTCAGGGTCTACAGAATCTTGTTTGTTGAGCGTAGAAAAAAGCTCAGTCATAGAGAAGACGTAGCTTACTGAGATTTACTGAATTTACAATCTCTAAAGCCGAAGAAATTTCCATAGAGATGACATATAATCATGAGAGAATTCTTGGGAAAACTTATTGCTTCCAATATGCAGTATTTTGCTCCAATATTTACCGTTTTTTTTTTGTTAACTATATTACCCTTCATCTTATTATTCAAAAAACATTTCACATGAACCAACCAAAAATAAGTAACTATCGTGAACGCTCGCGCTTACACACACACGAGTATGATTTCATGTGTGTACACGTGTACGTACGTGTGTATAGGGGTTGCAAATCACAGAGAAATTAGATTTTGGTCGAGAAAAGATGTTCTATTTCATTTGAAATATAAGATTTCGTCTTCCCCTCCGTCAGGATTTGTGTGTATTGAAATATCGATCGGAGGAAACGAACACAATCTTAAAATTTGTAGTTTCGTTATGTTTAAAGTAATAAGTTATGATTAGTGAGAGATCGGATTAGTGGGACTTGTTGGCAATCTTCACAATAACGCAGTAGGAGAACGGCCATTTTTGAATCGGTCATTTTGAATGGCTAAAAGAGGCAAGATTCAAGAGAAAACGGCCAGAATTGGATGGATTTAACTTCAAGCTAACTGTATACACCCCCAAACTCCTCATACAAACGCTTAAAAAAGTATGAATATTGACGTCTGGGCAGACCAGGATCTCCAATCTACGCGCCCTGGGGGGGATGTCCCATTGTCTGTATTGATAGAATCATGACCAATCACAAGTCAAATAATAATGTTCAAATAACGTTTCTCGATCTAAATGGCTCTTTGAATTTATATGAAATAATATTTATAATAATATTTCATTTATTATAAAAATGATATGATAAGCATGAATGTAAAATTTAAGCTAAGCGTGCTGAGTTTTCCAGCATTTATTCCCCACTCATCATATTCGTTTAATATTGCCCTGTGTGACTTTCTCCAATTTTTCCAAGTTAGAAACCCGACAGAAATGACGTCGTCCTGACTCGATTAAGGAGACCCAGAAGAGATTACAGGGAGTGCTCAAACCTTCCAGGTATACATAGAATCGTAGGACAAAAAAAATGCTGGGACCGCTCAGGTAAGTTATTTTTCCGCAATGCTCCAATTCCTGGGACTTTGGGGTAGCACTTCGTTGACATCTCAAGGAGGTCAGAAGGTACACGGCCCCAACCTCGGTGTCTACAACATGAAGGTGAAAATAAGCCTGAGTGCTGCCATGTCAAACTCCCCTCCACTTGTATTCTGTTTCTCAAGCTGCAATTCCGACCGTCGTTTTAGAGATGCGAGAAATCATGGAAAATCACCAGGACCGCTGTATACATGCTTTACGGGACTACTTCGACGGTGACAGTACAAATTAATGGAATTTTATACATATATTATTGTGTCATCCACAGACAGCTGTTTCGTTATTTAATTTAAGCAATATATCTACTCACACATGAATTCCCCATACCGCGTATGAAGAGCATTGCATAAGCTTATAATGAATGAGTTACCTCACTGAATAAGGGAGCACTAATTATTGTATATATATATATATATATATATATATATATATATATATATATATATATATATATATATTGACAATATATATATATAATAAATATGTATGATAAACGTATAAGCAAATAATCTTGATGTCAAATTGATGATTTTAACATATTTACTTGTACATATATTTTAATTACAATTGACATCTCTATGTCAATCATATTTTATATTCATCTGACCTTGTCCCCTGCAGCTTTCTTCCTGTTATCCTAGCCAAAATTCCGATTTAGAGGGTGTCGTTCTTTTTTGCTTGATTCGAAAGATCCAGAAAGAATCACAAGAAGGTTTCTAGGGATGCACGAAATCGTAGGAAAATCACTGTCAATAAATGTAATAATTAATTATTGAGTCATCCAAAGACTGCTGGTGCGTTGTATTACAACTCTTCAGTGTGGCTATAGACTATTCAATATCCCATCCAGCACCATGGGGTAGGATCGGAACATTCGCTTCAGGCCTAGGGTCTGGCATTTTACCCCTGCCTCATGTAGAACTGTACGGTCAGTAGGACCGAATTTTAAGTGACATATTTACTTATGCCCAATTCCTCATCCACCAGAGTGCTCTATTCTAGAGTTGGAAGAGCATTGCTTATCGCTTATAATGGACGAGTTGCCCTACTCCAAAATCCCCGAAAAAGAGAGCATTAATAATAATAATAATAATAATAATAATAATAATAATAATAATAATAATAATAATATATATATATATATATATATATATATATATATATATATATATATATATATACACACTATCGGTTCTTCACTGTCCTGATTCTCCTCCAAAGGGATCGTAGAACTCTATAGCCAGCTCGGCATCTACTGACTATGGGATATTCTCGTCCTGTGGTTCAATTTACAGATCAGCTTTACTGAACACTTCCACTAAGGGACTGTGAACCTCCATAGCAAGCCTGCATCAGCCAAGAGATGAATATTGGGGTCTTGCTCCTATTCGTGCCCCTTCAGTGAACCATAGGATACAAACCCTTGGATTAAAGGGTGGATTTCACCTTAGAACACCATTGCTCAACCTGGGAGTCACTCCGCGTACAGACCCTGCCTTCTATGGTCCTACTGCAACTGAGAACCAAGAAATCTTCATTCGCAGAGCCAAGCCATTATATATATATATATATATATATATATATATATATATATATATATATATATATATACTTCCTGACTTTCTACGACCTTATGTTGTCTTTATATCCGATCATAAACACACTTCCTGGCCCAATATAATCAACCTAATGAAAGAAACCCTGACACTTAAATTCCAGTTCTTAATGGGGGCCAGCAATTCGTTTACAGCAACAAGAATTACGCCGAGTGAAAATGTCATGTCTAATTACAAAGTGGATAAATTTAACGTTAATAATGAGTCAAGATAAGAGTGTTGGATTTTAAGCGACTTAATGCGTATCGCTAAGTGATATCCTGCATATCGCACGGCGTTGCAACGTGAAGCACCGAGAAGCTTACCATCACACAACCAACTCATTTACGAACGAGGCAAACTCCTCTCTTTCTTTCTTTCTTTTCCCGTTTCTTTTTTTTCTTCCCCTGCCCCCAATCTCATTCCAGCATTTCTCTATATTTTTTCCTTTCTTTTTAAAATGTTTTCTTCTTCTTCTTTCTTCAGTTCTTGTACACACTTTCGCGCTCTTTTTCTTTGTTAGACTGAGTAACTTTGCCATCAATGTGTTATCACACCTAAAAAGCCAAACACCCTGCACTGAGTTATGGGATAATAATAATAATAATAATAATAATAATAATAATAATAATAATAATAATGATGATGATGATGATGATGATGATGATGATGATAATAATAATAATAATAGAAAAAAAAAAGAAAAAAGAAAAAACAACACCCTACAAGTGCCCCCCCCTCCACACACATCAGAAAGATTTTTTTTCTATCAATCCCATAACCCAACACCAGGGTCATTTGAAAGAATTTTCCCACCTTGAAAATCTTCGAAATCGAGGCTTTTTATCTGGATTTGAATACCCCCCCCCCAGCGCTGGTGGGAAGTACACAAGCAACATGGGGTGTCTCATGCCACTTTTCCAATGGCAGAGGGTGGGGTTAGGATGGTAGGTAGATGCAGAAGGATATATTTCCAGATTGGAGATGCGTACAAAAGGAATAAATCAAAACGGCAACCCTGATACCAGCGAAAGATGATACAATCTCTTTATATGGGTACACCAGGTTGTGGTTACATAAAACGATTGTACATCACCATTTATTGACTCTAAAATTTTAACTTTCACCCCTCTCAACCTAGGTGAGATGCTTTAATCCTGGGGGGTACTCTGTTTGCCCACGCCTATACCACTGACCCATTTACGAATCATGCCAACTTCCTTCGATTCTTGATCCAGTCTCAGAATTCTGTTATATTTTTATCTCGGTACTTGGTAACTCATGCACTTAATTCACAGCAGCACTTTTTATTGCTGCCACTCCCTTCCACTCCCAGCCACACGTTGATAAAATATTACGACGCAAAAGCTGTCCCTGCCACTTCTTAATACTACTAGTTCTCCAAAGTTAATGAAACGTGCAGTAGGGAATAGCAGGGAGTTTGTTTATGTTTGAGAACTAGTAGTATTTAGAAGTGGCAGGGAATGACTGGGAGTGTCAGAGATACCCCCCCAGCTCCCTTGTCCTTGCTTGTTGTTGTAACAGGATACACGTTTTTTTAGTAGCTGTTGGTTTTGTTTTTCTTTTTTGTTGTCTCTTCCTTGTCTGTCTGTAACCCGACTCTCTATCTCTCACACACGATCATACAAAAGGATTTTACATATAGGGGAATTTTTGGTCAAAAAATGGATTGTCTCCTAGATTGGTTGCCAACCATACCTAGAGAGAAAAGTCTCTCCTTATTTACCCATAGCCCAGGTGGAGAAGAGATAGATTCATACCATTCCCATAGGTATTAACGCGAAGCAAAAACGGACTGTCTCTGAATTCAGTTTGCGATTCCATTCTCTTCGCCGTTGACCGTACGGCCATAACGCACATCCTTCTGAAAATTAGAATTAATGATTTCCGTTCTATTCCTATTGATAATGGAGGGCCCCTGCCTTCTATGGCAAAGGTCTGAGCGAAGTCCAGTCGACAGAATCATCCCCTGTCCACAGGAAAGCAGAGAGTGATACGTCTGGAATCATCTTGACCACAGGAGCTGTTGGAAAAACGTCACATTGGACGTCAAACCGCCTTAAGGTAACTCTAACCATGGTTGATTTCCCCTAGACTATAGAGTCCAATCAGTCGTCCAATTTTAGAGAGAAGAGAATAGATTCACGCATTTCCCAAGGTTAGTGTGAAGTGAACATAAATAGCTCCGATTTGAGTTTGAACTCGTGTCGCTGATTCCATTGTATTAAGTCAATTGCATCTCTACTTTTCAGAAAGTTTAACAAAAGGCAAAAAGTAGACCATTGAGAGCCATCAATTATTTTGGACATTAAGAGCTGATGTCGTGTCAGAAAGAGTTACAGCTGATATCCGTCAAGTGGAGGTTTATCAGACGGAACCGAACTCTGGAAGTGGTCAGTGCTTATAAAGTGGCCAGTCTCCTTCAGTCACGGCCAGCCGCCCGGCCGATCGACGGACATATCAACAGACCGGCTCAGATAGGACTTTTTCAACAAGAACTAGAAAGCACTCAGGTAGCGTACTCTTTCACCAATGCCATCTAAATAATTAAAAAAAACCCAAAAAACTGCAACCAGTCCTGTCATCAATACTGTCAACATAGGTTTCTTCAGTTTTCAAAGTTGTCAGACTGGCTATATGTGTATGTATATATCACGTGTAAATGCTAGACCAATGGTGCTAGAGGGCTGAAAGTTTACAAATTCACTGCCCCGAAAGGTTTTAGTGGGGGACCAATTTGCATGGTTAGTTTATGAAAGTGGTTTGACTGGCTGGCTATGTATATGTCGAACGTACTGACCACACCATTCGAGCTAGAGGGCTGAAAATTTGCGCATTTACTCCCCACTATGTTTAGAAAATTCTTTTTTGCTATTTTTAACCCCCCAGGTTTTTTCATGTATTTTGCTTTCAAGAAAAATTACAATTAAGTTTATGCTGAATTGGTCCCTTAATTTGTGCCCGGCAGCATTCACGCTTGCTTCTTTTGAATTCCTGATTTTTTTTAGCGATCACTACCCAACAAAAGGCAAGAAAAGTAACTCATCCATTGGTCACCCTTTTTTTCTAATTTTTTTAATTGGTCATCCAAACAAGGCATGCTGCCAAAAAATATAAAAAAAACCAAAAACGTTGGTCACATGACGATTTCTATTGTGTGAATAACCAGATCTATTATAATAAAAGTTTGATAGATGTTTTCATCAGTGTTCTCGCTCGCACATATGTCTATCATAATAACCGATTTGTCAAAGGAAATATCTACTGAATGTTGATTATAAAGCAGTTTACCTCATTTTTTTTATTTATTTGCAAATGCGTGAAAAATCTGGCTTCATTCTCGTCAAATTAGATTGAACCAATTTTCTCTCAAAAAGTGATCCGTCGGGTCACAGAATCGTCTAGTTGTCACTAAAAACTGTACAATCAGGTTACAGATCCCAGACTGTGAAGCAACAAAAGCTTGTAGTAATTATTAATCAGAGTCGTCCCTTTGAACCTTGATTCATTTCAACACTTGATTATTTCCCTTTAGACTCAGTAACTTTGTCATTATTGTGTTATTACATCCGAAAACCAAAAAAAAAAAACAACAAAAAACAAAAAAACAAACAAAACTGTCCCATAATGTAATTTTGAATGGAAAAATCAAAATTTCCAGGTGCGATTAAAAATTAGGATATTGGTATCCGTATTTCCATGCCCAAACCCTCTTGAACCAACGCCAAACAGTTTGCACTGTGGTAGTGTTTAGTTCAAATGCTGAAAACCTAGCCTGAATGTCTATTTTATACGATTAAACGAAAATATCAAGATTCACTCGAGATGAATTGTTTACATCGTAAATCGAACCCTTCTTCAACAAATTTGGAATTGACAAAAACAGATATGCCAAAAACATGCTATGTGGTCCCGTTAGTGATCACAGAAAAATTGGTGGCCATTGCTCAAGCCGTCCTTGAGTTATTCGATGAAAGAACTTGATTTACTGGGTGTCCATAGATTATCTAAACAACTTTGAAAATCTAGGAAAATACCAATATTGAAACAACTGTACAAGGCTTGTTGAAGAATAAAGCCTTACCAATAAAGTTTCTTTTTACAAACATTAATACACATCCGCTCAGATAATGTAATGATAACCACGTCTACCTCACACACCGAAAGTCTTGTGTTCAATTCCCGGTATGATCAAAGAGTGTAGAGACCTCTCCAATAGGGCAAATTTCATTGTGCACTTCATCATCATCATCAGTCTTTTAACGTCCGTCGTTTGACATAGACTTTCCCCAGGATTTGTCACATTTCTCTATCATGGGCGTCGCGGAGCCAGTACTTCCCGAACTTGCCTGGCTCGTCTCTCCATCTAATATTCTGCTGGCCTCGGTTGCGCATGTGATCTCGGGGGATCCATATCATGAGTCGTGATGTCCACCGGTTGTCTGCCATTCTTGCAACATGACCAGCCCATTGCAATTTGAAATTCTTAATGGATTCTATGATGTCCCTGACTCTTGTCTTTTCTCAGATGTACTGTGCTGTCTTGTGGTCTCTTCATGTGAGACCCAACATTATTCTTTCATGTGCACGTTGCATGGTTCTCAATTTACGGGTCTGTCTCTTGGTTAGGTTAGCAGCAAATAAATTACACCCTGAGGTGTGTGATGAGGGCGGACGTATCCCTTTGATGGATTTGCATCCTACCACAGGGTTGGTCATAAAAAATCTGTAGGTATAAAGTCCTGATCTCAACTAGACGAGACTTGCAAGGATCACTAACTAGACGTATGCAACAGAAACCGGGACTTTTTGACCGGTGGTCATACTCTATTGGGTGGGGGGGTTGTCTTCTGAGACATTAGTACCTTTACCATTCAGCATTACTCATACGTAGCACATCCAGACGATATTCAGTTTCCAGCCAGGTACACGAATCTTTCAATGAACGTACAATGAACGTTGAACCAGAAGGGACAGACTGATTGTTTGGCTGCTTGGGTCCCCTGATGTAACCCCTTATGGACTTCTTTGCGATGACATATTAAAGACAAAGCAAAGAATCTGCAAAGCCATATACACCATTGATGAAGAGATACTCTCACATAACAGATCAAGTTGTAAATTTATGAACACTCTGTATAAAAAAGGTAATGTGGCCGTCTCTTGAGAGATAACTTCCATTGGAGTACAAACGGCCACTGACCAAGTCCTGATTTTTTTTGCATGCGTCAAAATGCGTTTTTAAGGGCTGTTTTATGTTTCACGTTTGGACAAGACCAGGACTTCATTCATACAAGTTTTTCTGACCACCTCCTTGGCAGGATGAAAGTATACCAAAGGAATCATCATCATGATCATCAATGTCCATCCATTGACATAGAACCTCCCCAGGATACAGCACACTACTCAATAGCCAATACTTTCTGAACTTACCTAGTACGTCTCTCCATCTTGTATTCTACCGGCCTCTTTGCGCATTTGATCTCTGGGTATTCATGTTGTAGTCATCATGTCTATCGGTTGTCTGGCATTCTTGCAACATGACCAGCCCATTGCCATTTGAGTTTTCCAGTAGATTCTATAATGTCTCAGACTCCTGTTTTTTTCCCCGATATACTGTGCTGTCTTGTGATCTCTCCATGTAAGATTGAGCATGATTCTCTTGGTAAAGTTCAAAAAGCGTCCATGGACAATTCATTAGTTGTAGACTTCATTGGAGTAATTGGATTTTCTTGTTTTTGATGATTGAGCGTATACCCCCAACTTGATCACATTGGGGACGAGTGCATAGGATAATTTGTCCAAATGTAGAATTTTCAACACTACTTATCCTGGGAATCGAACCCGGGACCTTCTGCTGACGATATGCGTCAAAGGTGATAGAAGAACTCTGAAAAATATTCGATTCAGTGTATAAAGGTGCATAAGAAACACATTATATTCCATGGGACAAAATCTTTGTTGATCAGTGTAATTTATGGGCACCCGATATATACCGTTGAATATTACTTTTGACCCTTTTATGTTCATCTGAACTTTGAGGGGCCAAAGCGACGCATTGTAGCCAGATATATTAAATTAAGGTTTCCTAAAAATGTTTTCGCCTGCACATGAACTTCAGTAAAACGAAAATCATGTACAACAATCACATTGAGAATAAGAACATGACTGTCAAGATTGAAGATGCAAAACTCGGCAAGGTAGACCACTACATCTACCTAGGACAATGAATCTCCATGAGATCCTTAAAGAAGGGGAAATTGAGCGAAGAATCACACTAAGATGGCAGAGCAAGCTCAACTTAAAAAAAAAAAGAAAAGAAAATCGCATTAATCGTAAAAAGAAGAGTATACAACCAATGCATCCTCCGGATAGTCACTTATGGAGCTGAAACATGGAACCTAACCAAGAGACTGACCTACAAACTGAGAGGCATGCAACGTGTACATGAGAGAATCAAACTCAACCTTACATGGAGAGACCACAGGACATCACAGTGTATCAGGAAGAAAACGGGAGTCAGTCCGAAACATCAAAGAAACTATTAAAAAACTTAAATGGCAATGGACAGGCCATGTTGCAAGAATGGCAAACAACTGATGGAGATCACGACTCACAACATGGATCCCCAGAGATCACATGCGAATCTGACGCCGACAGAATACAAGATGGAGAGATGAACTAGACAAATTCAGGAAATACTGGCTCTGCGACGTCCATGATAGAGAATTGTGGCAAAACCTGGGGTCTATGTCCAGAGACGGACGTTAAAAGAATGATGATGATGATGATGATGATGATGCGCAAAGTTGATGCAAAAATTCGGATTATTTGCAACCACCACCACCACCAATAATAATAATAATAATAGTAATAATAATGATAATAGTGTGGAATCTGCGTTTGCGATCGCTCATGCCTTTGATTGAGGACGAGGCTCAATAGGAAGGTGACAGATACATTTACCGTGAACAGTTAGAGGAAGACCATGAGAGCGAAGTAAATTGACGCATAACGACTGGAAATCATTTGGTATTGATAGAGACATATTGAAGACGACCTCGCTAGTAGAATATACAATGAATGCATAATACCAGCCACGACTTATGGATGCAAAACATGGAAAACGAAAGGAACTGAGGATCGCATAGAGAGCTGCGGAAAGAGCAATGGCAGGGATAAATCCAAGAGATAGAGAAAGATTAACATCGATCAGAGGGAGGACTAGGTTGAAGGATACTATACACATATGGAGCAATGAACGCAGTAGGACAAGGCCAGACACAAGATGGAGAGACGAGATAGAAAAGTTTACTGGTACGACATGGCGGATATTCGCGCGACCACGCTCGTTATTGAGGATGATGGGGAAAGGCCTTTGACCAGTCGCGGCTGGTGATGACGATTATCTAAACCACCGTGGAATTTACCTAGACATTCCATGTGATGGACGTTGTAATGGCTTGCCGCTGCTGCTGCTGCTGTCAGTGACAAGGGGGTGGGATGAGCCGAGGATAAGATTATCAGTGTTAGTTTTTATCTCTGCAAACATACTTTAATGAAGGAAGCAAAAAACTCGAAGAGGGAATCAGTTGTTGGGAAGGAGGGGAAGGCTTGTTTGGTGAGGAGTCGATTTGTTTTCTTTCATCTGATGAGGTTCGTATGAAAGAAAACAAATGATGTTGTGTGGGGGTGGAAAGGACACAGGACAGGGACTGAGGGGAAAGGAGAGAGAGAAAATAAAGATACTTGAAAGAAGACAAAATATATCTCGCAAATGAAGGAGTGAAAGAATGGAGGACCGATAGATAGATAGATAGATAGATAGGTAGATAGATAGATGGATAGATAGATAGATAGATAGATAGATAGATGGATAGATAGATAGATAGATAGGTAGATATGGACTGAGATAGGTTGATCGATAAGTATGGACAAAATGACACAGAGAGGTATATAGATAGATAGATATGAATAGACTGTGGTTGATAGGTAAATATGAATAGACTGAGATAGATAGATAGATAGTTAGATAGATAGATAGATAGATAGATAAGCATATACTGAGATAGATAGATAGATAGATAGATAGATAGATAGATAGATAGTTAGATAGATAGATAGATCGATAGATAGATATGAACAGACCGTTAGATAGATAGACAGATCGATAGGTATGGAGAAAATGAAACAGAGAGGTAAATTGTTAGATATAAACAGACTGTGATAGATATTTGAATATATATGTATATATATATATATATATATATATATATATATATATATATATATACAGAGAGAGAGAGAGAGAGAGAGAGAGAGAGAGAGAGAGAGAGATGAACAAGATAAAATAGACGTGCATACATACAGACATATATTAATAGACTATGGTAAATAGATATGAAGGAACATAGATCGATCGATATATAGAGAGATATGAACAGACTGAGGTAGATAGATATAAAGAAACAGATAGATACGAGCAGACTGTGGTAGATATGTAGATATGAATTGACTAATATATATATATATATATATATATATATATATATATATATATATATATATATATATATATATAATGAATAGTCTAAAGCCACACTGAAGAGTTGTAATACAACGAAACAGCTGTCTATAATGATATATATATATATATATATATATATATATATATATATATATATATATAGAGAGAGAGAGAGAGAGAGAGATAGATAGATAGACAGATAGATAGTGGAATAGACCGTTGTAGATGGACATGAACAGAATCTGAGTGTGTGTGTGTGTGAGAGAGAGACAGAGACAGAGACAGAAAAGAGGAGGGACAGCGAGAGAGAGAAAAAAAAGCAGCCTCTACCCTCCACAATCACAAAAAAAGAATAAGAAAAAAAAAATAGCAAGAAAAAGTCAACAGTAATTACGAAGCAGTTTGAGCGTGGATTTCTAACTCCAGAAAAGAAGATTTCAACTCTGGAGCATCGTTATCATTTGGTTAATCACATCACGTGTCATTTACAACAATGACAGCTACAAGACGCGCTTTACGAACCGTTTTATGATGATCGTCTGCAATTTAGTTTTTGTACGACTTCTTTTTCCTTTCTTTGCCAGCACTTTTTTTTTCTAAGCTTTCTTTTCCAGTTTTTGATACAACCAGATGCGATCACACCTTTGAAATATAGTGAGGAGCAAAAAGATTTATTAGTCCATTTGTATGCGCAAAAAGCAACCGTTCCTTTTATGTCTTATTTTAAAAGTGATCCTGAAGAATTAAGGTAAACTAGATCATCAGTCATACCGTACTTATTAGTCCAAAAGTACTCAAGAATGTTTTCCCTAGCTGACCTACCCGTCACTTCGAGGATTTACAAACAAACGAGGATAAATTAGAGTATCTTGTGATTCTGCATCTTCAACTGGACTCAATGTTTGGTGCTGATATGTCGACCATAAATTCTAATACCGTAATTCCAAGCGTTTGATGGCGTTTCAATGAACCTGGATTGTGTCTTTTTTTCTTCTTCTAAAAAAAAAAAATATTTTCGCGCTGAAATCAATGGATCCTTCCTCTTTGTCTTGCTGCAGGCGACGTGTCAGGCCGTCCAGATAATAGTTCCACCGGAGGCAGATGTGCAAAGAGCCCCGTTGTTCACGACAGGTTAAAAACGTCTGCTGTAACTTACACAAGAATACGCAAGATGAGTTCAACATGTGGTTAAAATAACAATATTGTCAACTCAAGTCTAAGTCGGAGGCTGGGGTAGACTCTGTTTTCCTATCGTAACCACAACAATAACAATCCTAACCAAATAAAGGGGAGTAAATTCTTTACTGTTTATCTGTGCGATCACGTTATATCAAACAGATATATGAAATCAACATTTCCTTACCGTAATTTGAAATCATGATCGGTAGGTGGTTCTTTTACCGACTGTGCCCAACTGACAAGTCGTATATGTCTACGAAAATTCATGTTGAAATGTGCAAAGGTTTATTCCAGTCTAATAAATAAACACATATATACTATTTAAAAAAATTCATTATATGTACAATAAAAAAGTTGCAGTGCACATGTTCAATCGGAAAAGAAGTAGGACTGGAGTTTGACCATGAAGCAGTCAGGCTTATCATTTCTAACATTGGGCGAACGTAAGACAATGTGATATGCATGGATACTTTCGAACGATTTCTGCAAATCAAATGAACAGTTTGCAGTAATAACCCCCGCCCCTAAACAACAGATCTGATCAGTCCCCTAATGGAAGCTTTCACATGACCAACGTCTTTTGGCGGCATGCATGCCATGTTTGGGATGATCAATTAAAACATTGGAGATGATGGTGATCAATGGATAAATCACATATCTCACCCTTTGTTGGACAGTGATCACTCTGAATTTTTTTAAATATAAGCGTGGACACAAACTAAGGGACCAATTTAACATACACTTACAGTGAAAATTGAACGCCCACTAAAATACTCTTTTTAGAGGAGGTTAAAAAATTTTGAAAACATCGTTTTTTCCGGACATGATAAGGAGTAAATGTTAAAATATCCAACTCTTCATCTTCATTGGTGCGGTCTGTATGCATGATACATACATACGTAGATAGATAGCCAATCAGCAAGTCAGCCAGACTCGCTTAGAAACTGAATAAACCTATGCTGACCGTTTTGGTGACAGTTTTGGCTCATGGTTTCAAACGGCAACTTTTGACACAAAAGTTATCCTCAACACATCTATATAAATAAATATATATAAATAAATATATATAAATAAATATATAAATGAATATATATCGTTATTTATAAGTGGAATGATATTTCCGACATTTTATAATTGAATGATTTGACTATTTGGAAAAACTAATAATTTTTATATATCTATTTCTCATTACGCGTTTCGCTGGCTGGCATCATCATTAGATCGGTTTCAAATGGTATTTTTTCGAATTTGTGATGCCCATCGTTGTTATTGAAAATAAATTGATATGAAAATAATTAGTTCTACCAAATTGTCAAATCACTATATATATATATATATATATATATATATATATATATATATATATATATATATATATATATATATACATGTGTGTGCGCGTGTGTCTCTCTGTGTGATATTGCTTGTATATCCATCTTAATTTCAATGTTATAAAATAATCCTTCATGAATAAATTTATCGGTTAACGGTCAATTTGCACAATAAAATTGAAATTTCTACTTATATAATAATGTTAATCAGAACTAAGGTAATAATATTTATTTTTAGCCAGGCATCTAAAATCTAAAACTCTTCTTTTTATTCAGCTAGCATGGACGTGAGATAAATCGGTTAAATTCTCATCATTTGAGTACACATTTTTCTGGTTGTGGTTATTATGCATTTGAATAATCTAATTCTAATTCATATTCACGCGGCAAAATCCAATATTGGTGATTTTGAAGAAAAGATGAAGCCATTTCCACCCGGAGCATAATCATAACCACAACTTTAACCTTAACCCCTAACCCTAAACCTTAACCCCAATCGTAAACCCTGATCCTAACATTTCGGAATTAATGTATTAGTATACAGTAGATTGCAAACAATCTGTTGTAATGTACAAAGTGGGAGTAGTGAGTAGCTTCTCTTTATTTTTATATTCCGAATCTATCGGGAAAGGAAAATCGAAAGGTCACCTTACGAATTCACCTAGGGGAAAATATCAAAAATATAAATACGATAAAAATATAGATTAAACGAGACAAGATGTAAGACCTTCTTTGTAGGCTGGAAAATCGTCCGTTTTTTTCTTCTAATTTTTAAATCACACATACCGAAAGAAATTGATTCTCCCTCAAAGACTTACGTAATTAAAACCGTACAATCCGGTGTAAGACAGATCAAAATGCGAAAAGGCGTTACAATAAAAAGTGGACCTCCTTCCACTTCCATATGTTTGGAAGACAAATTTAAATCAGAGACTCTTCACTCCTTCCTCAATCTTATCCATCCGCACATAACAAAGTTTAAAAAGGGATTCTGAGAAAATAGTTCTAATACAATTAACTTCAATCATAGCAAAACTAAATTGAAATTCTTTTTTTCGTAACAATTCTTGAAGGAGCAATGGCTCATACACAGCTTCTGATGTTGCTGTTTACAGATCCAGCTCGCATTGCTCGAGGAGGAAATTGCAATCAAATTGACTGACCGATCCCGTCAGTTATTCATCAAGTTATCTACAGGGACATACAAGAAGTAAATAGGCACCCTTAGTTGTTGAGATAAGTCTTGAAAAGAGATGAATGAATAAGGAAAATGATTGGCAATGATAAATGTTAAAACTCTTCCATTAAAGATATTTACTGAGACAAAACTTAAACAAATAAAATGAGTGTGTACACGAGCATGTGAAGGAAATTGATGTCTCTGAATTATACTGATATTTCATGACAAAATACTTAGATTTAACGTGTATTTAGAGAAGCGTGTTTTCCTATAATTAATGTATTTGAAATAGGCTTTCTTTGACAGCAGTTACTTGCGTCATTAAGCCAGCTTCAGTTTAGATGGAGTGAAATTGAACTAATGAGAAAATTGATAGTTAAATTAGCAACGGTCGATATCAAAATAAGGGTTATTTTTAGAAATATGGATATCCCTAGATGTGACCAAATTATCTCAAGAACAGCAACATTTTTACCATTATTATTGACGAGCAGCCAGGAGGAAACCCCTTAATTTTTTGTCTCAAAAATCAAAATTAGTCTAATTTTCAGATACTGCATCAAACGACTTCCTTGTCCAAGTCAGTCCCCTGACATAAATTCCACTGAACACGCGAGAGCAATATTTGTCAAGATCTTGCGTAACAAGTCTAAAAAGCCAGTTACATGTTTAGATTCTCCGAATCTCTAACGCTAACTGAAATTCCTTAAACTGAAATATCAGAATTTATCAACTCTATGCCAAAACAAGTTGCTGATCTTATATAGGCTGAAGGAAAATAAACAAACTATAAAACAAGACTGGCTGCAGCAGGGTCAAACCCAACTCCTATTTTGATTCCGATAGAAGATGATTACTGCAATTTTTGAATCGTATAAAATGATAAATAAAAAGTTTCAAAAATATATATCCTTTGTGTATAAATGTATTTATTCATAACAATGAAATAAGCCCGTTTGTACGATGAATCTTCGTTAATATCTCAGACTTGTAAATTTAGCCCAGTTAGTAAAATCGTAAGTCAGATCACGGTAGGAGAGTGTAAGTTTTACGTATTGGCTTACACCCTTGATTTTGGTGAAGATTGTTCTTGTCGTTCTTGTTCTTGTTTCGGCAGGAATATAAAGTCAGCACCAGTTTTTGAGTTTGATTGTAAGATGATTTTGTTATTGTCGAAACTAACGCTTAAAACTTCACTTTGCACTGTAAATAATCGAATAAAGTTGAAGCAAAACTTGCCATCACAATCAATCATTTATTAATGCGTTGTCAAAATTTGAAGTCATGTAAAGAAATTCCATTGAAAAACGAATATGGTCAGAATAAATTCTATTTATGTCACCACTGGTATTTTCCACTGGAAAACATCTAAAATAGTGTGAAAAAACATCTAGAAGTATCTAGATGTTATTTTCATTGGGAAAGATCGAAAGTAAAGTAAAAATCATTTAGAATCTGGTTAATCTGGATGTTATGATTAAACCCATCAAAATAATCACTAAATGGAAAATTCAAATCTTTAAGAATGTGATTGAACAGTTGCCGAAAAAAATTGTCTTTATAATTATCACATTCTGTCGTGTATAAATTGTCCGTTTACTGATATTTCATATGTGGCGTAGGGAACAAGGCTTCCAAAGTGGACACAGGTTCGATCTCAGCACAATGCTCATTTCCTGAGACGATCTAAGGCCACTCGTTTGCTACCGAATAAAATTGGTGTCAAGCAATTGCTTTCAAATAAATTATCTTTATAATTCTATCGGATATGAATCGTCCATTTACTGCTGATATATATATATATATATATATATATATATATATATATATATATATATATATATATATATATATATGCATGCAGGAGGTCATAGTGGTGGGTCTGGGCTGTTTTCTGTATGTGAATGAATCCATGGTGGTTTGGTTGGATTTTTGTTGGAAGTAGTACCAGCAGTTAAGGGTATTTTATTGGTGGTTTTGGCGGTGGTGAGGTGGTGAGGTGAGAATTCTCAAGAACTGTTCGTCATGGTCATATATATATATATATATATATATATATATATATATATATATATATATATACTAATGACACAAAGATTATTACGATGAAATTAACGTCAGAAATTTTAGGTGTTTCTATCGACGTATGTCACCTACGAGAAAGGCTTTATCTTTTTCAACTTGTCTTTCCTCTTCCCATTATCATAAAAACGTAAGTGAAGTACAAAGTGTGATAGAAAGTGAATCTCGTGAAAGTATATTACAAAAGGTAATAAAGGTGAATTTTGAGTAACAGTAAAAGAGGGTTTATATAAGTATTAAAATCACATATAAGTAGCGAGAGCTGAATTAAGTGAATACCACAGAAGTTTGAAGTCGTTGAAAATGTTCATTGCAAGCCCTTGGGAAGAGTTCTGACGAAAGTTTCAGTGGCGACCAGTAAATGTTCTTTCCGCTTCAAGTGATTTTCAGACGTGTTCGGTAGAGCTCAGCGAATGATGCTGTTTTTTGGGTAACAGCATATTCCCTAAAATTTGACCCACGTTAATAGGTGAATTGAACTCATTGGTCTCATCTTTCATTGGATAGAAATGGTCCTCGAAAGAATTGCCCGAAATTTACAATTGTGGTTTTTCGTTGGTTGAAAAATAATCAGGCAGTTCTAATCCTCTCCGGGAAAGAAAACCAAGTTTGTTATTCGACTCCCTGTCGTGGTGATGTAAACATGTGTGTTATATATGGACGCGAAGAGATTTAGAACAATCATAATTTTTTGAATATTTTCCGTCTTTCCTCTTCCCAAATATATAAAGGAACAATTGGGAATACATCATAGAAAAGTACTCAACTGAGAAACAAACTAAAATAATATTAATTTCACCTTTAATACCTTTAAAGCTAATTCCTTTTTTGGTGTTTAAACGTGTGGACACTGTCGTCTGAGTCCTTGATACGTCGTTTGTTTGCAAATTAGTGAGCAGCCTCGAACAGGGAGACCACGTTCAGGCTGAAGGGCTGATTGCAGAGGAGCAGATATCCCTCGAAGAAATGTTATGCTGAATGTTATAGAAAGAGCAATAATTTTTGAAGTTGAAAATGGCGGGGATTTGAATGAAGAAAAATTCAGTACATAAGTTAATTAAAAATCCTTTGTTTATATACTTCATTTGTTGAAAACAATTTTTGAAAAACATCGAAACTTTTGCACCACCCAGTATATATATATATATATATATATATATATATATATATGATCATAAGTATACGTTATATTACATAGAAACTTATTTGAAATGATCTCCCGTTATTACAAAGTTAATGCATCACTCGCCCTTGACAATGCAAATAGAATAAACAATTAAAGAAAATTAGGCTTCTACAGGAATCGAATTTATAATCATTATGTCGGATCATATATATCCATTTTTGATAAACTTACACACAAATATATTATCTAGAAAGCTTTACAGCTTTAAAACACTGAACATATAAAAAAAAAACTTTTAAGCGTTTGTTTGTGTCACTTCAGTCACTTATTTTCCAATATCTGTTAATGTGATTTATGCAATTTTCGTCTATGTTTTTTAAAAAAGTTTTGCATAACTTTGTTATCATGGTACTGTATGTACATTTTCAGTTGTTGGGATCATCAGTTGTTTACCATGTAACAGTTTCGGGGATTTAAAAAACAAAACATTGATGTCAACATGGCACACAAGCAGTGTTGATCAAATACCTCCTCCCTTTTTGTAAGGATCTTTATATATAGCTAATGTCATACTAATAGTTTGTTGTTTTATTTGGGGTATAATCATAATATATATATTTTCAAGAAATAAATATATAATCCGACAAAATATTAATGGATACGTTATATTGTTTGAAACTCAGTACCTTCACCGTGTATTAACGGGGCTGGGTGGTTATATCAAACATAGTTTCAAATAATATTATGCATTCATAAATGTTTTGTCGGATTATGTATATATTTCCTTATAAAATAATTATCTGCGTTGAGAAACAACAGTACAGACATGGAGAGCGAATGAACGAGATGAGGAGAGTGAGTATAGAACGGTTATTTGGGCCTGTTTAGCTCAATGGAAAGAGCGACGCCACATTGAAGCAGCTATCTTATCAATCGCATGTTCGATTCCTGCAGCAGCTCCATTTTTCTTTAATTGTTTATTCTATTAACGCTGTCAAGGCCAGATGACTCATTCTTTGTATTATAACGGGAGGTCATTTCAAATAACATAACACACACACACACACATATATATATATATGTGTGTGTGTGTGTGTGTGTGTGTGTGTGTGTTTGTTTGTTTATATTATAAAAAAGAAGGATCGGATAAAATCGATATTAATAATTTTTTCCCATTTCATTATTTGTTTTTGATTAAAAAATCAATAGAAAAACCTTTGGAAAAAAAATTATCAACAAATATGCTTGCGTAAAAAATACACTGAAATTCTACTTATGGAATTCGATATAACAGGAAAAAAAAATTCATAAATTTATGAAAAGAAAAAAAGCTCCTGCTGATTAGGAATCAGGATTAGATGAAGTAAAGCTAATATTACAATTTAGATGTAGTTACAAGTTTCTGATAGACAGGAAAACATCAACAAATGATGACTTCTACACCCACACGTATATTTTATTTATTTATTTTTAGACTCACTACAATTTGACAAATTATTTCGATGTCTTCACAGCCTCTCAAGCAAGTAAACACCAACGGATCCTTAACAAATGCTTCAACGCATACGTGTGAGCGCGCACACATATATTTATATATATCAACAATACGTTTTCTTGAAAAAAAATTTCTCGGTACAATATATACAGATATGAAGGGAGCACAGCGAGAATAATTTATGACGGAGAAAATGGTATTCAGAAGATTAGACAAAATTAGACCAAATCGTATTTTACGAGCAAACAAATGTTCTAATTTCTATCGGGAACCAAAAGACTATCTTGTGCCATTGGAAATTAGTGATATCAGGAGGAAGTCAGCCACGAATCGTGAAACTATCTCAGACTAAAAATTGGAACAGTTTCGTGAAATCCTGGTCAGATGTCCACCGACATTTTTTTCACTCGACTCTTAAATATGATTAGATTGAAAGTTAAATTAGTAGCGACAAATAGTTAAAATTTAAATACTGTGAAAATTCCACACTGGAATAGTATTAAATCCGAATGCTTTATTCACGCTATCACCCGCTTGAGCAGCATTATGCCTTAATTTGAAATCGTACTGGAAAATTTGTCAGACTTCTTGAATGAACACCATTGCTGTCAAGGGCTAAAAAAAACTCCGACGATGATAAATTATATCTCTGCTCATAACTGCAAAAAACAGCAATTACATTAGTGAATATTTCACTTTTAGGATTATTCTCTATGATGTATACACAACTATTGACAGTATTTGGCAACATTTATTTCTGAAATAATACAACTTGTTTCCATTTAATTAAAAAAGGAACTGTGTAAAGCTGTTAAGAGATTGAATGAGACTCTCTGAAAATGGATTTTGACTGGTTTTCTCGAGCTGTGTTACATATTCGTTTGTATCCAAGAAGTGTGCTTCTATTTGTGATTCCCATTAGTTGTAGTTCATAACTCTGGGCTTACAATATGAGATGCCGAAAAATGTTTTAGCTTCTTGAATTTCAATGGCTTTTTCTCATGTCGTTTGTTTCAATTCGAGAATTGATAAAAAAAAAGAAATATATGACGTAGAGTGACGTAAAAAATTAAAAAAAGAACTCTTCCTCCGCCTACTCTCTCTCTATCCGTCCTTTGTTATGAATACTATGGACCTATTCAAATTTGTTCTGAATGAAAAAGATTTCTATATTCGTAGAACATTCGTTGCAATCAAAAAATGATATTTCATGAGTAACAGCGTAATACATTTGCTAAGAAAAAGGAACGTACTGAAGACCAGTTAATGTTGAGATCCACCACTATTTGCGTTAAAGATATTCTTGAATTGTTTATATCAATGAATAGAGGCCCTCGTTTGAATATAGAGGTGTCAGTTTACCAATCGTGATTCACACGCATACACACACGCATATTAATATAAGTATTAGAAACTGTCATCCAAAACATAGGTTTCTTCAGTTTGTAACTTGCACTAGCAGACTGTCACACATAGCTAGTGGGTTGAAAATTTCAACATTTACTCCTTATTACGTCTTGAAAAGTTCTGCTTCTTTAGATATCCCCCCAATCGGTTTTTAGTGGTTGGGGTCAATTAACAATATAATTTTATCCTTAATTGGCACGTTAATGTATGTCCGACAGTTTTTGTGCATGAAAAAATTAGTGATCACCGCTCAATAAAAGGCGAGTGAAGTAATTTAATAATAACTCATTCTTTTTCTCCATTTTTTTAATTGATCACGACATGCTGTCAAGAAGACGTTGGTAATGTAACGGTTTCTATTGAGTGACTAACCAGACTTGCTCTTGAATTGTTTATATCTATAAAAGATGGCTCTTGTTTAAATATAGAAGTGCCAGTTTACCATTGTCATATCTCTGCATACGGGTGCACCCACGCACAGAGGCACGCTTGCACGCTCATACACACAATTATATATATATATATATATATATATATATATATATATATATATATATATATATATGTGTGTGTTTGTGTGTGTGTGTGTTCATTTTTGTGCTTTCATCTACTTAACAGTCATGGATAAACCAAGGAAAATGTATCTTGATGAAAATTTCATGTTGTCATTTGTAAGGCTTTCATTCTGCTTATGGCACGTCACATATGATTTGTAAACGGTTAATTACTTTGATGGAACCTTTTAACCCGACCTCGTTTTCAATTTTGCAGATTCACAATCTGTTCACTTTTTGATGTTTCATCTTTTGAAGAGTGTCAGACAACAACAAAAGCTTTTTAGGAACCATTTTGTTTAATAATTTGCATCATATATATATATATATATATATATATATATATATATATATATATATATATATCAGTGGCGTATGGTTCTTTCTATCTCGTTGTGCCGTGTGCTACGGATATTCAAAATTGTTGAAATATTTTAGTGTCCGAAAGAAGCAACGGAGAGTAAGATGGTCCCAATTGTAATTAATGAAATTTTGCTCCCTCGCCCATTTTATGTTACAAACACCGAACAAATAAAATGAAATAAGAGAATTAATGAAAGAAAAACAAAGTTTGAATAGAAGACAATTATTTGCAGTTGACAGTGTCTAATCCAAATTCTAATGTACGGCACGTACCAACATCAAGATGAAATCTTCTAACGCATACAATTATTTCAGTTTCACATAAAAAAAAAAAAAAGATTGTTTGTCAGTCATTTGAAACCGTCACGTGACCAACGTCTTTTGGCAGCATGCTGTGTTGGGGGTGGGGATGATCGATTGAAAAAATTGAGAAAAAGGCGTGTTCAATGAATCAATTAACGAATTATTCTCGTTCGTTGGCCGTTACCAATAAAAAAAAGTTCTAATTTAAAAAAACAAAAACAAAACAAAACAAAACAACAACATGAACGCCGTTGGATACAGACTGAGTGACCAATTTAGCATAACAAACGCTTTTCTAAACATTACAAAAAAAATCCAGAATGAACTGGCGAAACGTTTGATAAACTAAGAAATATTATTTGTACATAACAAGATCTTCTGAATTGTCATTTCACTCTAATATCGTTGGATAAATTATAATCCAGATTATTACACGGGTTACATAAAAACTAAATGCTTAAATTTACAGCTTTCTTGTTCCATTAGTGAAGTCTTTACGCATAGTACACGCATAAGTAAGTAGCCATCAAACCAGCTAACAGGCCAGCCAGCCAGCCAGCCAGCCAGCCAGCCAGAATCACTTGAAAACTGTAGAAACACATGTCGACACTTCGGGCGATAGTTTTGATAGACGGTTTCTAATTGATAACGTCATTGAGAAAATTGTCAGACTATTACACACATTCCCCGCTACCACACGCTCTTTACATGGAACGTATCCCTCCTGTATTTAATAACTAAACTTGATCATTCAACTATTCGCATTAAACTCAGTTTGAACTTTAAAGAGGTGTATGCATTCATTCACGCCTGCCTGTCTGATTTTTATCCACACGATATCTCCGAAAGTTCTGAATGAACTTCAATAACATTTTGTGGAAGTATGGACAATGGACGAAGTGATTGCATTTTTTTGAGGGGTGATCCATGAATTTTTACAATTACCTCCCCCGTATTCTTGCTATATATTCACATAATATCTCCCAAAGTTCTCAATGAATGTCAATGAAACTTTCTTGAATAATTGGTTAAAATTTGAGGCGGATCTAAGAAGCTTTTTTCATTAAGAGACATTTTTCATTTTTTCATACATTATCTATTCAATCATGATGGCATAAAAAGAGTTCTCAATGAATTTCATTGACATTTTGTCGAACGGCAGACTATGGGGTAACGAAGAATTGTTTACGTTCTGGGATAGACCCAGGAATTTTTTTTATAGTTTCCTCCCCTGCATCGTAAGCATTTGTGAACTAATTTTCATTCAATCTTTGGTAACAATGACGTTGGACAAGGTATGCAATCTCTGAGTGCTTTCTAGTTCAAAAAGCACCATCGACAGCTTCCCAATCTATGCATAGTACCAGCTATGATGAACAGATAAGAAACTCGGAGACTTATAAAACTACCCGAAAACCAACACAGAACCGCACAGAGAGCGATAGAAAGAGCAATGTCAGACATAACTCTTTGCGATAGCAAGAGATCAACATGGATCTGCGAGAGAATCAGAATGAAGGATTTCGTGCAAAATGGAGAGACCTATCCACAGCGCTAATCGGGGTAGGGCAGTAATCCCTTTTGACAATTATATTGTAACTTCGTATCATCATCATCATCATCAAAATAGAGATGGGCAGGGCTCATAGCAGAAAGAGGGGAGAACGTATGGAGCAAAAGGTCAATTGATTGGCACAGTAAACGCAGGAGAAAGAGATCAGATACAAAATGGTGAGAAGAGATGGAAAAGTTTGCCGGTAAGACTTAACAGGGATCAACGCAATCACGCTCGTCATGGAAAAAGATGGGAAAGGCATTTGTCCAGCAATGAACTCACAACGGCTGATGATGATATGTCTAAAATCTCTTGACTCTGTCTAAGGCTTCGTTTGTTTAGAATTTTAGAATCTTCTTCTTGGCGTTTTTAGATAACCGAATTTCAGGAAACTTTATGAGTGCAGTTAAAAGCAATCAGAATTAATTAAAGGCAGCTGTTTACAAAAAGAAAAAAACAATAAACAAAAACAGTCTGGTTCGTCACTCACTAGAAACTGTCACAAGACCAACATCTTTTGGCAGCATGCTAGGTTCGGGGGATGATCAATCAAAAAAAATATCGGAAAAAAAGGGCTGATCAATGAATGTTACTTCTCTCGCCTTTTGTTGGGCAGTAATCACTAACAAGGCTGAATTTTTAAAAAGAAGCGGATGCAAAACAGGTGCCAATTTAACACAAACTTACATTGCAAATTGAACCACCTGTACGCATGATACATACGTACATATATACATACATAGCCAGTCAGCCGGACCAACTTAGAAATTGACGAAACTTATGTTTTTGGTGACAGTTTTAGTTGATGGTTTCTAAGAGCTAGATCAAGTCATTAGGTCTCAATATTTCTATGTTCATTATCATTATAAACCTTCAACGAAAATTGGCTCTATAGGCCAACATAAGTTTCTTCAATTTTAAGTGATTCAGCTGGCTATGTATGCATGTATTTATGTATGTGTGTATTTGCCATGCGTACAAGCAGCACCAATGGAGCACCAGGGCTGAAAATTTAAGCATTTACCCCTTTATATATCTAGATAGTTTTTTTTGAAAATCCTACGCCGAATAGGCTGATTTTAGTGGGGGTTCAATTTACAATGTACATTTATGTTAAATTGGTTTCTTATTTTGTGTCCTGTTGCATTCACACTTTTTTTTTTGAGTCATTGTTTTTCAGTTTTCAATTTTCGTAATGAATAATGAATGATGTAAGACAGGACCGTGGACAGTCTGCGAAATAAGTGAGCACTGTCCTCTATGGTTAATATACCATGCGTATGAGAATAACCACACGCTCACACACAATCAATTGTCATTTAAAGTGGTATGTAAAGGCACCGAGTGATATTCCAGTGACCAGATGAGGTACACATCACCAATCCGTTCCATCTTGTTGAGGCTCAACAACCACTTATTTCGAAATGATAGGAATGACCCTGACTGGGAGCGCTGTTATAACGACCCCGTGTAATGCTGTTCTACTTCGTGCTACATTTATAGAGATCTGTCTCGAGCACTAATCGTGGTAGGCCGGTAATTCCTTTTGACAGTCATACTGTAACTTCGTGTCATCATCATCATCATCATCATCATCATCATCATCATCATCATCATCCCTTTGATGTCTATCATTAGACATAGAGCTTTCCCCTAGATTGGCCAAACCTCTCGATCGTGGGCGTCACGACCCCAGTATCGCCTGAATCCGTCTAAATCGTTACACCGTCTTATTCTTTGCCAGTCACTATTTCGCATATGATTTCCGGGGATCCAGGTCGTGAGCCGTAATGTCGTTATGCTATCACTGTCTTATGATCTCTCCACGTGATGTCGAGTTGGATACATTTTTGTGCACATTGCATGGTTCTTAGTTTGAAAGCCTCTCTTTGGGTTATGTTCCATGTTACAACTCCATTGGTGACTATTTGGAGAATGCTGTCGTTGCCTGCTCTCCTTTTTTTAAGACTAACGGGATCCTCTTATTCTTGAAGGTTGAGCTTGGTCAGCAGAGAGCTTGTCAATCTAGGGGGGATTTTTTTTGCTTGATTTCTTATTTTGAGGATTTAATGGAGATTCGTTATCCTAGGTTGATGTAATAGTCCATCTAATCTATCATTGTGTTCTCTATTCTGATCGTTATGTAAGTATTTGTTATACAAGACATTTGTTTTACTGAAGTTCGTGCGGAGACCTTCTTTTTTCATATTAGTCTCTCTTTATCCTGTCACGTTCATTCCTCAGATCTGTCAACGTCATTCCGAAAGAAGTAGAGGTGAGTGTTCTCCGAGTGCTTTCTAGTCTGATTGTCACCATCGATAGTCATAGTTTTCCGTTCACATTTACGTCTTCATGCGTCTCTCTCTCTCTCTCTCTGTTAAAGAATTATCAAGTCCGCTCTTTGAAATATAGAGATAACCAATTTTCATGAAACATTACCAGTGCAGTTGGAATTATTATTTCAGAGTCATTCACCCTTAAGTCACTATCCCGAATTTCATATATATATATATATATATATATATATATATATAGATATATATATATATATGGTAAACAACTGGTGATCCTGACAAGCAAAATGCATACGTAATGCCACAATATCAAATTTCATGTAAAACGTAAAAAAGCGCTGAAGAAAATCACATGAATTATATTAACGGATAGTGGGAAATAATTGACTAAAATGGCATAAAATTTGGGAAACAAGTTCTTTTTGTATTCTTAATGTTTGAAGCTGTAAATATTTCTAGAACTCGCTCCCATACCCACGCACACACACATATATATTATATAAATGATAAGAATAAAATCATAAATTTATATATGTGTACATTCTAGAAAGCTTTTAGAGCTTTAAACACTTACAAAAACATCTGTAAAATATATTTTTAGTTTTTGTCATTTCAGTCAATTATTTCCAAACGTATGATAATGCAATTAATGTTGGATTTTCAATGGGTTTTATGACTTACACATGATCAAATATTAAAGCACTATATATATATATATATATATATATATATATATATATATATATATATATATATATATAGTACTATAATATTTGATCATGTGTAAGTCATAAAACCCATTGAAAATCCTACATTAATTGCATTACACATGATCAAATATTATAGTAGTATATATATATAAATATAGTACTATAATATTTATTTATCATAGTACTATATATATATATATATATATATATATATATATATATATATATATATATATATATATACTGGTATATCAGTCCGCAGCCTAATGATGAAAGAAGCATTTATTTTAAAGAGCGAATATTTATTTTTTAACATAATCTCCTTCCTTGTCAAACTACTTAATTTGTCGGTAAATATCGATCATATATTCCGAACTCTATCCGATGAAAATTCCATAAAAGAATTCAGCCAATAACTATGCATTAACCTACGGATTTATTGATCAACTCTTATATATATATATATATATATATATATATATATATATATATATATATATATATATATATATATATACACTTATCATATCAGGCTGACTTTCTATTTACCCATGACTGGGATAGAAGAGATGGATTCATTCTGTTCTTAGGTGCGAAATGAACACAGACTGTCTCGACCGGAGTTTGAACCTAGTTCGCCGAGTCTAGTCTCTTGGTCGTTAACAATTCCGCCACTCTGCACTTCCTTTCTGATTAAGGACTTGGACGAATTCAATTACTTGAAGTCATACGAATGAAATACACCATTTCACATATGAATCAAATTGACTTTATAATCCTTGAAATACATTTTTTTCCTACCAAGCAAACCAATTACGTAAAATTATCTTTATCATAAGGGGGAAAAAACAGAATAAAACAAAACAAGCCTGAGTCATGCAGGGTCAAACTCTAATCCTATTCCGACCGAAGATGATTACTTTAAGTTTTGTATTGTATTCATGATAAATGAATTAAACTTGTCAGTTTAGCTCAGTGGAAAATCATATCGAATCACAGTAGGGAAATGTTAATTTAATACATCGGTTCGTTTTAACGTAGTTTGATTGATAAACAGTGAAGAGTTTTCTTAATAGTTACTGAATTAGGAGAGGATTAGTTCTTGCTGAGAAACTGTAGTCATATATGCATGTGCTTACGATGGCTTTTCCAACGCTCCTGCCCCCGGCGTTTTGTCTACAGACCTGAAAATTGACAACTGTACTCCACTAGGTCCCTTCAAAAAATGCGTTTTTTCATTTTTTTTATTTTTAGGAAAAAAGCTTTTGGGGCCTTTGGGGGGTGGGGGTCTCTCTTTTTGACTGTTTTTTTTTCAACTCCATCTTAGATGTTTTCCAGTGGAAACAACATCTAGATTCTGGAGAATTTAGTTGTTTTTAGATTCCCCCAAAATCTAGATGTATCTAGATGTTGTTTTTTTTTTGTCAACTTGTTTTCTATGTCTCAAGTGGAAAATGCCAAAGAAATAAATATTATTTATTCTGATTATATTTATTCATCGCTACGGTTGTTCAATTATTGACTGCTGTGGCGAGTTCTTCTTGTTATTATGAGGGAAAAACAGAGTTAGCTTCAACTTGGACTTGAGTTTGACAGAAAAAAAAAATTCAAGCTTCTTTTCGGAATATCCCCCGCGGTGAAAGCTTTTAACCAATGAAGTGAGTGATCAAGGTTACCTCTGATCTTTAGTTGTCTGTGCGCGCAAAAATCTTATGCTGTGTATTCTTATCTGCAATGAAAGTTGACTGTTCTCGAAACGGAAAAAATACCTGTTAAGACCAGCTTTCAAATCGGGCAACGGCGTTTGGAAAGAGTCAAATGACCTGCAGATAGAGTGGTTAAAGAGAGTGTTCTTTTTCAATCGATCCGTGACGTAGGCAAAGATAGAAAGATACGATATAGAGAGAGGACAAAGAAAGATGAATATTTTTTCTTCTTTTATGTCACACTACGTCATATTATTCCTTTTTTTTTAGATCCATTCTCGAGATAGATAAATAGAAAGTACAAGGAAGGAAGGAAGGAAGGAAGGAAGAGGAGAAAGAGGAATGAGAAAGGAAGAAAGAAAGAGGGAGGAGAGAGAAAAAGAAAGAATAGGAAGTAGGAAAGTACTGTATGCAATGTATACTTCATATATATATATATATATATATATATATATATATATATATATATATATATATATATATATATATATATATATATATAAGTTTTGCATTTTGGGGTATATTTTTCGTTTCATTTTGGATGCACTCATCATTTGTGTTTCGTCTGTTTCAACGGGGATTAGTTTGGAAACTCAGTTTGAAATCAAATCGTTTTATTAGAGACACAAATGTAGACAAATGCTGGAGAAGTTATTTTCAAACCCGTCAGAATAAGGCCCCAAGAGGCTAACAAGCTTTCGTTCCAAAAAAAAAAACAAAATCAAACCTAAACAAAACACTTTTAGAAGGGGTATATTGAAGTACTAATGCAAATTTTCTAGTCTGTTGACAAAACGGTATGGAGAGGAGTGTTGGAACACGCAGACAGCTAAATAAACTTGCGAACACATAAACGCACGCACATATGAAAAAAAAAAAAGGATAGGATCCTTCACCATCTTCGATGGCTACAGTTATTCAGTTATTATATAATAGAAGGATGATCACATTCTACGAAAAAAAAAACTAGGGAAAGTAGACCACTACATCTTCCTCGGACGACGAATCTCTATGAAACCCACGAAAGAGGAAGAGATCTAACGAAGAATCACCCTTGGATCATTGAATAAAACGTCAAAACATATTTCTCATTTTCATTTAATACAATTTAGAAATGAATCAATAACGATAATAGGTCTGGTTAGTTACCCAAAAGAAACCGTCACGAGACCAACGTCTCTTGGCAGCATGCCGTGTTGGGGGTGATCAAGTAAAATGAATTGGAAAAATGATTGATCTATGAATAAGTTAATTCTCTGGCTTCTTGTTGGATCAATTCGGGGTCCAATTCAGCGAAGACGTGCATTGTAGATTGAGCCCCCTTCCCCATAAAATATATTTTATGGGGGAGTTTATCTACCTACAAAAAAAAAAAAAAACAATTTGATCACTTTTGGTGTTAGAGGTTTGCATGTTAAAGCAGATTATTGGAATTGAATTGTGTCCATGTTGAATTTTTATGTTTGGGTTTCGATTTGGGTTAAAGGTAGGGTTAGTGTTTGTTTTTTTTACTCTGGGAAAAAAAACATTTTCTATTGTCAGTTAAGGGTTAGATTCCCTGAAAAAAATCTACCAAATTTTGCATAAACACCGAGAGGAAGAGAAATTTACGTTCATGGTCGCCTCCATCGAATGAAAAGTAAGGGTGCAGTTTAGCATCATAGCTATATCGTAAATAAAACCTCTTCTTTTAAAATCTTTATGTATTTCCTTTCTCAAAACTGTCATGAAATCAAAAGGGGAAAAAAAATTAAACTTTCCTCCGTTGGTTTTTGAAATCAGCCCGCCGAACGTATTAACCGAATTTCTAAATATTCGTGTATTGTTATTTCCGCTGATTTTTTAAAAAAAAGATAAAATCATTTCTCATGTGAGCGCAAACGAAGACCCCATAGGGACTAACGGGGTTAATTTCAGAAAAAAAATCGACCTTAAAATGTAAGTTGTAGGTAAAATGTTCCATGTTGATTTCGAATATGCCTTTGTTTTTCCTCTGTGATACCTCACTGGTTGGGCCAGGTCGCATTCCGTGACAGACCCGCTCGTATCGGTGTGCAACATCGGGCAAATTGGCATAAGCACTGGAAGAAAGAAAAATTCACATCCATAGTCTCCTATGATGGAATTGAGACTGTAGTTAAATACTATATCTAAATTGTTAATAGAACCCCCTCTTATAAAACCTTTGAATATTTCATTTCTCAAATCTCATAAATTTCCAGATGGTTTGAAGATCTAATAAATTGAAAGCACATGAAATAAATAGAAAAAAAAACTTGATATAATATAGACAAAGCAACGATTGGGTCCGCAATGAAAGAAAAAGAAATCACTTTTACAATTTTCTAATGGCGAATGGGAATTGGGATTCCCAAAATTAAATCATAATAAGACCTTGAACAGTGCGGTTTTGAAAAGTACGGAAAATTTGTGAACGAATTAACCGCACTATTCAAGGTATACCAGTATGTCTTTGTTTCAAAAAGTTCCCAATGAATTTCAATGAAATTTTATCGATGGTTGAGTAATGGGCTCCGGAAGGAGTGATCCAATTTTGGGTGTGAATCCATGATTTCTTTCTCTACTGCATCGTAGCTATTTGTCAACACCATACAATATCTGCAAAGGTTCTCAGTGAATTAAATGAAATTTTGTGGGAATGGGCAACTAAGAAGTGATTAGGTTCTGGGGTGGATCCAGGATTTTTTTCCAAATTTACCCTTTCTGCATCGTAGCAATATGTGCACACCTAAACGAATTTTAATTACATTTTCTGGAAGGATTGATCGTGAGTTACAAAGAATCGGTTAAATTTATGTAAATTCTTTTTCATACACTTATGTATACATCCATTTGTGTTCATACAATATCCCCGGAAAGTTCTCAATGATTTCCAATGACATTTTGTCGAAAGGTAAGCTATTGGACTGATGAAAAATTGATTAATTTCAGGAGCGTTCACGGGGGTTTTCGCAGTTACCTCCCTTGCATATTAATTATGTGTCAACTGATTTTCATTCAGCTTTTAGTGTCAATGGAATCAGCAGAGGCATGCGCTCTCTGAGTGCTTCCAAGCTCCTAAAGTATCCGATAGTCTCATGAAATTGTTGGGTTTCAAAATATTACTTTGGAGAAATCCTTTTGGAGTTCACGTCGGAAAAATAGCTTTTTAAAAGCCATTAAATGTGTAAGGTACCCCTGAGAGAGAGAGAGAGAGAGAGAGAGAGAGAGAGATAAAGGAGACACATAGAGACATATATATATATATATATATATCTTCAAATATTCTTATATATATATATATATATATATATTCATTTATTTACATCTGTATTTATGTTTCCACGTGAGCATAAATATCAAATGGCAGTCATCTTTACGCCAGAGAGAGAGAGAGAGAGAGAGAGAGAGAGAGAGAGAGAGAGAGAGAGAGAGAGAGAGAGAGAGAGAGAGAGAGAGAGGTGGGGATAGAGAAGGAAGAAAAAAGGAAAGAAAAGAGAAGATGGTGTTTGTTTTATCATGAGTTTAGTATCATTTTGCCATACAACAATGATTGCTTCTTCAGAGCATGTGTGAATGTATGAAGTCTCCCAAGTGCTAGAAATACATAAATACTTCTAGTTTGTCTTTTGGCAAACGACTCATGCATTTTGCAGTCATATCATCATCCGTTATAAGTCCACTGCTGGACAAAGGCCTTTCCCATCTCTTTCCATGACGAGTGTGATTACGCTAAACTCTTCCATGTATTACCGGCAAACTTTTTTTTACCTCATCATTGTGTCTGGTCTTTTCCTACTGCGTTTACTGTTCTATTGGCACCAGTCAGATACCTTTTGCTCCATCAGTTGTTTTTTCTTTTTGCCAAGTGCCTAGTTCATCTCCATTTTTGTTGCTTAATTACTTGCTTGATAACCCCCTGGTCCATTCTCAGATACATGTTCATTTTTTTCTATCACTATGAGTTATTCCTAGCACTGCTCTTTCCATTGACCTCTCTACTATTCTGTCTTTGTTTCCGAGGAATTTTGTTTGTTTCCAGGTTTCGCACCCATACATCATAGCTGGTATTATGCAGTCGTTGTGTACTTCCTGTTTTAAGCATATTGCTTTCCAGTACATCTCTATTTATACCAAATGCTTTCCAGCCAATGGTAATGCCCCGTTTTAGGTGAATGTATACATATATATCTTCAAATATTCCCACGCATGACCGTTCATTTATTTACATCAACACACACATATGTATGAAAGAATTACAGAGATATATACCTAGCGAATGTTAAAATTTCGTGCCTAACCCACCCATCAGTAACTGAATAACTAATCATGTAGCCAGTTGCTGATGAGTGCAGTAAGCACGAAATGTTAAAGTTTATCAGGTTCATGAAATTCTTATTTTTAATATATCAATAGCTGTATTTACTGTGTTAAATATTGAGCAATGTGAATACAAATCAACAACGGATAAAATCTGTTTTCTATTTCTTTCTTCTTACAAATAGAAAATAAATTATGAAGGATATATATATGGAACAATAGTCACTTATGGAGCTGAAACATGGAACCTAACCAAGAGACAGACCCGTAAATTGAGAATCATGCAACGTGCACATGAAAGAATAATGCTGGGCCTCACATGGAGAGACCACAAAACAGCACAGTACATCTGAGAAAAGGCAAGAGTCAGGGACATCATAGAATCCATTAAAAAGCTCAAATGGCGGTGGGCTGGCCATGTCACAATAATTGCAGACAACGGATGGACGTCGCTGCTCACAACGTGGATCCCCTGAGATCGCATGCGCAACCGAGGCAGGCAGAATATTAGATGGCGAGACGAGCTAGACAAGTTCAGAAAGTATTGGATCCGCGACGCCCATGATAGAGAAGTGTGGCAAATCCTGGGGAAGGTCTATGTCCAACGACGGACGTTAAAAGACTGATGATGATGATGATGATGATGATGATGATGATGATATTCGAGAGTTTATGTTCGTCAGTATGTATCTACAATTATCACATCTATATGTATGTGTATGTACGTGCGTACACGTATATACACGTACAGAAATGGTTAAAGCTAAGCGGGAGAGTCAAATAGTAGTAGCTGTAAAGTCCTAGGGCTGGAATGCAAACATTCGAAACTGCTATTCTTGACGATTGCCATTTGAGTTTTCTAACTGTTTCTATGATGGCCTAGACCCCAGCCTTTTCTCTGATATACTGTGTTGTCTTATAATCTCTCCAGGAGCCAGGGATATGGAATCCATTAGAAAACTCAAATGGCAATGGGCTGGTCATGTTGCAAGAATGTCAGACAACTGCTGGACATCATGACTCACACCGTGGATCTCCAGAGAGCATATACAAAACAGAGCATGTGGCCGATTGATAATAAAATTGCGTAACAGAAAGTATTGTCACTGCAACGTCCAAGATAGAGAGGTCTGGCGAATGTTGGCTAATTTTTGAAATATGATTCTTTCCTGTGTGCATTGCATGGTTCTCAGTTTGAGGGTCAATCTTTTGGTTAGGTTTCATGTTTCAATTCCATTATTGCTTCATTTCTCTACCGGCATCGCAAGAGTAATTTCGCTGTACAGGTCTCCACCCCATCTTTTGAACGTTTTTATAGAAAAAACCCCTCGAGGGCCAAAATGGCGTGCATTGAAGAGGCCATTACAGTATACACTCATTGATAAGTCGACCCCTTAGATAAGTCTTTTTTCAATAACATTTTCGTCCTAACCTTTGACTCATGTATAGTAAGTAAGATTCAGTTGTGAGTCACATTCGTTTTTGCCAAACTCCGATCCAAGATAGAGTTGATTTTGTTTTCCCCAGTAAGGAGAACAGCAACAACAATCCTCATCAAATTTAGTGGAGTAAACTTTTCACTATTAGTTTATCCTATCACGTCAAACCAAACCTATGAAATGAACATTTCCCCATCATGACATGAAATCCTGATCAGGTGATTGGAAGGCGGCCCTCTTACCAACTGAGCCAAATTGACAAGTTGCAGTAATCATTTCCAATCGGAGTAGGAGTAGAAATGGAGTACGGAGAGTGACGGAGCAGAGATAAAGTCAGGCTTGTTTCATGTGAATTTTCGAGTAAAAACTGTAACATTTATTGGTATATCATCATCGTCTTATTCATCCGTCAGAGTCTGTCGTTGGATATAGACCTTTCCCAAGATTCGCCAGACCTCTCTATCTTGGACGTTGCAGTGACAATACTTTCTGTTACGCAATTTTATCATCAATCAGCCACATGCTCTGTTTTGCACATGCTCTCTGGAGATCCACGGTGTGAGTCGTGAAGTCCAGCAGTTGTCTGACATTCTTGCAACATGACCAGCCCATTGCCATTTGAGTTTTCTAATGGATTCCATATCCCTGGCTCCTGTTTGTTTTTTCATGCAATGTGCTGTCTTATGATATCTCCCTGTAATGTTGAGCCTGTGTGTCTCCTGTGTGCGTTGCATGGATCTCAGTTTGAGGGTCAATCTTATGGTAGGGTTCAATATTTAAACTCCACGTGGGGAAAAACTTTGAGCTTTCAAACAAGATTTCACGTTGTAGTGCTGATTACCAAATAATAGTTATACTCATAACACCTTCAGTACTTTCTACAAAGATCTTTGTTGATAAGAAGATCTTCATTTTTTGTTATCTCTCTTTCTGGTAGGTATAAACCCAACAATAAGGATTACCATACCACTATGCAAGCAGGGTTCTTATATTAAGCCTTACCATTTTAATGAAGTAATTCATGCAAGTGTTTTACCTATGTAATACATATACGACGCAAAGATATGAAATTATTTGGGAACTGAAGTCAATGGCGCTACAAAGAAAAAAAAAAAAAATGAAAGAAGGATAGTCAAACGAAGCAATACTATTACTGAAATGTACCTTGACCAGCCTTTTAGTGTCTGTCATTAGACATAGAACTTCTCCAAGATTCGCCAGACTTATCTATCATGGGCGTTTCGGATCCAGTACTTTCTGAACATATTTAGTTCGTCGTGCCATCTCGTATTTTTCCGGCCACATTTTCGCTAGAAACATGGTCACCTCATTGAGTTCTCTTGCCATTTGGGTTTTGTAATGGTTACTATGATATCTACGACTCCTAATTTTTCTTTGACGTACTATGCTGTCTTAGGATCTCTCTGTGTGATGTTGAACATGTTCCCTATAACTATGTATCTATAAAACCCAGTTCTCCATCCCATCGGCGCACTCAATTAAACTGGCATTACATTCGCGAATATTACTGTTAAAAAAACCGATTGGTATTGTAAGTTGTTTTCGAGCGGAAGTATCTTCACAATTCTGAATATTTCCAGTCGTCCTTCACGTGTCCTTCGTCTATGTTTCTTTGGTTCCTTCTTATCGCAGTGTTGTATCGAGCATTCAATGTTTGTTCTCCCAAGTGAATTCTGGAAAGAAACGAAGTTAATTTTTTCTTAGAGTTTCCTAGATCAACCAGGTAAACAAATGAAAATAACAACCCGCCCGAACGAAAATAACGATTCGCCCGAAAGGAAAGAAAAAGCCATTCTTCACTCACACAGTGCTAGGTTAAGTACGTAACAAAAGTAGAATATGCTACGGACCCCGCATTTCCAAGGGCCCCGCGATAAATATTCGCATGCGATCAATTCAGAATCGGTAATTCTGCACTTGCTCTATTGCAATGTTAATTTTGATTGGTGTTCATTACATTAATACAGCAATTAATCAGAGTGTGTTGTCTATGAAATGTAACGCATTAATAGGACAACATTTGAAACTGAAGTCATAACCGCTATACAGATATCAAACAAAGTGGTAAAATTACTGATAAGTCGTATTTGTCGTACTAGCTGGTATAGCAACTGAACAAAATAATTACTCCACTCGGCAAGTAAAGAATGGGTATTTCAATACTTGGATGCATAGTTACGTAACGTTTAAGACCTGTTCTTGCTTAACACGCTACAGGACCTGTTCTAGTTTAAACAACTACAGGGCTCATTCTAACTAAACCAGCTACAGGACCCATTCTAGCTTAACCAGCTACAAGACCTGCTTTAGCTTAAACAACTACAGGGCTCGTTTTAGCTTAACACGCTACAGGACCTGTTCTAGCTTAAACAACTACAGGGCTCATTCTAACTAAACCAGCTACAGGACCCATTCTAGCTTAACCAGCTACAAGACCTGCTTTAGCTTAAACAACTACAGGGCTCGTTTTAGCTTAACACGCTACAGGACCTGTTCTAGCTTAAACAACTACAGGGCTCATTCTAACTAAACCAGCTACAGGACCCTTTTTAGCTTAATCATGTATGGGACCCGTTCTAGCTTAACCTGCTAAAAGACTTGTTCGAGCTTAATCAGCTCCGGGACCCCTTCTAGCTTAACCAGCTATAGGACTCGTTTTACTTTAACTAGCTACAGGATCTGTTCTAGCTTAATCAGCCACAGGACTCGTTTTAGCTTAATCACGTACACGAGCCGTTTTAGCTTAACCAGCATCAGGACTCATTTTATTTTAATTAGCTTCAGGACCCGTTGTAGCTTGATCAGCTACAAGACCTGCCTTAGCTTAAACAACTACAGTGCTCATTTTAGCTTAACACGCTACAGGACCTGTTTTAGCTTAACCAGCTCATAGATCCTGCTTTTACCTGACTTCAGGATAAAATTATTGCTGCAACTGCAAAGGAGGACGTATTCCACACTCACCGATTTTCTAAATTCGATTTTCTTCTTATTTTTATGTAAACGCTCCAGACGATATGCTCTTCGGTCTTCCTCAGATGTATGTTGCATTTAGTGGTCCGTAAAAAGCGAAGAATCACACTAAGATGGCAAGCATTTGGCTGAGCAAGCTCAACCTTAAAAAATAAGAAGATCCCATTAATCCTAAAAAGAAGGGTCTATAACCAATGCATCCTCCCAATAGTCACTTATGGAGCTGAAACATGGAACCTAACCAATAGACAGGCCCGCAAATTGAGAACCATGCAACGCGCACATGAAAGAATTATGCTGGGCCTCACATGGAGAGACCACAAGAAAGCACAGTGCATCCGAGAAAAGACAAGAGTCAGGGACATCATAGAATCCATTAAAAAGCCAAAATGGCAGTAGGCTGGCCATGATGCACGAATGGCAGACAACCAATGGACATTGCAGCTTGCGATATGGATCCCCAGAGATCACATGCGGAACCAAGGCCGGCAGAATATTAGATGGAGAGACGAGCTAAACAAATTCAGAAAGTACTGGCTCCGCGACGCCTATGATAGAGAAGTGTGGCGGATCTTGGGGAAGGTCTATGTCCAACGACGAACGTTAAAAGACTGATGATGATGATGATGATGATGATGATGATGATGATGATGATGTCTTGTCTTGCACTTTAGAAAAAAAAATTATCTTCAATCGAAAAATGAAAAAAATGAAACACTATTCACGGATCCGAAATTCAAAATCTCTTGTTCAGGAATAACTTTTAGGCTTATAATGTTATCAAACAAAAATTGAAAGAATCTCTACCGCCTGTGTGTATGTGTATGTGTGTATGTGTATGTGTGTGTGAGTGTATATGTGTGTGTGTGTGTGTGTGTGTGCATGTGTGTGTATGCGTGTGTGTATATATGTTTGTGTTTGTGTGTTCATGTTAGTGTGTTTGTTAGTTAGCTCACAAAGTATTGCTGTGTTCAGTTGGAAATTTTCCTGATCAGCAGTTCTCGAAAAATCTAATAAAAACAAATAGAAAGTTACAGATTATAGATCTTTCATCAAAAATCATAGAAAATCATAGATCTTACTTTGGATATAAAATATCTAAATTGACAATGAATATAAATTCAGATCTGAAATATCTAAATCAGCAATAGATCTAAATTTAGATATAAGATATCTAAATTGACAATAGATCTAGATTTACTAATAAAATATCTAAATTGGCAATACATCTAAATATAGTTTTAGAATATCTAAATTAGAAAAAGAATAAAAGTAACCGAAATATTTCGAAGTCGTAGTTCCGTACGATGGACTGAAAATTTTTTCACATGTCTAATATGGTGGGCTGCCCCATGCACCGTAGAGTCCGACCCTTTCGAAACATGCACCTTTGGAACAGGTATTGTCGTTGTAATAAAAACAATAGAAGTGGAGATATTCGCAAATAATGAATCGGAATAACTGGTGGAATGATGGAAACATTCAATTTCCAGATTGTTTCACCGGAAAGGAAACTGGAAGAAGCGAATGGAAATCTTTTAGGCTGTTATCTTGATCAACGTGATTGAAGAACAAAACGAACGGCAACTATTCGCGTAAAAGGGAACAAAATTAAAAATTCCATTTAAGGACCTAAACACTACCCTATTTTTTTTCTTTTCTTACAAACCACCATTTAAAACTGTTCCCAAACCTGTTACCAAAACTATCAACAAAGGTTTCTTCAGCTTTTAAGTTAGTCTTCCTGGCTACGAATCACGCGTACAGACAACACCTAAGAAGTTAGAGGGTTGACATTTTAAGTATTTGCCCCTTATTATATCTAGAAGAAGCATTTTCATCCAATTTTTTAACTCCCCCTCCAATAGGTTTTTAGCATGAGTTCAATTTGCTATGTAATCTTATGCTACGTTCCTTAATTTGTGTCCGGCAGCGTTTACGCTTCTTATTTTGAAAATTCAAACGCCCATGCCTTTTTTTCGATTTTTTCTAGTTGATCACTCAAACACAGCTAACTGCCAAAATACGATGGTCACATGACATTTTGCATTGAGTGACTAACCAGACCTGTTTTAAATTTAATTTGAGCCTCCAAATCCTTGAGCTCGGATGGAAATTAGGAGAAATAAATTATGAACGGTTATTTGGAATGAACGCAAATATTCAAAATTATTGCCAGAAATTGGATTTAATTTTCTCGAGATTGACGAAGTGTAGGGTTAATTTGAAAGTTATTTAGCATCGTTTAATTTTTTTTAAAGATGATGATGTGATAAAAATCGAGTGCCTTCTCCCAAGTACCATTCATTAATAGTCAGCGATCTATTTACGCTATGAAGAGGTTGAAATTTTTTTTGTTTTTTTGTTCTCTGTTCGTTATATATAATTATATATAATTAAAAGGAAGATAATATTTATATTTTGCTAATGAAACCATCTCCTACCCAGCATATGAAACAATCGACTCTTCCACTTGAACTAATTCAGTTGTTTTTTTAACCTCAGATGAAATTGATAGGATCTAAACATTTATTTCCACTACTAACAGGGTAAAGTCATGATGATGATGATGATGATGATGAAGATGATGATGATGATGATGATGATGATGATGATGATGATGATGATGATGATGATGATGATGATGATGATGATGATGCTTTTAGCGTCGGTCGTTGAACAAAAAAACTATTATCTGTGCACACTACCTAGGATCAAAATGTTGCTCTCCTGCACTTCTGCCTAGGATCAGATTAAAATATCCCCAACCAAAAATAAATAAATAAATAAATAAAACACAGTTCACGAATTCGAAAGTAAAAATCTGGTGCTCAGGAGAAACTTTTCAGGTTTAAATGTTATTAAACTGAAATTGACGAAATCTCTGTCCGTTTGAGTGCTCATTGAAACGTTTATACACACACACACACACACATATATATATATATATATATATATATATATATATATATATATATATATATATATACATACACTAGGTTGTTGCGTATTTAGTTTTTTCTTATTAGAAAGTCGAAGGATGTTGTATACGACAAAAATGGTTTAAAAAAATCAATCAAAATATTACCAATTTGAAGCAATAATCTTTTCCCAACAATGATATGACTTTCCAATAAAATTCTGTTAAAGTACGAAATATGGTTTCTCTATTATTGAACATTTTTTATTACGATATGAAGTTCAAAATTCTTGCAGACATAATCTGCTTCATGTCTTAAATTGAAATCTTACCAGAAATTAATTCTTAAAGGAGACACCAATGCTGTGAAGGGCCCCAAAAATAAGCAGTTAAACGAGAACATTCCTACAGAAATCGATATCGTAAGATTGAATATCACTCTTCGGACAAATGTGCAAAGGTCTTATATAAGCTCAATACATAACTGTAGATGGATAACAATTAGGACATCATCATTATCATTATAGCGTCCAACGCTGTACATACATTCCCTCAAGATTCGCCAGACCTCGAAATTGTAGGCGTTGCAGAGCCAACACTTTCTGAACTGGTCATGTAATCTTATTTTTGCCGGCCACAATTTCGAAAATGATCTCTTCGGATCCACGTTGCAAGTTGTGATGTCCAGCAGTTTTCTGATATCCTTACAACATGGCCAGCCTATTCCATAGCCATTTGAGATTTCTATTATATCTCTAGCCCCTGTTTCTTTTCTGATATAATGTGTTATGCGTGATCTCTCTACGGGATGTTAAGCATGATTCTTTCCTTTGGACGTTGCATGTCCAATCTTTTCGTTAGGTTCCCTATGTGATTATCTGGAGGATTGATTGTCGACACTTCTTTTCAAAACTAATGGGGTTATCTTGTTGAGTTTGCTCTGCCGAAAGCTTGCCTTCGTATTGTGATTATTCGTTTGATTTCTTTTCTTTCTGAAGATCTCATGGAGAATCGTTATCGTACAAGATTTAGTGATTTACTAATCTTCACTTACTTATTGTAGATACTGAAGTAATACATTGGTAAAAACATAATTTACTAATTGGTGTACAGTTATCTGAATTTCAAATTTTTTTTCGGGCGATTTAACCCATTCCTGTTGTTTGTATCGTTAACAAGACGTTATAGTCGATCCATTCTACGGCCCTCTTCAGGTGTACTATCTGGATGTGATGGAGGTAAACAGAATTTCTTTCTCTCCAATGGTAGCAACGCTTGTAATGAAGGATTTGGGTGGTTTCTTTTCCCTTTGTATGGAAATCCAGTCCTAACTAGGAAAGTAAAGGAAAACAGCCGCATCTCAAGTTATAAGCGTTGCTATCATTAGAGAAAAAGTAATTCTGTTTAAAACCATCACAAAGAAGGTCGTAGAATGAATCGACCAAAATGGACAACAACACGAAGAACAGGGAGTTCGAACTTTCTCAAAACTGTAGACAGTTAAATAGCCTTAGCCACCAATTGTGGCGAAGGGAGGGTCTTCCCTTTCTATGTATGCCAGCAATTGTGTGTTTCTTCGTATGTTAGCGAACCCCAGTGTACTCCAAAAACCCTTCCTAAAATGTTTTTTTTTTATTTTTAGGAAAAAAAGCCCTTTTGATTTTTTTAGGCTTTACTTTGACGAGTTTATTAATAAGATCTAAATTCTCCAGAATCTGGATGTTTCTAGATGTTTTACCCTATTTTATATGTTTCCGGTGTGAAACGCAAGTGATGTCATAAGTAGGATTTATTCTGACCATATTTATTCTTCGATGGAATTTTTTGTACTCTTCTTCAAATTATGAAGCTACGGTTGTTCAATTATTGACTAACAGGGATTTTCGATTTCCATTTTATACTAATCCTCACTCCGTGATGTGTCCAATACTTTTACACCACCCTGTAAATCTATATTAATTAACGCAAATGCTTTTATCATAAACGAATTCAGGACTCAATTCTGTAAAGTGCACGTTTCTATTTGATAGACCAAACAAGACCAAATATTACGGTTGTTTTTATTATATTTGACGTTAAGCAAAATACGATCGAATATTGATCAAAATATCAGGAATTATTTTTTTTTATAGTGCAGGTGTTCTTGTTAAATTAATATAACTGCCCAATTTAAACTTAACGTGAATATCCAATTCTAATTTATAGGTTAGCCTCCCTTATTTATTTATTTTTTTGCAAATGTGTAAAAAAAAAATCCTGTTTTATCCTGATCATATCAGATTGCACCAATTTTCTCTCAAAGGGTTACCCAGTGGACCAAAAAGTCGTCTAGTATTCTTTATGTGGGGTCTACATTCGCACCCACACTGATAATATTGATCTCCTTTCCACCTCTCTGTGTGCATATGATACTATAATACAGATTCTGTTTATTTGAATGCAACCTCTAAGATGCCGAGCTGGGCTTTGTAGTCATGGGTAATGAATTGAAAGAGACGAAGGGTTCGTCTCTTAAGAGACAACTCCCGTTGGAGTATGAACGACCGGTGACGAAGTCCCAGTTTCCACTAAATGCATCAGTTTAGTGATCCTTGCAAGTCTCAAATCTGGTCGAGACCAGGACTTTATACCTATAAGTTTTATAACCATCCCTTGACGGAATGCAAGTCTACTGAAGGAATACCTCCAACCTAATCACACAGCTTCATCATCATCAGTCTTTAAACGTCCGTCGATGGACATAGACCTTCCGCTGGATCTGCCACAATTCTTTATCATGGGCGTCGTGGAGCCAGTATTTTCAGAATTTGTCTAGTTCGTCTCTCCATCTAGCATTTTGTCAGCCTCGGTTGCGCATGTGGTCTCTGGGAATCCATCTTGTCAATCGGGATGTCCATTGGTTGTCTTTCATTCTTGCAACATGACAAGCCCATCGCCATTTAAATTTTCCAATAGATCTTATAATGTCTCAGCCCCCTGTTTTCTTCCTGATATACTGCGCTGTCTTGTGATCTGTCCATGTGAGATTGAGCATGATTTTCTCATGTGCACGCTGCATGCTTCTCAGTTTGCGGAACTGTCTCTTGATTAGGTTCCATGCTTCAGCTCCATAAATGACTATCGGGAGAATGCATTGGTTGTATACTCTTCTTTTTAGGATTATTGGGATCGTCTTGTTTTTGAAGGTTGACCTTACTCTATCAAAGGCTTGTCATCCTAGGGTGGTTCTCCGCTTGATTTCTTCTTCTTTACTTAATTAGTTTTTGTGTGCACACGGGGGATTCGTCCTAATGAAGGGTTTTCCATGCTCTGAATCGAGGTAACCCCCCAAAAGTAGTTCTATCTCTTATGAGTGCCAAAGGGAACATTTGAACCTTCCGCACGAATTAGGGGAAGATCCAGCCTGTAGGTCAAATTTTCAGCTAGTTTTAAAAAAAATCGTACAAACGTTCTTCGCACAGCACATACTCGATAAACGGACGGATTCCATGTTTATTTATACTACAGACACAACTCTCCCAAACAATGAGTTATCGTACATGTGTTATCTCTAAAATCTATTTTACTTCCAAATTAGCCAAATACAGTTCGGACGGAGATCAATACTGAAACGAGGTGTACAGGTAAAAAACACCTGAAAACACCTGTGCGCTTGCATGATCAAAAGAACGATGAAAATAAAAAAACATTTTACTTTGTTTACAAGTCATATCCTTCTTTGGCCTGGGCCTGTTGACATTATAACGAAGCGTGGAAACTCGTGTATAAAACACCGAACAATCTTACCTGACACCCCTTTCATTTTTTTTAGTGAGAGGCGAGGCTTCTTTGGACATCAAAAGGTAAGTAACTACAGTATACTCTCGTTGTAACAGCAAACGTTCTAACGGTACTACGTAATGATATGCATTCTAACGGCTCATCTGTTTTTTGAATTATGTGGTACGAGATATCTCCATGGCTTTGTGCCACAAATGTGGAGCACCCAGCGAGGATAAAAACATGAGATTAGTAAATATTTACATGAATTGGAAGTTTTTATTTCACCAGCGATGGAAGTCAACCAATGCCCCAAAGTTTTACGTTTTGACCTATTTTGAATCGGTTAAAAGCGTTCATAGGAAAAAAAGATATATATATATATATATATATATATATATATATATATATATATATATATATATAGAGAGAGAGAGAGAGAGAGAGAGAGAGAGAGAGAAAGAGAGAGAGGGCTAAGGAAGAAGTATATATATATATATATATATATATATATATATATATATATATATATATATATATATATATATATACGTTTGGATCTATTCTGAATCGGTTAAGAGCGTTCATCGGAAAAAAATATATATATATATATATGTATAGAGAGAGAGAGCGAGAGAGAGAGAGAGAGAGGGAGAGAGAGAGAGGGCTAAGGAAGAAGTATATATATATATATATATATATATATATGAGAAGAATCGTTCTCAATTTAAGAAAATGGAATATTTTTAACATATGTAAGCGTGGCGTTATGACCAATAACTAACGGAGAATACAAATAGATATTTCTTATATGCAAATGGAAATGTAGCTCGAGAAAACTCTTTTTTATTACTTAACAGCTTAACGTTACTCTTCTATTAGAAACAAACGATTTTATTACAGATGCAAAGATTGACAAATGCTATCAAAATTTTGTAAATAACATCGAGGGCTTTGAACTGTTTTTTCCTGGTTATATATAAGACTATCGTCTCAGACATCATGGAATCTACTAGGAAACCAAAATGGCAATGGGCTGGTCATGTTGCAAGAATGACAGACAACTGATGAACATCAGGACTCACAACATGAATCATCTAAGATCACATGCGAAATCGACGCCGGCAGAATACCAGATGGAGAGACGAACTAGACAAATTCAGAAAATACTGGTTCCGCGACGTCGTCGATAGAGATACGTGGCGAATCCTGGGGAAAGTCTATGTCCAGAGACGGACGTTAAAAGAATGATGATGATGATGATGATGATGATGATGATGATGATGATGATGATGATGTGCAAACTTGACCCTAATGACGGACAATAAAAAACTGGTGATAATGATAATGATGATGTTTTGGCAAGTAAATACCCCCTCCTAAAGCAACTGAAATGTGAGGATTGCTTTATTTTATCAACGAAGTTGAATAAAATATTGTTAACTTATATAGGCATACATTGATTTGTGTGTTTAATTTGTTCCAAAATATTCTACCTTTTTCAAAACACCGTTCAAGGTCTTTTTAAAACATCAATACGTTTTACAATACTTAGTTAATTGTACAGTAATACTTAACTGCACTACATCAAAACGCGCAGTAATCAAAACTGCACAATCCAAAATATTCCTGTACATAAACTTTCCTATCCGGTCCAACTCAGTATTCCAACATTATTATCACATTTAGCTTCATACTTCAAACGCAGTGTTGTTGCGACCAGTGAATAGCTGAAGACCGGTTTTCTGCAGCAGTGGTTCTCAACTATGAAGGAATAACCCCTCACCCCAGGGAGGGGATAATTTTTTTTTGGTTTTCATTACTTTTTATATCATTCTTTGATTTCAGCATTTTTACTACGTCATCAGAACATTAATTTTCTCACACTATGTCCGTTGCCTTCGTTATCGTGGCTGTACAAAAACACAGTATAACGCTAATTATTGTATACGTGGATTAACTATTGATTCTTGCTGGGTGCCCGATATTTGTTCCACAAGGTCATGGGGATATCTCGAATTAGTTGATTCTCCTTGGTTTATTCATAATGCCACTTCTACTCGTTCTACTGAATCAGAGCATATAAATGCCATTGCTTGATCCAGGAATGGAACTCACAACCTATATCCCCTAAATCAGGTGGTCCGACACTCCCAGTACGCCATCGAATATGACAGACACATGAAAAAGGCCGGAGAGTACATGTATGTTGTGACTATAACAACCAAGATGAAGTTACTAGTTCGAACTAAAAAGCATTCAGTGTGTCCATAGCTTTGTCAACGTCTATAATTAGCCTATTCTCCAACCCTCCACAATTTTTTTTAATTGAAATTCTTTGAGAACTTTTGGAGATATCGGGTTGATAGTCATGAGCTCTATTCATAAATGTATGAAAAAAATAACGGAAAATATCTTTCAATCAAATAAAAGTCTGAATCCGCACCAAAAATTTAACCAACCTCTCCTTATGCCATTGACCATCTATCAACAAATTTTGATTGAAGTTAAGTGAGTGCCTTTGGAGATATCTGGTGGACAGACATAATCATCATCATCATCATCAATCTTTTATCATCCCTCCACACGATTCGTCAGACCTCTCTATTATGTGCGTCGTGGAGCCAGTATTTTCTGAACTTGTCTAGTTCGTCTCTTCATCTTGTATTCTACCGGCCTCGGTTTAGCATGTGATCTCTGGGGATCCATGTTGTGAGTCCTGATGTCCATCGGTTGTCTTTCATTCTTACAACATTACCAGCCCATTGACATTTGAGCTTTCTAATGGATTCTATTGTTTTCCCCCTGATATATTGTGCTATTTTGTGATCTCTCTATATGAGATCGCACATGATCCTTCCATGTGCACGTTGCATGGCTCACGAAAAGATGCGACTGAATACATTTACCTCTACAACTTCTTTTGGTTAGTAAATAATGATAATTCATTGCCATTTTCTTTTTGTCATGTCTCTGTAAATGAATATATATATACCAGATAGGGACAAACTTTTTGATCTAGTGGGACACATAAGACAGTTTTCATCTTTATTCTGGCCACACACTTACTTGAAAAATGTCGACCGTATTAAAGAAATTGCATTTAATTTCTATTTTGGACAAACATGAATTACAATTATTGTATTATTGATTTGCGAATCCACAACAATTGTAAATCTACATCATAATGTATGGAATTGACTTTCTGCGAAAAAAAAATCATATAAGCTTTTAAATAAATGCATAGATCTGCTGCAGGCCATTAAACATGTTACTGCGAGCCAAACTGGCCCGCGGGCAAGCGGTTGCCCATATGTGATATACATCAACAAAGAGAAAGAGAAAAAGGGAAATAGAGAGAAAGTGAGAGGGAGAGAGTGGGGGAGATGGAGAGGAGAGGAAAAGAGAGGGGAGAGAAAAAAGGGAAATGAAAATGATTATCGAGAGATAGACATAAAAATGAAGATATGAATACGTCTATCAAAGATAATGCTGTCTCCATCACTCAGTACTACAACGCAAGAGGATTCAAGCATTAGAATCTACAGGAGTTCGACACCCCCTTCTTTTTTTTTAGAGTTACCTGTATTTGGGACAGTCTCAATGAAAAAAATTACCACTTCCTAAAGTAATCTTTACATTGTCCACGATACGTTCACCAAGAAATTCTTTCATTAATTACCTCAAAATTTGCCATGGAGCGAACAAGTACAAAACGGCAGTTCGCAAAATAGCCCCATCTGCAGATTTGTATGATAACCTTTTTTGCAGTGTTAATACTGAGAAAGTAGGCCAATACATCTACCCAGAACAACAAATTTTCACGATATTCTCAAAAAGAAGAAATCAAGAAAAAAGAATCGCTCCACATTGGCAAGCGTTCGAGAGAGCAAGCTCAACTTTCAAGAACAATAAAATCCCATTACTTTTCAAAAGAAGGGTCTACAGCCAACGCATCCTCCCGATAGTCACATATGGAGCTAAAACATGGAACCCAACCAAAAGATGGACCCTCAAACTAAGAACCATGCAACGTTCACAGAAAATGATTATCATCACAATGCTGATCACAATACAGCACAATACATTAGGAACACGAATCATCATCATCATCATCATCATCATCATCATCATCATCATCATCATCAACCGTCGTTGGACAGAGACCTTCCCCAGGGTTCGCCATATTTCTCTGTCATGGGCGTTGCGGAGCCAGTACTTTTTAAATTTATCTAGCTCGTTTCTCCATCTTATGTTCTGCCGGCCTCGATTGCGTGTGTGATCTTGGGGGATCCATGTCGTGAGTCGCGATCTCCATCGCTTATCCACCCATTCTTGCAACGTGGCCAGCCCACTGCCATTTGGGATTCTTAATGGATTCGATGATGTCCCTGACTTTTGTCTTAGAAACCATAATAAAACTAAAATGGCGATGGGCTTGTTATGTTGCAAGAACGATAGACAACTGTTAAACACTACTACTCACAACATGAATCCCGAGAGATCATATTCGAAATTGTCACAGACAAAAAATAAGATGTCGTGACAGACTAGACAAGTACAGAACTGGCTCTGCGATGCCCACGATCGAGAAGCCTGACGAATCTTAGGGGAAGTGTATATCCAATGACGGACGCTAAGAGATTATTGCTGCCACTGCAGCTATCTTCCAGAAATAGAATTAATTGGTGAACGTGAAAATTGGGACAGAAATCGATTGATATCATTGAAAACCATTCCAATTGATTTTCGTTATTACCCCATAGATGATCAACTTTGTTCATGGAACTCTTCTGGTCTTGTTAACCGTAACCCTACCAAACTTTGCACAACCGCAAGAATACAATTATATCGAATCACTTGGTAAGTACGATGAAAAATATTCTCCCCTGTCTACGCAACAGTTTGGGGACCTTGACTATCAACATTAATTTCTATAACTCATAGTTTCCAATGTCTCCTTCGAAGTAGGTCGCTTGGACTGTTCAAGCACCCCTGAAGATAAGCGGTAAAAGTATGAATAAAGTTTGGTGTCCTGCACACTGTATTTGCATGAATGCTTATTTGATAGCTAAGATAGTTGCCTATTTCCAATTAGCCTCGGTATTCAAGGCTCGAGCCCAAGTTAAGAGCTGAAATTCCAAATACAGTGGATTCGGTGAATAGGAGCGTGCCAGGGGCAACTATTTTGTACCCCCAAAGCAGCTTGTCCGATTTGCCGGATAACTCACTTTTTCATGCTCCAAACACCGAGGCCTTCTTGAATTTATGAGGAAGAACTTGCATAAAAAACACAAGTTGAGTCCCTTTTCTTTTCTACTCTTTCTTACTGTTGGAAATTTGAATCACGAGCTAAAAATACTTGAAAGATGCTTTTTCTGAGAACTAAAAGATGTGTTCCTCAGAAATTCTATGGGATTTTATATATAAAAAAAAAGATATAACTGCACTGATGTCTGGTCCAAATAAACGGCATATTGATCATAATAAACGGAGGAAATTAGCGATGATTACATACGTTTGAATCGGTTGTTACGAAATACGCCCTATTGTGCAGTTTGTCGAAGAATCCATTGTACTAGTTTTAAGATAGACTGGCTATTTTGTTTATCTCGGGTTATGATACTCGCTTTGAATGCAAGACGTCTTGGGTGTTTTTAGTGGGGGCTCAATTTACAATGTAATTCTATGCAAAATTGGTAGTTTTTTTTTTGAAAATTCGGACTCTCTTATGATCACCGTCCAGCACGAAATGTGAGAGAAGTAATTACTCATTGATTAACTCTTTTTCAATTTTTGTAATTGATCACCCCCAACGGCATGCTACCAAAAAACGTCAGTAGGGTGATGGTTTATACTGATTGACTAACCCAACCCGTTCCTATAATGCATTGTTTCCATTGGACTTGTTTCTTCATCATTGTGCTCTTGATCACAATGTTTTGGCCGCTTCAAACTCAGGCCTTCCTCAGAGGTCTGTTACATTGCATAACCTCTCAGTAATGTCTAACAGATCCCTCCATTCGATCCACGGTGTTAGAAACGGTCAACTACGACTGTCACCAAAACTGTCAACATAGGTTTTTTCAGTTTTAAAGCTGGTCCGGCTGGCTGGTCTGCATACAAGCCAATCGAATGGAGCTAGAGGGCTGAAATCTCCAACATTATTCCTTAAACGTTTTTTTTTTTTTTTAATTTTCTTTTTCAAATTCATACAATAAATAAGATTTTAGTGAAGGGTTCAATTTAAAATTGATTCCTCGTTTTGAATTCCGCTTGCTTTTGAAAAAATTAAATTTCTTTAGTGATCACAGTCCAAATGAAGGGCAAAAGAAGCAACTTATTCACTGATCATTCCTTTTTCCAATTTTTTAATCGAACGCCCTCAGTACGAAATGTTTTTTTTGAAGACGTTGGTTACGAAAAGGTTTCTATTGAGCGTGTAACTAGACATGTATGTTTTTTAAAAAAAATCTGACTTTAACAAAATTTACCTTTCCAGTTATATCACATACTTTTAATGAGGACCCAAATGACCCTAAAAAGTATGATATGACTGATGGGGTCGAAAGCTACTCACTCTACTGTGGTAAGGACGAAATTTTCGTGGAGGAATTACAACGATGCATGGTGGATAAGAAATATCGTAAGTATCCTCTATCATCATCATCATCATCATCTCTTTAATGTTCATCGTCGGGAATATCCCTCCCCTAGGATTCGCCAGAATCCCCAATCGTGAGAGTTGCAGAGCTAATGTCTCCTGAATATGTCTCAATCGTCACACCATCGGCCTCGGTTCTGCATATGATTTTCGGTGATCAACGTCGTGAGTCAAGATGTCCAACAGTTGTCTGATATTCTTGCAACATGATCAGCCCATTGCCATTTTGGTTTTCTAATGGATTCTATATCGCATGGTTCTTAGTTTTAACAATTGCCAAAATCCTTTAAAAAAAAAACTTCTCAAAGAGCAGGTAAATAGAAACAATTCGATGCATATTCCACCTAAGCAATTTTTTCAAAGCCTCGCTCAAAGTCTAGAGTTGATTATGATTTCCTATCGTAACAAGAACAATCCTCACCAAAATGAAGGGTGTAAACCGATATATAGAGTTCAAATTGCCCTACCATGGTTTGAACTGAAGACCAGCTGATTTCCCAGCGGCTGTCCTACCGAAAAAGCTAAATTCAATTTTAATGCATATTCGTTATTTTAAACGTTTTCACCCAATACGTCAACAAAATTAGGTACAGCGAGTTAAAGGAAAATCTTGTGAATGTTATCCTTATTCAAACGGAAGAAAAATGACAAACTATTATAGAAACAGTTCATTCTGCTATGATGTCGTCGTAAGGATCATCTTTCTATTGTTCGTCCTCTGTTTACGACGCTTGGTCAACAGCTTCTTGTCACCAGGGGTCATCTTCTATCCCATCCACAGGGTTGCAGATTCCACACTTCTTGAAGCTGGTCCATATCATTCCAGGCAGCCGTTACCCATTTATAAGTTGTCACTCGACTGGACTACTTTAGATGCCTGCGTTGGTTGAAGAAGGTTATCTACTGGCAAGCCACAAACTCCACTGGTCAGGTCACGAATACGATCCTTAAATGGCTTGTTGAAGGGAATATCTAGAGGATGGTACACTGAAATCATCCCCACGTGGATTCACGTCGAAGACGGTGTTGTAACCGCGTTGTGTCCGGTCATTGACGTGACCACAGAAATAGTCCCACATCAACATGTTGCATTCTTGTCTTAGAACCCTTGGACGAAAAATCTCACACTTTTTTTGAGCCGGACATGTATGGTAGTCTTCAATCCCTGCTCATTTACATAAATCATAACCGTACTGGGAAACTATTCCTTTGATGCTGTCTTCCCAAATACACAAAAACACAGTGACATGGTTCTTTCCATTTCCGGTTGTCCTGCCAAAGATAGTTTTGTTGCCAGTGGGATGCACTGATCTATTCGTAAGAATCAAGGTACAAATGAGTCTTGTTCATGTTGGCGATGCAGGAGAGATCGTAATCATGGACATTTCACAGGTTTATTACGTGGCGATGGAACTGAGTGGTTTTTTCATCTAGTTGTGCTGGTAACTTCTGACTGATTTTGGTACGTACTCGTAGAAACTGGCCACATCAGTTCATAAATCTTCCAACATAATCTTTGAAGCTTGTCCGAGTTCCATGCTCAAACAGCACTTCGAGTTACAAGGAAACCATTCCGTCAGAAAAAGAAATGACGGTAATATTCATGCAATTTTGCAATTGCATTGTTCTTATAAGATATCAAAAACATTATAGTCTGAAGCATTTTCTTGTTTACGTTCAAAATATTCGAATATCAAATTAATTTGAAGGTAAAATCAAATAAAGGTACAATTTATCAAGTATAATTTAACACAAAATTCTATTTTCACAAAGTTACTTCACCAGCCATCACTGATGACGTAAGCGTGACAGACGACAAATGCACATAGCTAATTACTATATGAGTTGACAAGTTCACCTATCCTGTCAGGAATAACGGTATATATGAGATATATGGATACATATTGCATTTTATATGCGTGGATGAGAGATCTACATTGCAGTGACCTAGGAGAAGGCGTTTTGTTGATCACAGATTAAAAAAAAAAATTCCTGTTTTTTTCTACTTTCCTATTTTTCTTCAAATTCTGTATTCTTATGACGTCACTTTAACAATTGTAAAAATCCTATTTTACTATGTCAGTTACATTTAGGACATTCTATTTTACTTTGCTAGTTGCATCCCTTATCATGACAGAAGACATCTGTATATTGCGTAAAAATGACGTCATCTATGAGATGAATGGATACACATCGCATTCTATATCTGTATTTTTTTTATTCGTCAGCTGAGTTCGTTAGTGTGACCAAAGACATAATTATTAATCACTATGTGTGTGGATTTTAATGGGTTTGTTTTCTTGTTTCACAGCTGAATGCAGAGATAATGAAATATATTTGATGAAGTCATCCGACGGTTGCACAAAGACAAATCTTTGTTACCATGGGCAGTTGCTTCCCAATCGGAATTGTCCCCCGAATGAAGCATTCGAAGAATCATTGAAAAGATGTACGAAGGAAGCCTATGTCAAGTGTTTTGCTTCAACATTGGCGTCAACGGTAAAAGCATTCGGATCAGTTTCCATTTTGGAATTACAAGCTTGACAATTTATATATTTTCAATTTCTTTTTTTCGAATTTGCAAATTCAGTGTCACCAATTTAAAATGATTTTCATTGAATTTTTTCCTTTCGAATTTAGGGGTGTACTTTTGTTAATTCAGCAGTTTTTCTTTTCCAAAAATTTGTTTTCATAGTTTATTAAATTTGGGAGCGATCTCCATATTCGAAAAATTGAAAAATAAATGTAAATTGGCCAACCGACTGAGGCACACACACACACACACACACACACATGTCTATGTACACTCATATTCGCAAATGAGCACACTTGCACATGTATACACATGTATTACACATGTATCACGTACGCAAACATGTATATATATGCATATACGAACGCATACACGTTTACACACATACTGAAACATGCACATGCACACACACGCATGCACATGCACACTTCCATACAAATGCATGCACTTACACACATACGCACACCCACTCATTCACACATACTCACACACAGAAACACACACATACACATGTATAAACACAAAAGTACGCGCATACATACATATACGTCTACATACAGTGTGACCAAAAGTCACCGTCAAGAATCACATTTTGTCTTTCGGAATCCCTTATGAATCGGCAACTCTGCCTAGGATCAGAGTGTAGTATCAGAGAGTTCATTGAAAAGAGTTACACATACACGCACACACAGATATATGTATACATAGTCATACATATTGCACCTCATTGTGTGGATATTACGTGTGTTCAAAAGTCACCAGCGCTATCTTGAGACTGAGTATACAGTTAAAAACTGTTTTTCCGTTGGAAAGTTTTGAACATATCAAATTATATATTTTAAGTGGTGGTTACGCAGAGGTCAGCTGAAAGGAGAAATAGAATCTCTTATTACAGCGTAGAACTAGTGAATAAGGAACACTTACACAAAAGTACAAAAAAAAAGACACACAACTCAGAAAACAGAAAATGCCGCTTTTGGGGAGAAATAGATGAGACTGTAAATGCCTGAATATACGACCGAATCACACTGACTACACCGGTTCTTATACGATCAGCAGAATTAAATGACATCGAGCCTGGTCGTTACCCAGTAAGGTGACCGGCTGGGGAAAACCAGGTGCTTTATACAGCAACAAGATTGCTCTGTGGACATATCAGTTCTTGCTCTGCTTTTTTTATTACGTCATTAGAACAGGAATGGAATTTATATTATATTACTTCACCAGTTGCATGAATGAAATTCATTAACAGAGCATCTTGCCAAACTATGCACTCATACGGGATAGCGTGCTCTCCTAAAAGCCGCCATATTAGTAATGAGCGTCAGTTCAAGCTGGCTCAGAAGAAATATAATAAACAGGTCTGGTGGTCACTCAATAGAAACCGTCACGCAGCCAACGTCATTGACTGCATGTTGTGTTGGGGATGATAAATTAAAAAATTGGAATAAGGGGTTATTAAGCAGGCACTAATGGACTTTCAAATGTGCCAAAAAATGCTTATGCCAAAATGAAGAAAGCACAAATTTCGCGCCTTGTTTTTAACCGAAATTTCGAAACAATTAACCAACATAGGATTAATTGAGACTTCAGCATGAAATATTCAATTATCCGTAAGATGATAGTATATTTATGAATGCGTTATATTATTTGAAACTCTATTTAGAATGACCTCCTGTTGCTACACGGACAATGAGTCACTTGTCTAGACAGCGTAAAGAGAATAAACAATTAAGGAAAATGTGGCTGTTGCAGGAATCGAATCTGCGACCGATAAGGAAGATGCTTCAACGTAGCATCGCTCTTCCCGTTGAGCTAAACAACCCGGTGGTAAGGCGGAGGCTCAAATAACCGTTCTATCTCCTCTTTCTCATATTGTTCGTTTATCAAATGAATAACATGTGCCATTATCTTAAATTGTTTATTCTGTTAATGCTGTCTACACAAGTGACTCATTCTCCATGTAACAATGGGAAGTCATTTCAAATAGAGGTTCAAATAATATAACGCATTCATAAATACTTTGTCGGGTCATATATTCGTTTCTAGGAAATATAAAATAGTTTAGATCTTTTATTCTTCATTCTGTTTATCACTTTGCCATCTTTTGTGTGTATTCTCATGTCCTCACTACCAGTGAAATGCCACTTCGCACCTTGCTTCTCAATGTGGTCCCTGTGATGAGCATCTTATCATCATCAGCCTTTTAGCGTCCGTTGTTGGATATAGACCTTCCCCAGGATTCGTCACACCTCTCTATCATAGGCGTTGCAGAGCCAATACTTTCTGAACTTGTCTCTGGAGGATCAACGCTGTGAGTAGTGATGTCCATCGGTTGTCTGACATTCTTGCAACATAAACAGCACATTGCCATTTGAGTTTTCTTATGGTTTCTATCCTTGACTCCTGTTTTATCTCTAAAATACTGTGCTGTTTTGTTATTTCACTATGTGATGTTGAACACGATTCTTTTATGCGCTCGTTGCCTGGTTCTCAGTTTGAGGGTCAATCTATTGGTTAGGTTCCGTCTTTCAGCGCCATAGGTTAATATTAAGAGGATGCTTTAGTTGTATACCCTTCTTTTCAAGACTGATATGAATCTCTTGTTCTTAAAATTTGAGCTTGTTCTAATACTCTCTTAATCGGGAGATCTGGTCTGACAAGATTTGGTATATTTTCAACAATACCCATTTCTTCGTCAGCTCGTTCTTTTAGTCTATGAAACTAAAAACAATGGTGTAACATTTGTTTGTTTGTATAAGGTTTTGTCTCGCATCCAACCAATCAAAGACAACCTTTGATTTAGAACTCTGCACTCCCTTATCATTCGTTGTTTTCATAATGGAAAGGTGTTCCCCGTATCGGTGTTACCATGCTTTTTCACACCCTGGTCATACGCATAATAAATGGCGCACTTGAAACCGTTCCCCATGCACTAGAAGCGAGATTAGATGAACTGGAGATTCGGGGGAAGAATCTCCCTTATCCAAAATACGACGGCACTTAGGAAAACGAGGATACTGGAAAAATGAAAATACATGGAATAATATTAATAAACAACAGATCTGGTTGGTCTCTGAATAGAAACTGTTCCCTGACCAATATCTTTTGGTGGTATGCCGTGTTGGGGGTGATCAATTAAAAAAATTGGAAAAAGGAAATAAGTTGTTTCTCTCGCCTCCCGTTGGCCGTCCTTGAGTAGATCCGATTTCAAAAAAAAAAAAAAAGAGAAAAAGTCTGAATACTGAGCAAAAGACTGATTTATCATAAACGTACATTGTAATTTGAGCCCCCACTAGAAACCTATTGGGTTTTAAAAAACTAAACAAAACAAAAAACAAAACAAAACAACAACAAAAAACAAACGTTTTTCTAGACAAAGTATGGAGTAAATGTCCAAATTTCAGCCATTTAGCTCCATTGGTGTGACATGAATGTGCGATACATATGCACTTAACTAGCCAGATAAACTAGAAAAACTGAAATAAAATCTGTGTTGACAGTTTTGGTTGACAGTCGCTAATATCATTGTAATCGTATAAAATAAATCTTTTATTTTTCCAGATGTCAACGACTGCAACTACGACACAAGGTAAGCATGTCATAATCTATTATATACTTTTACTTATGCTTGTTACACTGCAATCAAATCCAATCTTTTACTGCAGTTACCCATGTAATCCCATGGGAATATGATGCCCAAATTGATTTTTTCAATAAAATAGTTTCTTCACTATGTTTTGTAGAGGAATATAGAAGGTGCGATTATTTTCCAACCACTCGACGGCTTTTGGTCCATATGCCAATAATGACATCATAGTTTACGTGTTCAAAGTTTTGAAATTTAAAAAAGAATGTTTCGAAGCCCTATGTGATTTATATATATATATATATATATATATATATATATATATATATATATATATATATATATATATGTATATATATATATATATATCGATGGAAAGAGAAACAAAAATCATCATCATCAGTCTTTCAACGACCTTCCCCAGGATTCGCCACACTTCTCTATAATGGGCATCGCAGAGCCAGTACTTTCCGAATTTGTCTAGTTCGTCTCTCCATCTAATATTCTGCCGGTCTCGGTTCCGCATGTGATCTCGGGGGATCCATGTCATGAGTCACGATGTCCATCGGTTGCCCACCATTCGTGCAACATGGCCAGCCGACTGTCTTTTGAGCTTTTTAACGGATTCGATGATGTCCCTGACTCTTGTCTTTTCCCTGATGTACTGTGCTGTCTCGTGGTATGCAATAAATTAAATCCAAACTGAACTTCACATTTTATCTTGCTTAACAGTTATACCAAAGGCAGTAGTCAAAAACATAGATAGTATGTTTTAATGGCAAATTAAAATTAATGCTTTTATTTATGTTCTGTCTTAACAGTCTTTGCATTTACATAAAACTGAACACACATTTCCAGGATTTGCTTTCTACAGACCAGGTGACTCAAAAGACGCAGAAGGGATTTAAAACAACCAAAACCCTCTCTATTCCAATATTTTTTGTTTTTTCTTTCCTCAAATATATAAAGGGGTCCTTGGGAATACATCAGGGAAATGTACAAAACTGGACAACGAACTAAAATGATAGAATTTCACTTCGAATCCCTTCAATGTTAACAAAAGGAGCACATCTTCGTTATTTGAACGAGTCAATGATTCGTCGTTTGTTTTTGCAAAAAAGGAAATTGAGCTTCGTTAATGATCAGCTAGGAACATGGAGACCATGTTCAGTCCAAAATGCTTACGAGCTGACGAGCGGATATCCCTCGAAAAATGTTATGTAAATGTTATCAAAAGAGAAAGAATTTAAGAAGTTGAAAATGGTGGGGATTTGAAGCAAAACAATCCGTAATTATACTGAATTTTTGTTCATACATTTCATTAAAAACAATTTTTAAAAAATCATTAAAACTAGAAAGATATGAAATCTTTTGAACCCCTTCACGACTTTTGTGCCACCCTGTAGGTTTTATTTCAAGATAGGTAAACTAGGAAAACAAAAATAGAAAGAAAAGACAGACAGCACTTAATGGAGAAGGTTCTGTGAATAGTCGAAACTGTCAAAACTTGTTTGCAGATTATTGTCCAGTATCATCATCTTTATTGTTTCCATCATTAATTTTCGGGTTTCAATTTTCTTGATAGTCAGTAATGAAGTATTGTCTCCGTTCTATGAACTATTCCAACGAGTATCTTCATGTTTCTGCTTTGATCAACAGTTCAGCTGGATAGCACAATGTTCTTTTCGGTGTAGTTTGTATCAACATACTCCCATAATTGGCCTATCCGACCAATCAGCCAAGTGGGCTTCGGACTCTTATCTCTTTTGCTCGCGCGCGTGCACGCAGCGTGTGTGTGCGTCCGGGTGCTCCTGGTTACATTTTTGGGGTGACAATATTGAAAGTTTACATGAGTACACCTCTAGGCACTACCTAAATACGATTTTTATTTTATCTTTTATTTTTTCAAATATTTTCCCCAAAAGTGCCTTCTTTGGATCTCTATAATAATTTCAGACGAACAAAAATCCAGTGCTGGTATTTTTTTTAAAGATAATTTTAGATAAAGGATCTATTATCTGAAATAATTTTAGATAGAAAATTCAATAACTGAAGATGATTTTAGATATTTTTTAAAAATTATTAGTTCTGGTACACACTTGGGCTACGGTAATTCATCTATACTCAGTACGGATATTACATCAATTGTTCAGACCATTATTTCTTAAACAGATGAATGACTCAATCAGGGGTAAATTGAATTATTTTGAGTGGGAGTGGATAAAAATAAATGGTTGAATGATGGATGGAGGAAACACAAAATGTAGAAGACCTAATTTGTTTGGATATTTATATTTTTCCTATCAGAAAAAAGTAATTTTTTATGATAGACATAAATAAGAAAGCATTATTTCTAAAAAACTAATTCAAAGTTCTAAGACCGGTGCTAACTTGATTTGTGTAAACTGAAAAAAAAAAACTAATAATAGTTTTCTTTACACATTTTTAAGATGTTGAAAAAACACGAAAAATATAAACGCTCGAGAAACAAGTTAACTTAAGTATTTCTCTCATTATACAAAATGAATAGAAATTATTCACAAAGAAGAATAAGATGCAACTGATAAAAAAAGTGGAAATTTAGTCACGGAAGACTGAGATTTTGTAATAAAAACTTGACAGAAACAGTTTAATAAACACTGGTTTAGACTATTATCCACACTGTTGTGTGTGAAAACGTAAGACGAACAAACGATCCATGGATTCATGACACAATTCGAAGTAGAATTTCAGTTGAAAATCGGACAGCAGGTGAGTGCATCAGTCGAAAAAAAAAGTCATGCATCGACTTATACATGAGCAACTTCCATCTGATCACAGATAAACCATCATAGGAGCTTAAAACCTATCAACTTCGAATGACAAGAATTAGACCCATTGAAATCCAATAGCAGATTACGTTTGTTCGTATCTCTTCAGGATTTTTATTATAACAAACGTATGAAAATACTTTTTCAGCAAGCAGTCCCAGTTGCCTACAACAACACAAGCAACAAAAACTCTTTACAACTGTAGAATCTGCAAAAACTTTCAGTAGCAGCCAATCCAAATTAACAGATATGTCTAGCCGGCCTATTAATTGAATTAATTCGTCATAGCTACTGATAGAAAACATCATATAAAAATATTTGACATGAATTACTGGAAAACTTTTGTTAATATTTTAACAGTGGCTTCCGAAACTACAGAAGTGCCAACAACTGAAAAATCCACAACAATTATGTCTAGCAGTCAATCTCAGTCGCCAACAACAACTCCAACAACAGAGGCATCTAGCACAGAAGAATCCACAACTGTTATTTCTAGCAGCCAATCAGAGTCACCAACACCAACTCCAACGACAGAGGCACCTACCACTGTAGAATCTACAACTGTTATTTCTAGCAGCCAATCAGAGTCGCCAACACCAACTCAAACGACAGAGGCACCTACCACTGTAGAATCTACAACTGTTATTTCTAGCAGCCAATCAGAGTCACCAACACCAACTCCAACGTCAGAGGCAGCTACAACTGTAGAATCTACAACAGTATTGTCTAGCAGTCAATCAGAGTCGCCAACACCAAATCCAACGACAGAGGAGCCTACGACTGTAGAATCTACAACTGTTATTACAAGCAGCCAATCAGAGTCACCAACACCAACTTCAACGACAGAGGAACCTACCACTGTAGAATCCACAACTGTTATTTCTAGCAGCCAATCAGACTCAACAACACCAATTCCAACAACAAAAACACCTACAACTTTAGAATCCACAACTATTATTTCTAGCAGCCAATCAGACTCACCAACACCGACTCCAACAACAGAAGCACCTACAACTTTAGAATCTACAACAGTATTGTCTAGTACCAATTCAGAATTGCCAACAACGACTTTAGCACCAGGCCCACCATCTGAAGAATCTTCAACCGTAGAATCCACAACTGTTATTTCTAGCAGCCAATCAGAGTCATCGACACCAACTCCAACGACAGAGGCACCTACCACTGTAGAATCTACAACTGTTATTTCTAGCAGCCAATCAGAGTCACCAACACCAACTCCAACGACAGAGGCACCTACGACTGTAGAATCTACAACTGTTATTTCAAGCAGCCAATCAGAGTCACCAACACCAACTCCAACGACAGAGGCACCTACAACTGTACAATCTACAACTGTTATTTCTAGCAGCCAATCAGAGTCACCAACACCAACTCCAACGACAGAGGCACCTATCACTGTAGAATCTACAACTGTTATTTCAAGCAGCCAATCAGAGTCACCAACACCAACTCCAACGACAGAGGCACCTACAACTGTAGAATCTACAACTGTTATTTCAAGCAGCCAATCAGAGTCACCAACACCAACTCCAACGACAGAGGCACCTACGACTGTAGAATCTACAACAGTATTGTCTAGCACCAATTCAAAATCGCCAACAACAACCATAGCACCAGGCCCACCATCTGAGGAATCCCCAACAGTAGAATCCACAACTGTTATTTCTAGCAGCCAATCAGATTCGCCAACACCAACCCCAACAACAGAGGCACTAACAACTGTAGGATCCACAACTGTTATTTCTAGCAGCCAATCAGAGTCACCAACACCAACTCCAACGACAGAGGCACCTACAACTGTACAATCTACAACTGTTATTTCTAGCAGCCAATCAGAGTCACCAACACCAACTCCAACGACAGAGGCACCTACAACTGTAGAATCTACAACTGTTATTTCTAGCAGCCAATCAGAGTCACCAACACCAACTCCAACGTCAGAGGCAGCTACAACTGTAGAATCTACAACTGTTATTTCTAGCAGCCAATCAGAGTCACCAACACCAACTCAAATGACAGAGGCACCTACGACTGTAGAATCTACAACTGTTATTTCAAGCAGCCAATCAAAGTCACCAACACCAACTCCAACGACAGAGGCACCTACAACTGTAGAATCTACAACAGTATTGTCTAGCACCAATTCAGAATCGCCAACAACAACCTTAGCACCAGGCCCACCATCTGAGGAATCCCCAACTGTAGAATCCACAACTGTTATTTCTAGCAGCCAATCAGATTCGCCAACACGAACCCCAACAACAGAGGCACTTACAACTGTAGAATCCACAACTGTTATTTCTAGCAGCCAATCAGAGTCACCAACACCAACTCCAACGACAGAGGCACCTACGACTGTAGAATCTACAACTGTTATTTCTAGCAGCCAATCAGAGTCACCAACACCAACTCCAACGACAGAGGCACCTACCACTGTAGAATCTACAACTGTTATTTCTAGCAGCCAATCAGAGTCACCAACACCAACTCCAACGACAGAGGCACCTACCACTGTAGAATCTACAACTGTTATTTCAAGCAGCCAATCAGAGTCACCAACACCAACTCCAACGACAGAGGCACTTACCACTGTAGAATCTACGACTGTTATTTCTAGCAGCCAATCAGAGTCACCAACACCAACTCCAACGACAGAGGCACTTACAACTGTAGAATCTACAACTGTTATTTCAAGCAGCCAATCAGAGTCACCAACACCAACTCTAACGACGGAGGCACCTACGACCGTAGAATCCACAACTGTTATTTCTAGCAGCCAATCAGAGTCATCGACACCAACTCCAACGACAGAGGCAACTACTACTGTAGAATCTACAACAGTATTGTCTAGCACCAATTCAGAATCGCCAACAACAACCTTAGCACTAGGCCCACCATCTGAGGAATCCCCAACTGTAGAATCCACAACTGTTATTTCTAGCAGCAAATCAGATTTGCCAACACCAACCCCAACAACAGAGGCACTCACAACTGTAGAATCCACAACTGTTATTTCTAGCAGCCAATCAGAGTCACCAACACCAACTCCAACGACAGAGGCACCTACAACTGTACAATCTACAACTGTTATTTCTAGCAGCAAATCAGAGTCACCAACACCAACTCCAACGACAGAGGCACCTACAACTGTACAATCTACAACTGTTATTTCTAGCAGCCAATCAGAGTCACCAACACCAACTCCAACGACAGAGGCACCTACCACTGTAGAATCTACAACTGTTATTTCAAGCAGCCAATCAGAGTCACCAACACCAACTCCAACGACAGAGGCACCTACAACTGTAGAATCTACAACTGTTATTTCAAGCAGCCAATCAGAGTCACCAACACCAACTCCAACGACAGAGGCACCTACGACTGTAGAATCTACAACAGTATTGTCTAGCACCAATTCAGAATCGCCAACAACAACCTTAGCACCAGGCCCACCATCTGAGGAATCCCCAACAGTAGAATCCACAACTGTTATTTCTAGCAGCCAATCAGATTCGCCAACACCAACCCCAACAACAGAGGCACTAACAACTGTAGGATCCACAGCTGTTATTTCTAGCAGCCAATCAGAGTCACCAACACCAACTCCAACAACAGAGGCACCTACGACTGTAGAATCTACAACTGTTATTTCTAGCAGCCAATCAGAGTCACCAACACCAACTCCAACGACAGAGGCACCTACAACTGTAGAATCTACAACTGTTATTTCTAGCAGCCAATCATATTCGCCAACACCAACCCAAACAACAGAGGCACTTACAACTGTAGAATCCACAACTGTTATTTCTAGCAGCCAATCAGAGTCACCAACACCAACTCCAACGAGAGAGGAACCTACGACTGTAGAATCTACAACAGTATTGTCCAGCAGCCAATCAGAGTCGCCAACACCAACTCCAACGACGGAGGCACCTACCACTGTAGAATCTACAACTGTTATTTCTAGCAGCCAATCAGAGTCACCAACACCAACTCTAACGACAGAGGCACCTACGACCGTAGAATCCACAACTGTTATTTCTAGCAGCCAATCAGAGTCACCAACACCAACTCCAACGACAGAGGCACCTACCACTGTAGAATCTACAACAGTATTGTCTAGCACCAATTCAGAATCGCCAACAACAACCTTAGCACCAGGCCCACCATCTGAGGAATCCCCAACTGTAGAATCCACAACTGTTATTTCTAGCAGCCAATCAGATTCACCAACACCAACCCCAACAACAGAGGCACTTACAACTGTAGAATCCACAACTGTTATTTCTAGCAGCCAATCAGAGTCACCAACACCAACTCCAACGACAGAGGCACCTACGACTGTAGGATCTACAACTGTTATTTCTAGCAGCCAATCAGAGTCACCAACACCAACTCCAACGACAGAGGCACCTACAACTGTAGAATCTACAACTGTTATTTCTAGCAGCCAATCAGAGTCACCAACACCAACTCCAACAACAGAGGCACCTACGACTGTAGAATCTACAACTGTTATTTCTAGCAGCCAATCAGAGTCACCAACACCAACTCCAACGACAGAGGCACCTACAACTGTAGAATCTACAACTGTTATTTCTAGCAGCCAATCATATTCGCCAACACCAACCCAAACAACAGAGGCACTTACAACTGTAGAATCCACAACTGTTATTTCTAGCAGCCAATCAGAGTCACCAACACCAACTCCAACGAGAGAGGAACCTACGACTGTAGAATCTACAACAGTATTGTCCAGCAGCCAATCAGAGTCGCCAACACCAACTCCAACGACGGAGGCACCTACCACTGTAGAATCTACAACTGTTATTTCTAGCAGCCAATCAGAGTCACCAACACCAACTCTAACGACAGAGGCACCTACGACCGTAGAATCCACAACTGTTATTTCTAGCAGCCAATCAGAGTCACCAACACCAACTCCAACGACAGAGGCACCTACCACTGTAGAATCTACAACAGTATTGTCTAGCACCAATTCAGAATCGCCAACAACAACCTTAGCACCAGGCCCACCATCTGAGGAATCCCCAACTGTAGAATCCACAACTGTTATTTCTAGCAGCCAATCAGATTCACCAACACCAACCCCAACAACAGAGGCACTTACAACTGTAGAATCCACAACTGTTATTTCTAGCAGCCAATCAGAGTCACCAACACCAACTCCAACGACAGAGGCACCTACGACTGTAGGATCTACAACTGTTATTTCTAGCAGCCAATCAGAGTCACCAACACCAACTCCAACGACAGAGGCACCTACAACTGTAGAATCTACAACTGTTATTTCTAGCAGCCAATCAGAGTCACCAACACCAACTCCAACGACAGAGGCACCTACGACTGTAGGATCTACAACTGTTATTTCTAGCAGCCAATCAGAGTCACCAACACCAACTCCAACGACGGAGACACCTACCACTGTAGAATCTACAACTGTTATTTCCAGCAGCCAATCAGAGTCACCAACACCAACTCCAACGTCAGAGGCAGCTACAACTGTAGAATCTACAACTGTTATTTCTAGCAGCCAATCAGAGTCACCAACACCAACTCCAACGACAGAGGCAGCTACAACTGAAGAATCTACAACTGTTATTTCTAGCAGCCAATCAGAGTCACCAACACCAACTCCAACGACAGAGGCACCTACAACTGTAGAATCCACAACTGTTATTTCTAGCAGCCAATCAGAGTCACCAACACCAACTCCAACGACAGAGGCACCTACCACTGTAGAATCTACAACTGTTATTTCTAGCAGCCAATCAGAGTCACCAACACCAACTCCAACGACAGAGGCACCTACAACTGTACAATCTACAACTGTTATTTCTAGCAGCCAATCAGAGTCGCCAACACCAACTCCAACGACGGAGGCACCTACCACTGTAGAATCTACAACTGTTATTTCCAGCAGCCAATCAGAGTCACCAACACCAACTCCAACGACAGAGGCACCTACCACTGTAGAATCTACAACAGTATTGTCTAGCACCAATTCAGAATTGCCAACAACAACCTTAGCACCAGGCCCACCATCTGAGGGATCCCCAACTGTAGAATCCACAACTGTTGTTTCTAGCAGCCAATCAGAGTCACCAACACCAACTCCAACGACAGAGTCACCTACAACTGTAGAATCTACAACAGTAGTGTCTAGCACCAATTCAGAATCGCCAACAACAACCTTAGCACCAGGCCCACCATCTGAGGAATCCCCAACTGTAGAATCCACAACTGTTATTTCTAGCAGCCAATCAGATTCGCCAACACCAACCCCAACAACAGAGGCACTTACAACTGTAAAATCCACAACTGTTATTTCTAGCAGCCAATCAGAGTCACCAACACCAACTCCAACGACAGAGGCACTGACGACTGTAGGATCTACAACTGTTATTTCTAGCAGCCAATCAGAGTCACCAACACCAACTCCAACGACAGAGGCACCTACAACTGTAGAATCTACAACTGTTATTTCAAGCAGCCAATCAGAGTCACCAACACCAACTCCAACGACAGAGGCAGGTACAACTGAAGAATCTACAACTGTTATTTCTAGCAGCCAATCAGAGTCACCAACACCAACTCCAACGACTGAGGCACCTACAACTGTAGAATCTACAACTGTTATTTCTAGCAGCCAATCAGAGTCACCAACACCAACTCCAACGACAGAGGCACCTACAACTGTACAATCTACAACTGTTATTTCTAGCAGCCAATCAGAGTCACCAACACCAACTCCAACGACAGAGGCACCTACAACTGTAGTATCTACAACTGTTATTTCTAGCAGCCAATCAGAGTCACCAACACCAACTCCAACGACAGAGGCAGCTACAACTGAAGAATCTACAACTGTTATTTCTAGCAGCCAATCAGAGTCACCAACACCAACTCCAACGACAGAGGCACCTACAACTGTAGAATCCACAACTGTTATTTCTAGCAGCCAATCAGAGTCACCAACACCAACTCCAACGACAGAGGCACCTACCACTGTAGAATCTACAACTGTTATTTCTAGCAGCCAATCAGAGTCACCAACACCAACTCCAACGACAGAGGCACCTACAACTGTACAATCTACAACTGTTATTTCTAGCAGCCAATCAGAGTCGCCAACACCAACTCCAACGACGGAGGCACCTACCACTGTAGAATCTACAACTGTTATTTCCAGCAGCCAATCAGAGTCACCAACACCAACTCCAACGACAGAGGCACCTACCACTGTAGAATCTACAACAGTATTGTCTAGCACCAATTCAGAATTGCCAACAACAACCTTAGCACCAGGCCCACCATCTGAGGGATCCCCAACTGTAGAATCCACAACTGTTGTTTCTAGCAGCCAATCAGAGTCACCAACACCAACTCCAACGACAGAGTCACCTACAACTGTAGAATCTACAACAGTAGTGTCTAGCACCAATTCAGAATCGCCAACAACAACCTTAGCACCAGGCCCACCATCTGAGGAATCCCCAACTGTAGAATCCACAACTGTTATTTCTAGCAGCCAATCAGATTCGCCAACACCAACCCCAACAACAGAGGCACTTACAACTGTAAAATCCACAACTGTTATTTCTAGCAGCCAATCAGAGTCACCAACACCAACTCCAACGACAGAGGCACTGACGACTGTAGGATCTACAACTGTTATTTCTAGCAGCCAATCAGAGTCACCAACACCAACTCCAACGACAGAGGCACCTACAACTGTAGAATCTACAACTGTTATTTCAAGCAGCCAATCAGAGTCACCAACACCAACTCCAACGACAGAGGCAGGTACAACTGAAGAATCTACAACTGTTATTTCTAGCAGCCAATCAGAGTCACCAACACCAACTCCAACGACTGAGGCACCTACAACTGTAGAATCTACAACTGTTATTTCTAGCAGCCAATCAGAGTCACCAACACCAACTCCAACGACAGAGGCACCTACAACTGTACAATCTACAACTGTTATTTCTAGCAGCCAATCAGAGTCACCAACACCAACTCCAACGACAGAGGCACCTACAACTGTAGAATCTACAACTGTTATTTCTAGCAGCCAATCAGAGTCACCAACACCAACTCCAACGACAGAGGCACCTACAACTGTAGAATCTACAACTGTTATTTCTAGCAGCCAATCAGAGTCACCAACACCAACTCCAACGACAGAGGCACCTACCACTGTAGAATCTACAACTGTTATTTCTAGCAGCCAATCAGAGTCACCAACACCAACTCCAACGACAGAAGCACCTACCACTGTAGAATCTACAGCTGTTATTTCTAGCAGCCAATCAGAGTCACCAACACCAACTCCAACGACAGAGGCACCTACGACTGTAGAATCTACAACTGTTATTTCAAGCAGCCAATCAGAGTCACCAACACCAACTCCAACGACAGAGGCACCTACGACTGTAGAATCTACAACTGTTATTTCTAGCAGCCAATCAGAGCCACCAACACCAACCCAAACAACAGAGGCACCTACCACTGTAGAATCTACAACAGTATCGTCTAGCACCAATTCAGAATTGCCAACAACGACTTTAGCACCAGGCCCATCATCTGAGGCATTTTCAACACTAGCATCTACAACTGTTATTTCTAGCAGCCAATCAGAGTCGCCCACACCAACTCCAACAACAGAGTTACCTACAACACTCTCAAGTACTTCAGGTACGACCACAGTTGGTAGGTACATTTTTTTATTATGACTTTTGTTTAACCTCATTAATTAGTATGTTATAAGTATTTTGTTAATACTTGGATGGACGATAACATACACAATATTCAATAAAGATTATATTTAAGTACGACACATTTGAAGCAGTGAACATGTTTTTAATGATCCATTATTGTTAATATCCAATAAATACAAAATTTTTTCGAATCTATGGTAACAATTCCTTTAAAATCATGAAGAATGAATTCCCAATCATTCTACCTTTTATTTCAAATCTGATATCCATTGTGCAGAAAAAGAGAAAAATTGACTGTGTAAGACATCATATTCTATTGTAAGCTTAGGCACAGTCAGCTGACGGATATGGGATATCTAACTGCCACGTAGCATTTCATTCAGTTCATGCAAGACCAATTTCCTAAACTACTTAACCTTTTTTTATGATTTTGATGACATAATATAGTCTTTGTTGTAGTCTCAAACTATTTAGAAAGCGTTCAACTGTTGTTCAGGGGTTGTTGGCTACTTCTTGTCGATGATTCTTTACCATTAAGATCTGTTTGGGGAATCCCTTGAGGTTTGATACTAGTATCCCCAACGTCTTTAGGGGTACGTGTAATGCCAAATCGGTGAAAATGACTAATTGTTGAAATTTCATTTTTTTCCCTTGTAATCTAGGAATAAATACGTGTTTCCAATTTGAGCAAAAGTTCATTTCCTCGAAACAAAGAGAGAAAACAACTATATTTTTTACAGTCAAAGGCTTTTTTTATAATATAGATAAAATCGAAAATTTCGCCAATTAGGTAATTTTGCAGATTTGGAGTGACATATGTATCTTTTTTTAACGTCCAGAGAATTTCTGACGATTGGCGTTACATATGTCCTTTCTTAATGTCCGGAGATTTTCTGACAATTGGCGTTACATATGTATTTTTTCCTAATGTCCAGAGAATTTCTGACATTTGGCGTGACATATGTCCTTTCTTAATGTCCAGAGAATTTCTGACAATTTGCATGACATATGTATCTCTTCTCAAAGTCCAGAGCATTTCTGACAATTAGCGCGACATATGTGTCTTTCTGACAAGTGGCGTGACATATGTATCTTTTCTTTACATCCAGAGAATTTCTGACGATTGGAGTGACATATATATCTTTTCTTAACGTTCAGAGAACTTCTGACATTTGATGTGACATATGTATCTCTTTTCAACGTCCAGAGAATTTCTGACAATTAGCGTGACATATGTCCTTTCTGAATGTACAGAGATTTTCTGACAATCGACGTGGCATATTTATCCTTTCTTAACGTCCGGAGAATTTCTGACAATTGGCGTGACATATGTCCTTTCTGAATGTTCAGAGAATTTCTGACAATCGACGTGACATTTTTATCTTTTCTTAACGCCCAGAGAATTTCTGACAATCGACGTGACATATGTATCTTTTCTTAACGCCCAGAGAATTTCTGACAATTGGTGTGACATTTTTATCTTTTCTTAACGTCCAGAGAATTTTGGACAAAACTCTGTATTTCCATTTTGTTTTCATTCAACGAAGAGCGCATCTTATGCCCATTCCCGACCGTTTGTAATGTCCAACGTCTTTTGACGCATTCAAATTTCATATGAATTACAGCAAAACAAATGTCATATTTTTGGGGACAAAAACACATTGATCAAAATCGAATATGCAGAGCTGGAAAAAGTAGACCATTGCATCTACCTAGGACAACGAGTCTCCATGATGTATAAAAAGAAAAAAGAAATAAAGCAAAGAATCAAACTAAGTTGGCAAGCTCTCAGTAGATCAAGTTCAACTTTCAAGAACAAGAAAATCTCATTAGTCCTAAAAAGAAGCGTATATAACCAATGTATCCTACCGATTGTCACCTATGGAGCTGAAACAGGAAGCTAACCAAAAGATTGATCCTCAAATTGATAACCATGAGAGAATCATACTAAGCCTCACATGGAGAGATCATAAGACAACAGTATATCAGTGAAAAGACAGGAGCCCGAGATATCATAGAAAATGTTAGAAAACTCAATTGGCTATGGGCTGGATATGTTGCAGGAAAGTCAGACAATGGCTGGACATCACAACGTGGATCCCCAGAGATCATATGCGAAACTGTGACTGACGGAAAGTAAGATGGCGTGACGGGCTAGATAAATTCAGGAAGTACTGGCTCTGAGAGGTCTGGAGAATCTTGGGAAAGTAGTTCAACAACAGACGCTAACAGGCAGCAGCTGCTGCTGATAATGATGGAGGCATCACAGCATATCTACACCAAGCACATGTTCAAAAAGATTTAATAAGGTAAGGTTGATTTTTGACTTTAAAAAAATCAACCTTTGACAAGTCTAGATAGTTGGGATTTAATATGATACGATTTGACACCAAGACTTAGATTCTTAGCCTCTACTATCATTTGAGGAAATATATTTAAAAGATTCTGCACAAATACATAAAAACTCCACAGTTTTGCAAGAATTCTCAACAATAAATCCAGTAAAGTTCGCTATTTCATGTAAAGGATAATATAGATAGAGAATAGCTACTTAGTTTGCATTTCTATTGAAATCTATATAAAATAGACCAAAGATTAAAATAAATGTTTCTTTATAGTTAAAATAAGGGAAATAAGCGCTACCTGACAGTTAGACGAATATCAGTGACTACATAGAAAGATCGAGAATACAAAAAAAATCAACATTCAAGGATGTTTTTAATAATCAGTATTATAAATACAAGTAATACTTACGTTTACATTCTTTTTTTATTTTATCCAAGAGATTTAATCATGATAATTTGACCAGCTTTTTACCTTCGTCCTAATTTTCAGTTGTTTTTCATCACAACTTTGAATCGGAGAAAAAAGCCACCGAAAATTAGGAAGAAGGTAAAAACTAGTCAAAATCAATAATAATGTTGCATTACTTCACCCAAGAATAGATTTGAAAAATTAACTATATCATGACTAGATTGTACTAGGTTGTAAGGAGTTAGGTAAAATTAGCTTCCGTTTAAATATGAAGTCTCCATAACTGATTGCTTGGGAGCGGCTCGGCGTATACTAAACCTGCATTGATTAGAGGTAGTGAGTTCGATTTTCACTGTGGTCTTGCTCTTCATCATAATTTCTCTTTCAATCACAACTTGACTCTAGCCGTCAATATACGACAGTGAGTCAACAGTGTGGATTAGAAATTAAAAGCAGGTTCCTGGTGAGATTTGAACTCACACCCCCTTGCCATCTGAGTGCCAAGGGGAAGCTGAAATTCAATTTTTCAAAACCCATTCTCTTGCATAGTGTAATAGCACGTCTGCTTTGGGTTCGATTCTTGTTATGAGAAAAAAATGTGGAAAACTCTTCTTTAGAAAAAACAATTCCCGGTGCTTTCAGCAGCTAATTGAGTACACTCTAAGCTGTGTGATTAGGTTGGAAGTATTCATTCTATGGAATTGCATCCTACCGAATTTCTCTAAGCACTCAGTGGCCAAGTGAGTACACCATAAGCTGTGTGATCAAGTGGGAAGTTTTCCTTCGTTGGAATTGCATTCTATCGCTAGACATCACAACTGACATCGCAGATCCCAAGAGAACACATGCGGAATTGTTACCAGCAAAAAATAAAATTGTGAGACGAGCTAAACAAGTTCAGAAAGTATCGGCTACGCAGCGTCCACGATAGAAAGGTCTGGCGAATCCTGGGGAAGGTTCATGTCCAACGACGGACGCTAAAAAGCTGATGATGATAATGATGATGATGATGATGATGATGATATCAGCCACCTGTCCCAGCCCTAATCCGAATGTCTACTCCAAGTATTTCAAATGCAAAGCCGGATTATTAAAGGAATATTCCTATGGCAAAGGAGCCTTTTTCGACGAATCTGATCTTATATGTAATCTTGTCCCATTAGTCAAATGTCCTGGCGCCATACCAACCACACCATCCTCATCAGCCACACCACTCTCATCAGCCACACCATCCTCATCAGCCACACCACCCTCTCAAAACACAACTAAAGGAAAACGTGAATATAAGTACAGGTTTCAACCATCTATATTGGCGGAATTGCGACAGGGTATGGGATTAAGCATCAGTTATATAATCAATATAAGGAAACGTCTCAGTCAAATCTGTCAACACTCTATTCGTCCGAGCTTCCACGAGAACAGAGTGTGACACAAGGTCGGTTTAATGAGGGGATACCACACAGTAAAACGTGTGTGTATGATGACCCAAGAAAAAGTTTCGCAGCTATTGACATAAGGACATAGCGCTTGTTTTGAGGTCTCAGGACGAATCCTGAGCCCTCCTGATCTTGACTACACACAGAAGTACCAGGCGTTATGAGACAAAACCCAGATCAGCCATGGCACTACCTCGTTCGTCGGGCTTTAAATGATCATATGAAAGACGCAATAAACCGTCAATATAAAAAAACTAACTGTCAACACTAAAAATCAGTCAACACATATTTCTTGTATTAATGTACATTTGAATAGATTTTTATGAATTTGGATTTGTTTTGGATATAATGTATAAACATTGCGTGTATATTTGGAGATGCCCGAAAAGGCATAATAGAATAAAATGTTTTTCTACTCAAGGATATCATAAATATTGTTTTTTTAGCTGCCTGTACTGGATGGCAGGTCCGTCCAAATCCAACAGACCGTCCCAATCTGTTCATATCTATTTATCTATCCATCTATCCCAATCTTATTCGTCCGCTAGTGAATCTGTATGTCAGTTTATCTGTATCCACATTCGTTCCATTATATTTCATTCAAGGAAATTATAAACCTTATTCTTTTTAGCTGCATGTACTGGCTGGGAGGTCCGTCCGAATCCAACAGACTGTTCCAAGTATTTCCAATGTGTCGCTGGAGAGGAAATTGAATCCACTTGTGGGAGCGGGACTTTGTTTGACAAGAATTTACTTTTCTGTTATCCATCGCCACTGGCAGAATGTGCAGGGGGGATGTCCACCACGGTTCCAACCCCAACAACGTCAACGGTGAAAAAAGGCAAGTGTATATCTTTTGTAGCCCACAATGAGAAAAGGTATGTACATATCTTTTTCTAACCTATAATGAGAAAACTCAAGTGCATAACGTTTTGTAGCCTAAAATGAGAAAAGGCAAGTACATATCTTTCTGTAACCTACAATGAGAAAAAGCAAGTTCCTATATTTTTATAGCCTACAATGAAAAAAAGGCAAGTGCATATCTTTTTGTAGCCTACAATGAAAGTAGGCACGTGCATGTCTTTTTCTAACCTACAATGAGAAAAGGCAATTGCGTATCTTTCTCTGGCCTACTATGAGAAAAAGCTAGTGCATTTCGTTTTGTAGCTTACAATGTAAAAAGTGAGTGCATATCTTTTTACAGCCTACAGTAATAACTGCTTTGTAGATGATCGATACTTGATTAAAAAATGAGTTTGAATATAGAAGGAAATCAATTTCTCCCTTGTAATACCCCAATGAGTGTACTGCGAATAAGTATTGAAATAAGTACAGAATCATCAATTGCTTCAATTTAATATGAAAGTTGGAAAAAAGCATAAGAAAATAAAATGATTTAATTAATCTCTCGACACGAAGAAATTATGAACTTTGTTTTTTAGCTGCATGTACTGGCTGGGAAGTTCGTCCGAATCCAACAGACTGTTCCAAGTATTTCCAATGTGTCGCTGGAGAGGAAATTGAATCCACTTGTGGTAGCGGGACTTTGTTTGACAAGAATTTACTTTTCTGTTATCCATCCGCACTGGCAGAATGTGCAGGGGGGATGTCCACCACCGTTCCACCCCCAACAACGTCTACCGTGAAAAAAGGCAAGTGCATATCTTTTGTAGCCCACAATGAGAAAAGGCACGTACACATCTTTTTCTAACCTACAACGAGAAAACGCAAGTTCCTATATTTTTATAGCCTACAATGAAAAAAGTCAAGTGCATATCGTTTTTATAGACTTGCACCCGAAGTGGCGTCACTCACTTTAGCTTGCGATGTAAAATAGTGTAAACACTTTTACACGTGGAATCATTCGAATCTGTTTCTTGTCTTTGTTTTCTTCATCACGACGTTTCGGCCGCTAATCTCTGCAGCTTTCCTCAAGTTTCCGTCACCGAGGGAAACATTCTGCGTATTTTGAACGGAAGCCTTTAATTGATCCTTTGGCGTATGTTCTATCCGACGGAGGTATATTGAAAAATAAAGGGTTCGGTTCGTTACTTCCCCACATCTACCAGATGATACCTGACAAAGGCCGTAGAGTGCAACAGCCGAAACGTTGTATGAAAAACAACCAAGATGAGGATGGTCCGAATATCAATAGAAATAATAATACCTCATCTCAAAAATTCAGAGATATTCTAAATGTTAATTCTTCTTTATGATGTAGATCTGATGTTCAACTGATGGCCACTCAATTTCTGTAATAAAATCATGTGCGTTGCATTTCTATAGTACAAAAACAATGATGATGCATTCCACAGTATAATCACTAGTAGTCCATTTCTATAGTAAAACCATTCGCGTTGCATTTCTCTCGGAAGATCATCGACAGTGCATTTCTACAGAAAAATCGTTGGCAATGTACTTATATAATAGAATCAATAGCAATGCATTTCTTTAGTAAAATCAATAGCAATGCATTTCTATAGTAAAATCAATAGCAATGTATTTACATTATATCTACAAAAACACTTATGCGTCTGTAACACGTGCTTTAATTCCTGACTACTTGAACTCTTTTCCTGATTTTAAATGAGTTTTTATAGTAAAATCATTTATACATGCACGCATGCACGCACACACAGACACACAGACACACACAAATATATATATATATATATATATATATATATATATATATATATATATATATATTATTCTTTAAATTGAGCATTTTTGCTACGTCATCAGGAAGTAAAATTCTATTTTCACAATATAATGTTGTGGTAACCTACGAAATGATGATATTAGAGAGTTACATCTCTTAGCTTTTTTACAGATGGAATATGACTAAATACACATGGTGTATTATAATAAATGCATTTCTACAATAAACTTTTTTAGAATCAATCTGTTCACATCTATCTACGTCAGTTCATATCTATCTATCTATCTATCTATCTATCTATCCATCTATCCCAATCTTATTCGTCCGCTTGTGAATCTGTATGTCAGTTTATCTGTCTACACATACTTTCCATTATATTTTACACAAGGAAATTATGAATCTTATTTTTTTAGCCACCTGTTCCGGATGGCAGGTCCGTCCGAATCCAACAGACTGTTCCAAGTATTTCCAATGTGTCGCTGGAGAGGAAATTGAATCCACTTGTGGTAGCGGGACTTTGTTTGACAAGAATTTACTTTTCTGTTATCCATCCGCACTGGCAGAATGTGCAGGGGGGATGTCCACCACAGTTCCACCCCCAACAACGTCTACCGTGAAAAAAGGCAAGTGTATATCTTTTGTAGCCCACAATGAAAAAAGATGAGTGCCTATGTTTTTGTAGCCTTCAATGAAAAAAAGCAAGTGTATAACTTTTTGTAGCCTACAATGAAAGTAGGCACGTGCTCATCATTTTCATACTTATAATGAGAAAAGGCTAGTGCATATCTTTTTGTAGCCTTCAATGAAAAAAAGTAAGTGCATATTTTTTTTCGTCTACCATGAAGATAAAACTCGTGTAAATCTTTTCGTAGCTAATAGTAAACACTAGTTTTTTAGTCCATAGTGAAAAATGTGTAGATATTCCTGTAACCTACAGCGAAAAGGGCAAGTGTAGATCTTTTTGAAACTTACTGTGAAAAATAAGCAAGTGTACATAATTTTGTAGCCAACAGTGAAAAATCTAAGTGAATACAGTAAAAGCGGCAAATGTATATCTTTTTTAGTCTACAGCAAAAGTTAGTGTATCTTTTTGTAGCTTGCAGTGAACATTATCTCTCTAGTATACAGTGAAAACAAGTGTAGACCATTTACAGTGAAAAAGGCTAAAGTATTTTTTTCTAACCTAAATTGAAAACTGCAAGTCTATATCTTTTCCTGGAATACATTAAAAAAGGCAAGTGCATGTTCTTTTGTAGCCTACAATGAAAAGATGTATATCTGTTTATAGCTCTCGGTAAACACTAGTCTGTACTAAATCAATATGTCACCGTAACATTTTGTGAAACAAGTGATTTCGTGAAATCCCAGAACATTTCACTGATTCCATAAAATCTAGTTCAGCAATCAGAGTAGTAATGGTTAACAAGCTTGTGATACTGGCCGTAACTACAACAGGCAATAACAATTGTAATGAGTTCGATCCTCACTAGGCGCGCCGGTACTGTGGCTTTGCGCCAAGCTAAGCAGAACTTGAATAATATGAAGCATATTCTGCTTCAGTGTTTACAGTGTATATACAAAGAACTATAAAGGTATCCCCGCTCTTCAAAAGTTCGCTTTACGTCACTTTTTCACGAAACGAAGGCAGCAGGAGTAAATCCTACTCGTGATATCATGTAAACAGCAGGTACTATCGTTTACTATTGTAAACTATGTATGAAATGTATGGATACACATAGCGTTTATTGTATTGATGTTGGAAAAAAAATTATGCAAGGGACGTAACTCTTCCATTTTATCATCAAGTAAGTTACGTTCCTTCGGGGCGTTAGAGTAAAAAAATAAATAAAAAATAAGTATACGAAACACGTTGCGAATTAATATTATGGTAGATAATAACAGCAAACCTTTATCTTATAGTGAGCTGTTCTGATCCTTCGCCGATACCTGATAAAAACGATTGTTCGAAATATTTCACGTGCGTCGCCGGTGAACTGCAAGAGATGAATTGTCCCCCAGGAACCTCGTTCGATCAGTACGCTAAAATCTGCTATCCGAGTTTTCTTGCCAACTGTGCCAAACGGCGAAGAAAAAGGATGGCCAAGACTTTGTACAAGAAAGGTAAGAACATTTTTTTTGAAGATTACGAGACTTGTATGCGAAGAATATATATATATATATATATATATATATATATATATATATATATATATATATATATCATGGATCATCATCATCATCATCATCAGTCTCTTAACGTCCATCGTTGGACGTAGACCTTCCCCTGGATTTGCCACATTACTCTGGGCGTCGCAGAGCCAGAACTTTCTGAATTCGTCAAGCTCGTCTCTCCATCTAATACTCTGCCGGCCTCGGTTGCGCATGTGATCTCAGGTGATCCATGTCGTGAGTCGCAATGTCCGCTATTGTTGCAACATGGCCAGCCAACTGCCATTTGAGATTTTTAATGGATTCTATGATGTCCCTGACTCCTGTCTTCTTTCAGATTTACTGAGGTGTCTGGTTAAAAATCTCATCTCGTATATACATATATATATATATATATATATATATATATATATATGATAAGAACATACACACACGCAAACATACATACACACGACACATGAATATAATAAGCACATATGCAAATTTCCTATCTGTTTGTTGCTTACAAATCTCATTAATTAATTTTCCTTCATATTATGACATAACACTGGACATTATGCCATAGAAACTCTTAATATTTCATGTCTGATCATCATATATTGAAATAGCTTGAGTTGAGTTGAGATCTGAGAAAAAACTTAAAATAGGATATTTGACTCATTAAAAGTAAGTTACGTGATAAATATCCTTAGGCTCTTTATTACTGATCCATCCATAACGTCATTTTTAACGGGTATATTCAATATATATATATATATATATATATATATATATATATATATATATATATATTGCCTTAAGCATATCGTCATATTTACGCATAATTTCACTAATTCTAAGATTTCAAAAGAGAACTTAAAAAACAAAACAACTAACATCTATGATTACAATTTTTATTCCCAACCCTTGAGGTCTTGGATCTTTAAGGGCTTAACGACTAGCCGAAAGCGTTTGGTTAGAACCTTACAGACAGTTCTTGTATACACTATCTACCGACCTCCGTTCAGTCAGAAGGAAAAAAAGTTTCCTTATCTATGGCCTTTGATCAATATTTCATTGGACAAAATGATGGAAACACCTAAACACCTGATTTCACGTGCTGTATCTCTGGGCTATATCAATACTAGATAAAACTTCGAATGACTGAAAAACCTCTTTGAATGTGTTACAGATTATATAAATATTATGTTATTTCATAACTCTCATGTTGGTTTAGTCTACGCAATGGAATTGGATACTACAGAAAGGCTGCAATTGCCAAACCTTTACTCTCACAAATTAACTTGGAACGTCGTGAAAAGTGGTGTAATGACCATGCAAAACTAACAATAGACCAATGGAAGGATGAGATACGCTCGGGCGATTCCTCCTTTACATTATACCCATATTCTGGTCGAATTTACGTCTGGAGGCAGCCCAAAGAATCTCATTATCTTAACTGTTTCACTCCGATAGCTAAGCATTGAGATGGATCCGAGATGATTTGGATGGCATTATCAAACTGAGAACTATGCTACGTGCACATGAGGGAATCATGCTCGACCTCGCGTGAAGAGATCACAAGACACCATAATATATTAGGGAAGGAAAACAGGAGTCTGAGGCATCGTGGAATTTATTAGAAAACTCAATTGGCAATAGACTGGTCTTGTTGCAAGAATCACAGACAACCGATGGATATCACGACTCATACAATAGATCGACAGAGATCATATGCGAAACCTAGGCTGGCAGAATATAAGATGACGAGACGAACTAGACAAGTTCAGAAAGTATTGGCTCTGCGACACCAATGATAGAGAGATCTGCGGAATCTCAGGAAAGGTCTATGTCCAACGACGAACGATAAAAAGATGATGATGATGATGATGATCTTTGTCCAGCAGTAGCACTGCATAGTAAGGTAAAATCCTCGGGTTATCAGTAAATTTTACCTGACCAGTTAGATCACGTGGTTGGAACACTCTTTTCACGCCGTCTTCCAGGACGATGATGCACTTATTCACACCGCTAGAGTATTCGAAAACCGGTTTGAAATGCATGAATCTGAACTTCAACACTCCGTAATCACCTGATCTTAATATAATAGAGCATTTGTGGTGTCAATTGGAGTAGCAACTAACGAACTGATTCCTTCCACCAGCATTCCTTAAGGGAGCCTGAGCAGATTCTGCTTGAAAAATGGTTATAAATTCCTCTAAGTACTATTCAAAAGGTATATGAATCAATTCCCCGATGTACCGAATCTGTTATTGACGCTCAAGGAGGGCCAACATAATTAAAATATCTAAAAAAAATTAAACAAGAATTTATAATTGAAACGATGTTGCCATTATTCTGTCCAATCCTTGTTTATATATGTTATAGATGGTATTTCTTTTTGTTTCTTTGCAGATAAGATTTGCCCTGAGGAGCTTCCGGCCAAAGTAGCTGACCTTCGCGATGCGTCAGCATATTTCTTATGTTCGAGCAATCGAAAAGTAATACGACTTCATTGTGGCACCGATCGGGTGTTTGACCCTCATTCCAAGACTTGCAGGAATATCTAGTGTGAGTTGAATTGTCATGCATTAGTAATGACTGGTATGAAATAATTATCATTAATTAATAAAGTTTAGCACCAATGACTAATTTTTGTGCGATTCTTTTTGATGTTTTATTACGGATTCTTCACACGCACACATACACACACACACACACACACATATATATATATATATATATATATATATATATACATGAATTAATGACTCAATTTGAAATGATCTCCCATTATTACACGGTGAATATAGTATAACACAATTCATTATCATTCTGTCGGATCATATATCCATTTCTTAATCATAAAATTGTTACAATTTAATGTAATCAAGGATAAGCAATAAAGTATATATATATATATATACATATATATATATATATATATACATAGAGAGAGAGAGAGAGAGAGAGAGAGAGAGAGAGTGAGTTAGAGGTTATCCTAGCATTGATCTTTCCACAGATCTCTGTGCGATTCTAAGATGGTTCTCAGTTCAGTTTGTTAATTTTCATGTTTCGCATCTGTAATTCATAGCTGGTATTATGCATTCATTCTATACTTAACGCTTTAAGCGAACGTGTGCACACACACATGCACATACATACATATATATATATATATACTTTTTTTTCACAATGATGTAATAAACATGAAGTAGTTGCATGCATATATCCATGTATAAAGCGGTTTTTCTGCAAAACGTGGAGAGTACAGATAAGATTTTGGTCCCGAGCAAATGTTGGGATTGGTGAGACTTGATTCTAAATAATGACTTCAATCCGATCTGGGAGAAAATAAATAAAAGAAAAAATCTGTGTTGGTATAAGAATCGGTCATCTTAAAGACGAAGGCCTTTCTCTAATTTTGGATATCCCCATCACTCAACGTATCATCTGGCGAAACTCCTAATTCTGATGGATTTCAAAGTTATAAGGGATGAAAACGATCCCAGAAATTAACCATCGCAACTGAAGGCTAATTCATGAATAAACTATTTTCACGAAAGTATATATATATATATATATATATATATATATATATATATATATATATATATATATATATATATATATATATATCACTTCGCATCCACAATACGAACATATATATACGTGTGCATGCGTATGTGTGTGTGTGTGCCTGTGTGTGTGTGTGTTTATACGGACTAGTTGGAAATACACTGTGCTCCATATTTTAGAAAAGGATCGTTAGAGATAATTCAATTGCAATAATTCAATGAAGTAGAACATATAAATAAACACACACACACATATATATATATATATATAAGTATATATATATGTATATATATATATACATAAATATATATATGTGTGTGTGTGTGTGTGTCTTTGCGTGTTCATTTAAAAATCTTTTTTGAGTGACACAGAATATACGAGCAGTAATGAGTCATTGAAAAAAAATTCTTTGCTCTTTTTTTCATAAACGCCCCATTAATGGTTTTGAGCATTTTTCTAGAACTAAGATCTACTTAATACATTAATACATATACACATGTTTGTTGTATATTTCATTATTATTCTCTTACACATATATAAACTCTTATCTGAAATGATCTCTCATCGTTACACAGTTAATATATCATTCAACTTAGACAACGAAAATAGAATAAACAATTAAATAGAATAGGGCTGCTGCAAGAAGCGAGCCTGCCACCCACAGGGTAACCGCTTAAACGTAGCGTTGCTCCGACCACTGAGCTAAACAGCTGCCGGTAATGGAAAGACCCAAATAACTGTTTTCACTCCATTTTCTCATTTGTATATCCTCAGTCTATTCGTTTCTTTAAAATACAAAAGTCATGCATTAAGAAATGGATATATATGATCTAATGATACATTATATTATATAGAGACTCTTATCTGAAATGATCTCCCGTCGTTACACGGTTAATGTATCACTTAGCTTAGACAACGTAAGTAGAATAAAACAAATGGGGCTATTGTAGGAATCGAAGCTGCCACCGATAGGGTAGCCGCTTCAACGCAGCGTTCCTCTTCTCATTAGCTAAATAGCAACCGGTATATATATATATATATATATGGGTAATTTCTGATCGTTTTGAAATAATCTCCCAAGTTTGGGGTCACAATTTAGCATCTACGAAACTGCAAAGTTATATATCTTTCAATTGCAAAGGTCATATGCAATACAGAGGTCATTTGAGATAACCCGATGTCGTTTCTAGACAATTTTCAGAGTTATGCAGCACAATTTACCACCATGGATACTGAACTTTAGCATATGACCACATCTTCTCACAGGTAACAGGCTAAGCGAGGTTGACCTTGAAGGTCATTCGAATTCACCTGTAATTAAAGTTGGTTTTCCGTGTTTTTCTGTATAAATGGAATTTCTCTCCCTCTTTCACCCAACATGAATCTCTATAAATAGTGAGTAGTTACATGCAGTATATGTCTTGCTGGTGTACGGTCTATATACGTATAGCTATTCCTAGATCAGACGCATATACATATATATATATATATATATATATATATATATATATATATATATATATGTGTGTGTGTGTGTGTGTGTGTGTGTGTGTGCATGTGTGTGTGCGTGTATCATTAGATATCTTTATAATCATCATTATAATTATTATATACATATATATATATATATATATATATATATATATATAGGTAGGTGTATTGTTCCACCTATAGACGGATAGATACACCTGTTTTCTCCCTTATATACTGTGCTGTCTTGTGATCTCTCCATGTAAGGTTGAGCATAATTCTCTCATGTGCGCGTTGCATGCTTCTCAGTTTGCACATCTGTCTCTTGGTTAGGTTCTATGTTTCAGCTCCATAAGTGACTATCGGGAAAATATATTGGTTGTATACTCTTCTTTTTAGGATTATTTGGATGATATGTATATCCTATTAAATCGTCAGAGTCTCCAAACTCCAAAAACATTCGGTGGCCAAAATTATGGTACTGACTGGCCGGCATTACAGCCCCCACATAAAAAAGAGTTTCAATATCGGCCACTTTTTGTGGTATATACAGAACTGGAATCAATACTACCACCCCAAAAGTATTTAGACTGGATGTTCATATTTTGATCTGTGAAATTATACGTTGTATGGGACTCCATATATTCATATATTGTCATAAATTGTGTTTATGCTAAGGTGACCGATAAACGCTTCCTATTAGGAATAAGGATTAACATGCATCACCTGAGAGTTTTAAGAAGAGGAATAAGAAGAAAGTGACAACTATTGACATAGTCACAGAACTTTTCAGAAAAGCAGCAAATATAGAGAGAAACAACAACAATCATCATCATCATCATCATCATGAGCAGCAGCAGCAGCAGTAGCTTTTTAGGGTCCGTTGTTGGACATACACCTTCCCAAGGATTCGCCACAATTCTCAGCCATGGGTTTCGTGGTGCCAATACTTCCTGAACTTATATTTTGCCTGACACAGTTTCGCATATGATCTCTTTGGATCTACGATGTGGGTCATATTGTCCATTAGTTGTCCGACATCCTTGCAACATGATCAGCCCATTGCCATTTGAGCTTTGTAATACATTCTATGATATCCCTGACTCCTGTTTTTTTTCTCTAATATACCGTGCAGTTGTATGATCTCTTCATGTGATGCTGAGTATAATCCCCTCATGGGCGCATAGCATGGTTTTCAGTTTGAGGGTCGATCTTTTGATTATATTCTATGTTTCAGCTCCAGCAGTGTGTGTTTGTGTGTGTGGGGGGGGGGGCATCGGGAGCATGCATTGGTTGGAGACCCTTCTTTTTTTTTTCTCCTCAAACAAATGGGATTTTTCCAGGACGTGGTAACTGGTGCCGGGGTCAACGATGGAAAAAAGAATTGTTGAGAAATAACGTTATCATCTTTTTTTACTCTTTAAATATTTACGTTTCCTCTTTTCAA
>OY735233.1:8224532-8387032 GCA_963457665.1 Thysanoteuthis rhombus
AACTTATTCATTGACTCATTGATCACCACGATTTTTTGATTGATCATCTCCAACACGGAATGCCGCCAAGATATATTGGTCACGTGACGAGTTTTATGTTAGAAAGAGAGACTGGATTGATTCAGACTTACAAAGAGATATAAAGAAAGATAAATAGAAAAAAAGAAAGAAAGAAAGAAATGACGAATGAGTGCATTCGTTATAACATTACTGGGATCCACGGAAAGGAAATTGTGTTTCTATTGCGAAGATGAGACCCCCCCCCAAAAAAAAACAAAACAAAAAAAGAATGCACTCTGTTAAAAACCTGCGACGTTGTTTACACATTTTTTGATAGCATCCGGAAAATCGAAAAAAAGCAAAACAAAAAAACCAAAGATTCAGCTCTGTAACTCGATTGGCGCTTAAAAACTGAGGAAACCTATGTTGACAATTTTGGTAACAGTTTTGGTTGACGTTTTCTACTAATAATAAAACATCCTTTTACACTGAAATAATGTGGATCCCAAATATTTGAATACGGATGAATTTATCAAAGTTCTTTTGCAAGTGTTTATCCCACAAGTTTTTGTAATCATTTTCCCGCCACGAAACACATGCTCGAGCTTTTATCCCATATCCAAATATTTGGGCCCAAGCGAGAGAAAAAAAAAATAAGAAAAAAAAAAACACCAAAAAAGCAAAACAGAAAAGAGAATCTAAGATGGAGACATCTAACGTTCCCAAGAAAATAGTGCAGTTTGTTTACTTTTAATTTTCTTATTCTATAAATGATGAAGATGACAGGTGTCCATCATTTTCCGAAAATTCCACTTTTTAGATTTTACGGAAAAAAAGGCGAAAAAGCAAAAATAGTGTTCGGCTTGTGTTTTGCAGAAGGAGGATTCTGCAATATTCATTCTGGTCCCTGGCAGTATCACCTTGAAACTTAAATAGATTATCTCTGTGTTTTGCACGTAAAAGCCTCCATCATTTAGCTTAGAAATCCTCAGGTGACAACATCACCGCTCTGTTAGAGTTGTTCTCGTTAATACAACAGCTGAGTTTTTCTTGTTTCATCTAATTTAACTTGCTGTGTTATTAAACTAGACGACGAGAATCGAAAGGATTCCGTCAGAATCTATCTATCTATCTATCTATCTATCTATCTATCTATCTATCTATCAACACATATATGAGTGAGAGGTGTCACACTGTCTGTCTGTTACACTATAGAAACTACTCAAACATGGGCGCCACCCAACCAAATTTTGCATGCCTACCCAATAAACCCAGGGAATGTTTTAAAGTAAAAAGTTTCAAGATGTTTGAAAAAAAAAAAAAAGGTTTTAGAGGAATTTCTATTTACAATGTAACCTTAATACTAAACTTGGCCCTTATCTTCCGGTCAATAAACGTATCTCCTTATTCTATCTATTTATGTACAGTCTTTCAAGTGGTCAAAGGTGAAAGAAATTATTTTCCCGTTTTAGGGCTGAAAGTGAAGGGAAAATTTTTTCCCTTCATGGGATCAAAAGGAAAGGGAACATAGTTTTTACAAGTCTGAACACTTTAGTCTTTCTTTTACTCCTTAACCATCCCACCCAGCGTAAACAGATACTTCGGCTAGCTTTGTCATTCATTTTATTACCAAATGGTGCACTTTGTCACCAGTAACGTGATATCGGTATAACTTCCAAGATCTGTAAACTAAGACGGAGGGCCTTTGATCATACTAGAAGACAAACCTTGCTTATTTTACTAATATGATTACCACAAAGAACACCAGCACTGGCACAAATACAAAATTTAATTCGCTGAGGATCAGACCAGGGAATAGTTTAATGAGTTTGATGTGGGTTACACTTCCCAGTTACTCAGTACGTTCGTTACTCACGAACTTAATCATCTTGAAACTTACTTGAAATTCTATTGAAAAACTCCTCCAAAATATAGCAATACATTAAAAAAAAAGTAACCCGACCTTCTTCATTTGTTTTTCCGAAGAGGTCTTTGTAGTGGTTGCACGTCAGTGCTGTACGTTGTCGAATGAAGGCAAACAGCGTAATCTAGTTATGTGACTCGAGTACACGTCTTGGTTACATTGACCATGAAAACGTATAGAAAAAGTGATCAGCTGACCACAATGGCCAGTAAGTAAATCTGAGTCAGAAAGAGGAGGCGTTGAAATTTTTTTTTCCGAGTGGTTGAAGACAGTCAGACGGAATGTTTTGTTTGACTGGAAGAAGAAATTTCAACTCTTGTTCGATCGTTCATTCTGCATCCGAATAAAGTCAGAACCACCACCAGAGAAGTCTGAGTTATATTCTCGACATCCCTACCACTGGACTAAGTACAAGAAATTTTCATTATATGTACTATAATAATAATTGATTTCTGTCAGTAACTCCGAACACTTGCTCTTGAAGATGAAAAATTGAAGATAAAAAATATATTCTACCGACCATTTGAAAAAATGGACACTTCCATTTTAAATATTATTCGTTCAAAATTCTGATTTTCAAAACGGACATGTCAATCAAATTTTGAAACAAAGATGGTGTTGTTAGCCAAAAAATATATCCGTATCCAGCGTAAATGAATCATTGCAGTCCACACAAGTACCTTAACTTATCATCTAAAATATTATCTAAAAAAATAGATCTTTTATCAAAAATCATCTTGAAAAATAATACAAGCAAAAAAATTGGGGTGTATTTGGTCTAAAATGACCATAAAGACCCCAAAAGCACCTTTCCGAAAAAAAAAAAACAAAGACGTTTTGGGGTGGTCCCTAGTGATTTCAGGGTTGTAACCCCCAAAATGTGACCAAGAACTCCCAGACACACAGACACACACACACAGACACACACACACAGACACACACACACACACACACACACACACACATAGAGAGAGAAAAAGAGTAAAAACAGAAGAATCTGGAACCCAACTGTATTTATTGGACTACTATGGTTCGATAGTAACAAAAATTTCAAGACAATATAAAGTATCCCTTTCGGGTCTCTTAAAAGTACGAACGGCCGGTGACAACGTCCTGGTTTTCTTTGTATGTTTCAGCTAAATGATTCTCACAGCTTTCAAGTCTGGTCAAGACCAGGACTTTATTTTTTCATGTTTTTTATGATCAACCCCTTAACAGGACTCAAGTCGAAGGATTGCTTCCATCCTAATCATACAGCTTAGTGTAGACTCAATTAGCTGCAAAACGCACAGGGAAATTTATTCTTATGAAGAGTTTCGCACTCTCTATACCGAGAATCGAACCTGGGACCTTCTGCATGTGAGGTAGGCATGCTACCTCCTAAATATATCATGATCATGATCATGATCATGATCATCATCCTTTTATCGTCCGTCGCGGAGCCAATGTTTTCCTAACTTGTCTAGTTCGTCTCTCCATCTTGTATTCTGCCGGCCTCAGTTACGCATGTTATCTCCCGCCCCGTCCAGATTTAGATCCCTGCGACTTCTAGCGTCTCTCAAAGAGATTTCCGACCATGGACGAGATTAACAGGAAACTTGATGTGGCAACTGATGGCAATCCTTGAGAGAGGGCGTTACCGACCGTTTTGAAAGGTGGAAGGGGCACTGGGATAAGTGTGCGAATTCCAAAAAGGAGTATTTTGAAGGGGACTAAGGCACCATTCACTTATGCAAGCTATTTTACTTTAGTATTACTTGATTGGATACTTCTCGGGTCGACTTATACTTGAAACTTTTAATCGATGCCAATGATCTTCAAACTTCAATTACACAGAGAACCGTTTCCGATGATTTTCTTGGAAACTCTTTCAAAAAATAACTTTCCCTTCTACAAATATATAGTTACATATGTATGTGACTATTGGAACTGGGTTTCGTTTATGCAATCAAAAACCCAAATAGAAAATTCACACTTGAATGGATGAGTAAGAACAAAGCGAACCGAGGAAAAATAAAAATATGAACAACTACTGATTTAACAGCATCCATGTCACCAAAGAATTATGCTGGGCCTCACATGGAGAGACCACAAGACAGCACAGTAATCCGAGAAAAGACAAGAGTCAGGGACATAATAGAATCCATTAAAAATCTCAAATGGTGGTGGGCAGGCCATGTTGCACGAATGGCAGACAACCGATGGATATCAGGACTCACGACATGGATCCCCCGAGATCACATGCGCAACCGAGGCCAGCAGAATATTAGATGGAGAGACGAGCAAGACAAGTTCAGAAAGTACTGGCTCTGCGACACCCATGATAGAGAATTGTGGCAAATCATGGGGAAGGTCTATGTCCAACGACGGACGTTAAAAGACTGATGATGATGATGATGATGATGATGATGATGATGTCACGTAAGTGAGATTTCTTAAAATTCAAAATGCGAAATGTTGTCAAATTTTCTCTTATAAAAAATACCGTTCGTGTTAAAGAAACAAAATAAATACTCGTAAAAGCCGTGAAGGAATCGTTTATGAAATGAAGAATTATTACGTGTATTTCAGAAATGTTACTTTATTTCGCAGAACCCCCCTGAAAGGCCGCGTGGAACACGGTTTGTATATCGTAGACCTAGATTGACTCAGGCTCATTGCTGAAATGGGTATTTTCCATTGGTCTCAGAGGTCGGGGTCGGTGTCGGTACTTTCTGGACAGAACGAGTACGTACTTACTTACTTGCCAACCAACTAATGTATACCAGAAGAAAAATTACATACGCCAAATTAAAATGGGAAAAAAAACTGTGTATAACTCTTCTAGTAAATTCAATTTGCATTTCTCAAACATTAAGTTGAAAATATGTAAAACCGACATTGCTTTCATAGCCAAAAAAATATACATCGACATTAATGGTAGTCTCCAGTTCTTTTTCATTATTAAAATGTTTAACAAAGTCAGACAGTCGCCTAAAGCCGAATGTTGAAGTATAAAACGTTGGCAGTTGTCTTTAAGTAATTCTTACGTTGTCTTCTGAAGCAGGAATAAAAAGCTACAAGCCAGCGCAAAGGAAGTAGGAAAGAAAAGACAAGGAAAAAAAAAACCCAACCCTTTATTAAAGTAAAAACTTTATTTGGTCATAAATGGGCTTCCATTCTTTGCTTTGAATAAGTCTATTCAACAAAACCTCTCTTTCGATAGACATTATGAATAAAAATCACATAAAAATCAATTTAAATGTGATAAAAGTATTGTTACGGTCTTATTTTTTAAAACTATTATTCGAAAATGAAATGTCATTGACATTTGAAAAAAATTGACTGTTTACTTTTTATTGTCAATTATAAACTGTATTTATCTCAAACTGTATCTATCTTAATCTTCCCATATCTGTCTGTCTGTTCATATCTATCTATCTATCTATCTATCTATCTATCTATTTATCTCAGTCTGTTCATATCTATCTATCTATCTATCTATCTATCTATCTATCTGATTGTTCATATCTATGTATCTGTCTGTCTGCTCACCGATCTATCTATATATCAGTATGCTAATATCAATCTGCTCATATTATATATATATATATATATATATATATATATATATATATATATATATATATATATATATATATATATATGTATATATATATATATATATATATATATATATATATATGTATATATATATATATATATATATATATATATATATATATATATATATATATACATATGTATGTATATATGTTTGCTCATATCTATATATCTATGTATCTGCTCGTATCTAACTATCTGTCTGCACATATCTATATATGCTCATATCTATCTATCTGATTGCTCATATATCGATCTATCTAGCTATATATCAGTCTGCCAATATCTATCTGCTCATATATATTTGTTTTATTATATCTATGTGTCTATTTATCTATCGGCTCGTATCTATCTATCTCAGTCTGCATATATCTATCTATACATGCCCATATCTATCTATCTATCTATCGATCTATCTATCTATCTATCTATCTATCTCAATCTGCTCACACCTATCTATCTATCTATCTATCTATCTATCTATCTATCTATTAGAAACCAGAACAGCAAAACTGCTAACATAGTTTTTTTTCAGTTTTCAAGTAATTCTGGCTGGCTCTATTTGTATGTCTCACGCGTACAGACAACGAAAGGTGTTGAAAATCTAATCTATTATGTTTACAAAAAAGATTTTTTTCAAAGAATCTCCCAATAAAAGATTTTCAGTGGAATTTACATGTACATCTATATATTCTGTCGGAATGTATATTCATTTATTAATAATATAATCATTTGAGGGAAGAAACAGATTAGATATAGACAATGATTGAACAAAATGAGAATTTGGAGTTAAAGTAGTTATTTGGGCCAAAGTCCCATTTTCTTTAATTGTTTATTTTATTTACGTTGTCTACACCAAATGATATATTCACCATGTAATAAAGGGGGGTCATTTCAAATATAGTTTCAGAATAATATAACTCAATTTAGTATATATATATATATATATATATATATATATATATATATATATATATATATATATATATATATGTATATATATATGTATGTATATATATATATATATATATATATATATATATATATATATATATATGTGTGTGTGTGTGTGTGTGTGTGTGTGTGTGTGTGTGATCTGACTAAATGTAGATGGATATGACAATTGGAATTTGAAGAGAAAAACTCAAGAGATAGGTTTTACATCTCAAATATTTTATCATTCCTTAGGCGTAATTCGATGCATTTCGACGGGGTCCAGTCATCTTTTTCATAGAAAAATATTTGTAGAGGTCCAGCGAAAAAAATAGTTTACATGTTTGATGCTGAAGAAGAGAATGTGAATATTTTTGTGTTGTTTAGTTGCTTTGTAGGAGCGGAAGGAGAGGTGTTTGTATCTTTGTAAATGAGAGTAACATTTTGTTTGAAATGTGATGGATCTATTAGAGGCGGGGTCAAGGGATATTTGCTTCTTGTCTCAGTGGGGTTTGGCTTTGTTCAGATAAGAAAAGCTGTGAGGGGCTAAAATGATCAGTTTTCAGGGAAAATGTGTTTTGTTATTTTTACTATTGGAAAAAGAGGTAGTGTCAAGCATATAACGAATCGGTGTTGGTATATGTAGGATAGGGTCGAAGTATGTGTGTTGCTTTTATTTAATCTTCCTGGTTGATGGTGAGCGGGACTTTTTTTTTCACTTTTCTCAAAGAGTTGGTATTTGTGCACTTGTACCATTTTTAGCCAACACTTTGTATGTTGGTGTTGTATTGTATCTATGTAATTCTGTTTTAAAATCGAAGACCTTGGGAACTCATTATATTTTAATTTACATCTGTATAATCAACCACACCTGATTGGGTTCATTTCAAATACTGCATCTTAACAGACATTCTAAACGTCATTATCCTTATGCAAGACATAGCTTATCATTTTTGAAGATTAAATTTACTATAAAACACGTGTAGAGTTTTCTCTCTGCAATCTTTTGCAATTATTATGTATTGTTTTATTTAATTTTCAACTACACGACTGAAATTATTTTCAAAGAAAGAAGTATTATATATATATAATACAATAAAGTAGTATATATATATATGTATATATATATATATATATATATATATATATATATATATATATATATATATATATTACTTGGCTTCGCAAACGAAGATTTTTGGAAGGCTCTAATGGTGATTTATTGGCAGCAGTGGCCAACAACGTTTTGAGCATTCTCTGGAGATTTTACACCTTCAACATCGACTATATCATGTCATTGCAACTTACTAAACTAGTCTAGTTCGTCAGGATATCTTATTTTTTGCCGGTGAAAGTTTCGCATGGATATCCACGTTTCAAGTATTGATGTCCAGCGATTTTCTGCCATTCTTGCAATATGACCAGCCAATTGCCATTTGAGTTTTCTAATGGTTTCTATGATGTTTTTATTTCAGTTCTTCTCTGATATACTGTCTTGTAATCTCTACCGCTGATGTTAAGCAGGATTATCTTCAGTGCACGTTGCATGGTTCTCAGTTCCAGGTTTATTCCTTTGGCTAGATTCTATGTTTCAGCCTCACGGGTGACAATACATTGGTTGTATACATTTATTTTTAGGACTAATCGTTTCTATAGGTTCTCAAAGGTTAAGCTTGCTCTACCGAAAGCCTGCCAACCTAAAATGATTCTCCACTTGATTTCTTCTTCTTTTGAGGATTTCATGGAGATTCGTTGTCCAAGATAGATGTAGTGGTCTAGTTCGTGCTTTACTGAATTTGTTAACTGTTAAGTTGAATAATTTTATGGAGATGGCGTATTATCATTTGAAGATCGTTTGAAAGAAAATATTGGATGAGATGGGTCATATTTTGATAAGATATTTCGAGGGGTCATATTTTGATGGAATATTTCGATGGGTCATATTATGAAGGAATGTCTCGATGGGTCATATTTTGATAGTATAATTCGATGGGTCATATTTTGATAAGATATTACAATGGGTCATATTTTGATGGAATATTTCGATGGGTCATATTTTGATGGAATATTTCGATGGGTCATATTTTGATGGAATATTTCGATGGGTCATATTTTGATAGTATAATTCGATGGGTCATATTTTGATAAGATATTACAATGGGTCATATTTTGATGGAATATTTCGATGGGTCATATTTTGATGGAATATTTCGATGGGTTATATTTTGATAGTATAATTCGATGGGTCATATTTTGATAAGATATTACGATGGGTCATATTTTGATGGAATATTTCGATGGGTCATATTTTGATTAGAATTAACCATTTTTGGTGTTAATATCATCTTCCATCTTGCAGTTGGGGCTTTATTTTGATGGGTTTATTTGTCTGTGTGTTCCAAAGCTCCTGATCGTTCCATTTTGTCTACAGACTTGGAAATTGGCAATAGTACTCAACTAGACCCGATTTTGAAATTTTTTTTTTTCATTTGGGGGCTGTATTTCGACGAATTTATTTATTACATCCAGATTCTCCACTATCTTGATATTTCTTAGACTATTTCAGATATTTTTCAGTGAAAAATGCCAGTGATGATATAAGTAGAATTTATTCTAACCAGATCTATTCCTCGATGGAATTTCTTTTTACGTGACTTCAAATTTTGACGCTACGGTTGTTCAATTATTGACTGTGGTCAAGTTTTTAAGTAGAGAGCGTAACCAATAGAAAAATGATCAAAAATTGTTTGTTTGAATCAACGAAGTTGAACGGAAAAGAATTTCATTTCTATGTTACTGGATTTCTACGAGACGTGTGATTCGAGGGTTTCTCTTCAAACACTAGATGAAGGTTTTGTTCTGATTTCGGAAATTAATGGATTATTGGAAAAAATACATTTTTGAATGCCACGGAAAATGCCAAACTCTGCGATAATCATGTACCCTCAAATATATACACCATAGAATTGCTTTCACCAAAAGAAGAAGAAATCAGACAGAAAAATCACTTTAGGTTGGTAAGGTTTCAGTTGCGAAATCACAACCTTCAAGAACATGGAAATCTTGTTAGTCCTTAAAGTGTCAACATGGGTTTCTTCAGTTTTTAAGTTTGTCTTGCTGGCTGGCTATCTATGTATTCATCACGCGTACAGGCTGCATCATTGGAGCTAGAGGGATGAAAATTTTGTATGGCCATTCCTTATAATTCTGTGAAAAAAACTTTCTTTTTTTTTTTTCAATCCACCCTAGGTGAATCTTGGAGAAGGTCTATTTCCATCGACGGACGCTATCAGGATGATGATGATGATGATGATGAATGACTCCCTGGGCATCTCGATACATGATATCATAATAGTCAATATAAAAAAAATACATGAAAATTTCAGTAAATATTTTGACCGATTAATAAAATGAATAAAATATTAGTGAAATAAAGAAGAAAAAATATTCAATATCAAACAGTTCTGAATTTGGTTCATGCGGCACATTTTGCTTCCAACTGATTTTAACCCCATAACCAAACATGCAATTCCCGGCCGGGTTTAAATCCTTTAGGGAAGGACCAATGCCTTACTGATCAATATAACATCGTATGGAAATTAATGTTTGTTATTGAATATACTATATTCATGTCTGAATGTTTTTAGATAGAGTATATTAATCCTTATGTATGATATGATCGGACTATTTTCGTCCTATATGTGTACATTTTTACAACGTTTCGATTGTGCACCCTCCGGTCTTTGTATTGTTAGTTCTAGAATGTGGAATAATTACTCATAGCGTACGCTCGATTGGACACGTCATATCCGTATTTTTTTAAAGATCCAGGTTGTGTTATCGGGGTACTTTCAAGTTTCCTCCCTTGCATTGGGTAATATGTTTTACTTTTTTCGTATACTTTCCTAAGGTGATAGACACCGAGGTGCTATTAATATCAATGCTCGTTTGACTGATTGGTTCGACCGAAGAAAGTATATTCTTTCAGTCGTCGCATTTGCCAATTATTTTCCCTGTCAATAGTTCTGTTCAATCTCTGTCCAATGGAGAATGCCTGACGAAGGCCAGAGGATATACAATCGTTTCGTTGTCAAAAGAAATGAACATATAGACGAAGAAAATGTCCGACGAAAATCATAATCAATTTAAAACAGAACATGTCCCAGTAACTCATTCCAATGAATTTCAATTCCTCCCAAGAGTCTGCGTTTGTTAATTCGTTTTGGCCTAGAAATGACGTTGTTTATTCCGTTTGATAAATGAAAAAAAAAATGTTTATTCTGTTTGATAAACCAAAAAAAAAAAAAATGTTCCAAGATCATTTGTAATTTTGTTTTAATTTTGATTTGATTTATATTATATGCGGTTCTTTTGAACGTTTTAAGAATTTTTTTCTTTGGTGTATATACTTGCTGAATCGGCGAAATCGTCAATTTCGTAAAGTAGGCATGCTTGCTGCCTAATTCACGAACTATTTTAGTTATTGTTTTTTTGAGTGGCGTCTGTGCCATCATCATCATCATCATCATCACCATCATCGTCATCATCATCATCATCATCATGCTTTCAGTGTCCATCGCTGAGCATAATTCTATCTTGTGCGCTTTGCATGGTTCTCAGCTTGTAGGTTAATCCATGTTTCAGCTCCATAAGTGACTATCGGGAAGATTCATTGGACTGATGGAATTTTCTTGTTCTCGAAGGTTGAGATCGCTCTACCGAGAGCTTGTCAATCTAGAGTGATTCTCCTCTTGATTTCTTCTTCTTCTGGGGATTTCATGGAGATTTGTTTTCCTTGATAGATGTATTGGTCTACTTTCTTCAACTAAGGGTTTTCGGTTGTGACTTTTGTGTCTTTTCCCTCAACGTGTTTGCTGTACATGACATTTGTTTTACTGAAGTTCAACTTTTTTCTTTCCTTCGTTCAGTTCGTCCAGCATTATTCGGACATCGTGAAGATTCTCAGCAAAAAGGATGATGTCATCAGTAAATCTGAGGTTACTTTGATACTTGCTTTTTATTTTATTCCTTTATTTTCTCAGTCAGGGTTTCGGCAAATTATCTCGAAGCAGAGTGCGAAGTGTTTGGGCAAGTTGATATCCTCTTGTCTTACTCCTTTTTCATGCAAAAATGGCCCAGAGTCTTTATGGGGTTTGATGATAAATTGCTGTGCCTGTCGATATATTGCAATACTCTGACATATACCGGTTCACGCCTTGTTGCATGATAGCATCAGTGACCTCTGGGGATTTCTACTGAGTTGAATGCTTTCTTGAAGTCAACAAATCCTACAGTAAGTGGTACTCTATATTCTGTTGCTTTCTCTTTTAGTTGTTTTCCTGAATGTAGATGGCCAATGATCGAGTTGCTTCTTCTAAAGCCAGCTTGTTCCTGTGATTGGTTTTTATCTAGCATTTTGGTGATCACACTGGTGAAAAGTTTGTAGATACAGATGAGTAGGCTTATTGGCCTGTAGTTGTTTAGATCTCTCGGGATAGAATGGCGCTTTCTTTTTTCCCAAAAGATGACTTTTCCAGCTTTTTTTGAGTGGGTCGATGATGTTGTTATATGCTCCAGACCCTTTTCCTTTTTTTGTTTGTTTGATGGCTTCACCTCCCACGGAGCAACTTCTTGGAAATCTTCAAACCGGTTAATCATGCTATGCAAGTCTTGTTCAGTGTTTGCTTATAATGTTAAAAGTATCGACATGTCTATACGTTTAATTTCAAGTTGAAAATAGATAAATAGTCGTTGGAGAACTTTTAAGGTAGTTCGTAGAATATATAAAATAACAATTCTTCCAATGTGATACTTTTCATTTAATATTCTTCAATTCAAATAATTTTATTCCAATTCAATCTAATTTTGAAAGAAAACACTGCCAGGCGTTGGGTCCTTTTTTCGCCCCTTCAGATGAATATCTTGCTGCATAGAGTTAGGTGTGTGGTCAAATAAAGATAATTCCCATTTGATTTTATTCGATTTATTATCATAAATTATTATTAATCATTTTTATGACTCCTTTTTACCTTCAGCTTTATTTGTAGTTGCTTTTTTAAATTCTTTAACCGGTCACAATTAAGGGCACGTTCCACCTAAGCTAATGTTTTTATGCATAGAAAATTGAGAAAAATATGCTGAAGGTGAAAAGTAGTCATATTGGGTGTCTAAAAATTGTTTTCATTAAAAAGTAAATTTGAACAACCTTTTCGCGCAGTAATGAAACATTAGCTTAATATGATTGCGTAATTAGCGGAATTCACTTATTTTTTGATCACATAAACTTTTGATCATGAAATCTTTATTATATCCTTGTTTTGATCAAATAAAATTCTGATCAAAATAAAACTACGAATTTATCTATTTTCTGTTAAAAATGTTGAAATTACGCCAGGCAATTTCACTGATTCGACGTAACATGTATAACAGATCTTTCGAAGTGTTCAAGATAGTTTAAAAAAGAAATTGAAATATTTTCTTTTTTGGGGATGCAAAGATTCTTTTAAAGTATTATTTTTTAGAATTTGCACTGCTATTACACTATACTCCTCCGTCTCGGCGAATTCTTTGTGGTTTACGATATAGGAAATAAATTCAGAGGTGACAAGCACACAACGTGGCACCACTCACTTCAACATACGCCAATTAGCTAATGTCAGAAGTGGAAGGGGACGGATTCATGCCTTTTCCAAGGGCATTGATGCGAGTCTTTGTCTCACTTGGAGTTTGAACTCTGGATCCCTTGTCCATTTTTAACGCTGCCAACCGATCAGCCAGTGGCACTTTCAAGACACTCTGCATAAATTCTATGATTACGAATTTTTTTCAATTTAATCAAATTAGTTGAAGAGATGAACTCGAGAGAAAAACCCAAAACGAAGTTGGAAGGGAAATTCCAAAAATAGTTCAGCTTAGTTACTCAAGAGAAACCGTCATATGACCAGAGTCTTTTGACAGTATGCCGTGTTGGGGGTGGGGGTGATCAACAAATTGTTAAAACAGTTGATCTATGGGAGAAACGACTCTCCGCGCTGTTTGTTGGGCAGTGGTCACTAAAAGTCGGAATTTAAAAAAAAAAGAACCAAAAAATCGTGAACGCCACCAGCCACAAACCGAGGGAACAATTTAGCATAAAAATACATTGCAAATTGAACCCCTTCCAAAAACCGATATAGGGAAGGGATTTTCCAAAAAAAAAAAAAAAATTAAAATCTGTTTTTTTCTAGACTAGTGAATTTTTTGCCCTTTAGCTCCAATAGTGCGGCCAGCCAACCAGACCAGCTTAAAAACTGAAAAAACCTTTGTTGACATTTTAGGTGACAGTTTTCGGTTGACAGTTTCTAATTGGCGTTGAAAAATTAACGCGAAAACAAAAACTTGTCATTGTTGAACCATTAGGGGACATTTTTGCTGTTATGAGATGATTACGAAGATAACGGAGCTTCCCTCATTGACTAAGAATAAACTTCATCTAATGAACAGTTTGTTAATCTCTCCAGGGCATCGGCAGTGTGTGTGTGTGTGTGTGTGTGTGTGTGTGTGTGTGTGTGTGCGTGTGTGGGGGTGACAATCGTTCTGTTATTGCCAAGATATCAACCCCTTCTTAGGCATTAAATATCCTCTCTCTCTATTTTTTTTTTTGTGTGAATGGGGTTCTTGATAAATTTCAGGGATTCACTTGGTGCGTGGATTATGTTTAAGTTAGTAGTACATTATATTTCTGAAATTAGTGAAATAGAAGAGAGAGAAAAATAAAATGAAACGGGTCTGGTTAGTCACTCAAAAGAAACCGTCACATGCCCTACGTCTTTTGGCCGCATGCTGTGTTGGGGGTGATCAATTAAAACGTTGGGATTAAGGCTGAGCGATGAACAAGTTACTTCTCTCGCATTTAGTTGGGTGATGTGAGTGATCAATTTACAATAAACATTGCAAATTGAACAACTACCCACGCTAAAAACCGATTTAAGGAGAGAATTTTCAAAAAAAACAAAATAAACGACATATCAAGACATAATTGAATTTTCAGCCCACTAACTAGCTGAGTTGATGCGTCCTGTGCACATCAAACATACATACATACATACATACATACATACGTACAGACAGACAGACAGACAGTCAGCCAATCAGCCAGACCAAATCAAAAACAGAAGAAACCTATGTTGACAATTTTTGATGACAGTTTTAGTTGATTGTTTCTAATTCACCCCGGGAAAATATTCGACTTATATGGGGAAAATACAGCGATAAAAAAAAATAACTGTCTTAAATAATTACGTATTTTGTTCTTTGGATCAGTGTTCGAGTACAGGTCAAAGGCCAGAATTGCTGCTTTTCACGGCAAGGTGGCCCTTTCTACATGAAGGGAAGGTACAACATAATCTTCAAAGGAAAAATAGGCTGCTAAAGGAATCGAACATTGTTTGCAGATTCGATTCCTCCTGCAGCCCATTTTTCTTTAATTGGTTATACTAATTAAAATGTCCAGGCCAAATGATACATTCACCGTGTAATAACTGGAGGTCATTTCAAACGGAGTTTCAAACTAATATAACGCATTTATAATTATATCTGTATATATAAATAAAAGGTGTCACGCCGTCAGTCTGTCCATTTGCCTGTCACGCTATAGAAACCAGCTAAACATGGGCACAGCCCAATCTAATCAGGCATACATACTCCATTGATTGAAAGGAAGGTTTTAAAGTAGAAATATGGATATACTAATACTTTTTACATAAATGAATTATCGTTAATGAAAAAAAAGGATTGCTCATAATTATATGAACCAGCTCAACATCTTTCTTTATCATCCAAGATTGCAAAGTTCACATGGATTTTGAGCTGGGGGGATCCAAATCAACTCACTAGTTTGGCAATTCATCCATATAGCAATGTGAGTTCACTTTTTCGATCTCCTTGATAAATTCTGAAAGGGATAGAAAAAAAAACTTGCTTATTTTTCATTCAACAATCTAATAATATAAAAAATCAAGAAATGTTTGTTACTTATAAAATTTTGTTAAATGGCAGATGATATAAAACAAGAAAGGTAAATATTTTAACAAAATATATCCCATTTGAAGTAATAATTCATCTTCAACTATATTCTAAGCTGGAGAAATTGGCCCCATAGGAAGCGAATAAAATTCTTCATGACGGTGCCAGACACCACACTGACTGTGTCTAAGCTTATGATAAGACGTCTTGCAACATTTTTCATATTCACTTTACATTTCTACTACGGATTATTATTATTATTTTCCCTACGGATTTTGAACTCCATGTCCGTAAAAAAAATGTTCAATAATAGGGAAGCCATTGCTTGTACTTTTACTGAATTTGTGATCACTACATTTAAATAATTTTACAGTGATGTAAATGGTTATTGATTCAAATTGGTCATAATTTGATTAGATATTCAGCGTTTTTATATTCTATAGCATCTTTCATCTTACTATTTCAAAGAAGACATTTCATAAGTAACAACTTGTTGTAAATTACTCTTATCACTTCCTGAAAAATCGATTGCTTGTGTAAATAACTTTTACATCTCTTGAAGTAGTTACTTTTTTTTTTTGGTTTTGCTCACTGGCTGGAAAATTTTGATGTATAATTAGGTTGTAAACTTCTTTGTGGCGATTTTTGTATCTATCAAAGTCGATTTGTATCATTTTTTCTCCCCCCCCCTTTTCGTCTAATTGAGTCCAATGACTGAGTACTAAGAATTGTTGCTTGTAGTCGTAAGGTAAGAACAGGCAATATTGGAATTTACACTTGTTTTAGACCCACGTTTTGATTTTACTCATATTGTAATTCCTAGTCTTTTAAAAATATCCTTCAGTTGGGCGCCTGATACGGAAGGCTTTGTATGCCAAAAGATTCTTTTCTTCCATTGCAACTATACACGTTTACAACGTACGTGTTAATCAATGTCCTTCTTCAAAATAGGAAGGAAAAAACTTGGTTGGTTATCATCATAGAACTTTTAATCGACTCTTGAATGTATTCAAAACGGTAACGCTTAATGGAAATAGGAAGAATTCCGAGAGAGCAAAACCTCTGCCAACGTCATTGTCAGGGGAGGTGATTGTGCATGGACCCACTGCAAAAGTTACACACTTCTGTAACTCAATACATACCGTTTCATTAAAGTTATATTGGAAATCACGGAGAACTCTTGGCAATATCGGGCAGACAGACATAAGCCTATACTTAAATGTATGAGAAAACGAAAAAAATATCTCTCAGTCGAAGAATAAATAAATACTGGATCCGCCCCCAAATTCAATTCTACATTCCTTACCCCATGACCCAATTTTCAACAAAATTTCACTGATATTCAATGATAAATTTCGGGTTATCGTGTGGACGTACAGACAGACGGAAGCACGAACAGACAGGCTAATACACCTTCCTTCAACTTTATTGACAGAGGTAAATTATGTGAATATGTAATTTGCAGTTGGTAGAAATTGATGAGCTACGTCAGTCAATGTTGATCCCTGGTCCAGGTTGTCATATTTCGTCATATGTATCTATTTCGTCTCATTAACCATCTATCTATATCGGTCGGTCTGTCTGTCCATCTGTCTGTCTGTCTGTCTGTCTATCTATCTATCTATCTATCTCAGTAATTGCATTATCTATCTGTCAGTTTATATCTATCTATCTATCTATCTATCTATCTATCTCAGTAAGTGCATATGTATGTATGTATGTATGTATGTATGTATGTATGGATGTATGTATGTATGTATGTATGGATGTATGTATGTATGTATGTATGTATATATCTATCTATCAGTTCATATCTATCTACCTCAGTCAGTGCATATCTATCTCAGTTCATATCTATCTATCTCAGTCAGTTCATATCTATCTATCTATCTATCTATCTATCTATCTATCTATCTATCTATTTATCTATCACAGTCTGTTCATATCTATCTATTTATCTATCTATCTCAGTCAGTGCATATCTATCTATCTATCTATCTATCTATCTATCTCAGTCAGTGCATATGTCAGTGCATATGTATGTATGTATGTATGTATGTATGTATGTATGTATGTATGTATGTATGTATGTATGTATGTATGTATGTATGCATCTATCTATCTCAGTTCATATCTATCTCAGTCAGTTCATATCTATCTATCTATCTATCTATCTATCTATCTATCTATCTATCTATCTATCTATCTATCTATCTATTCACCCCCCTCTCACTGGATTCTCTCAACACCCCCATTCTTATCCCCACGAACACCATGATTTTTGGTCACCTCAATTACCCGAAAAATCTACCTGGCGGTCATGTCATGACTTTAAACAGCTGCATGCATGATAAAAGAGAGACAACTCGTTTCTCACCTCAATTCATGACTGATACAAAACCGACTAGATTCATTATTAATAATAACAGGTCTGGTTAGTCTCTCAATAGAAACGTCTTTTGGCAGCATGCCGTGTTGGGTGTGACCAATTACAAAAATTGAAAAAAAGAGTGAAATAAATGTTACTTCTCACTCCTCTTGCTGGACAGTGATCACCGATAAATCCAAATTTTCAAAAAGCAAAAAAAAGTGGGCATGCTACCAGACACAAGCTACAGGAGTAGTATAGCATAAACTTGCATTGCAAATTAACCCCCCTACACTCACTCTAGAAACGTTTTTTTCTAGACATAATAAAGAGTAATTGTTAAAATTTTCAGCCTTGTAGATCTTTTGGTGAGGCCTGTTTGCATGATACATACATAATCATCGTGTATGATATGGTCTGACTATTCCTCTTGTCTATGTCTTCATGCTAGGAGCTTTTCATTACAAGAGACTTCCCCCAAAAGATCACCCAATGCAAGGGAGAAAATTCGGAAGTACCCCGATAACACAACCCAAATCTACAAAAAGCAAAACAACAACAACAACAAAGAACAAAACAAAAACGGATATGACGTGTTCAGTCCTACCGAGCCTGCACCCTGGGTAGTGATTCCACATTCTAGAACCAACAACACCCAACGAGGACTGGAGGGTACACGACAAAACCGTTGTGAAAAGTAGTACGCATGGAGGAGTAAAATAGTCCGACCACATCATACATTATGATTGAAGGAACATGTGCTGACAGTTTTGATTGACGTTTTCTAATAATGACCAACTGTCTCCATTTTAATGAGTTCCTCCTCTCACTGTCAACTTGATCGAAAGGTGGAACGTGTCGTAATTTCTCTCATGAAAACTTGAAAGCACCCAGAGAGTGCATACATCTGTCAACGTCACGCACTAACAATCTAAATTAGTTAATACAATACAATACGAGGAAAGGGGAATATCTATATTTCAGTTGAACAAGAGTACCCTGTAAGGTGGCAGAGGATTCCAACCTTTTTTTCATTATATATATATATATATATATATATATATATATATATATATATATATATATATATATTTATATATATATATATATATATATATATATATATATATATATATATATATGCGTGTATTGTGTGTTTGGCCATAACGTTTTGTCTACAGACTTGAAAATTGACATCTGTACTTCACTAAACCCCTTCTGAAAACGATTTTTTTCATATTTGGAAATGAAACTTTTTGACCATTTTTTGGCCTTATTTTGAATTCTAGACGTTTCTACATTTTTTCGAGTGGAAAAGAACAACAATGTCATAAATAGAATTTATTCTCTTCATATCCATTCTTGATGGAAGTTTTTGAAATGACTTCAAAATTAGACGCTAAGGTTGTTCAATTATTAACTGTGATGGCGAATTTTCCTTTTCTTTTTTTTTTCCTCTTCTTGATATATGAAACATATCTCTCAATCGAAGACAATTTCTCATTGGACATTGACTCAAGAATTCGCCAGACATTTCTATCGAAGGCGACGCGGGCCAATACTTTCTGAACTTTTCTAGTTCGTTACGCTATCCTACTTTTTGCCGGCTACAGTTTTACATATGATCTCTGGGTATCCACACATCTACTTGAGCGCGGGTTATTAACTTTAAAATTAATGAAATAACATTGTTCGTTCTTTGATCTGAAAAGAATTGCCTTTTTTTCACACATCTATTGTGGTTTAAACCATTAAGCATCGGAGTGTATTAGATAATCAACCGATCAGAACAGATACTACACTTTGATCTTAATCATAAGATCGAAGAGATGCATTCTACCAGAATCACTAATAAGACCCGGTAGACCAAACGCTATAGTAGTATCCAACGTTGTTAATAGAGAAAACTAGAAAGAGAGCGCACACCTCTGTCAACGCCATTGTCAGGGGAGGTAATTGTGAAGTGATCCGCTTCAAAATTCAATCACCTCTTTCATACCCTATTGCCCACTTTTCTACGAAATTTCATCCAAATTCAATGAGCACTTTTGGAGATATCGGGTGGATAGATATGTAATTTTGGCACTATTAGGTAGTGTGGTTGTATGACTATGTATGAAAGGTAATTGTGCATAGATCTGCTCTAAAATCTAATCACTTCTTCCGGAGGCTATTATCAACCCTTCCATAAAATTACATTGGAATTTGTTGAGAGGTATCACGCAGAGAGTCATGAATGTGTGTGTGTGTATATATATATATATATATATATATATATATATATATATATATGAAGAAAAAAAAAACAACCCCACACACAAGAAAAACCCATACAATAAAACAGAAAGATATCTCTCAATCAGAAAAGAAGTCCCAGATCTGCCCCAAATTTTAACCAACTCTTTCTCACCCCATTGTCCATAGCTCTATGAAATTCCATTGAAATTTATCCAATAATTTCCGAAATATTTTGCAGAGTGACGTCCGGAGAGATGCGACCGTATACATATACTTTTTTGTTGGCAAAGGCAAAGTGGTACTTGACTCGTCTTTGAAATATACGCAGTCATATATCACATTAGCGTTATAAACCTGATTAGCTATTATCAATCTAATTAACAAAAATCTCATAAATATTCCATTAAAAGATGATAAGTTACGGTAGACTTTTTCAAGAACAATCTTGAATTAACCTACCATCTCTCCATGTCTCATCCTTTCTCTATTTATCTCTCTCTATCTCTCTCTCTCTCTCTCTCTCTCTATATATATATATATATATATATATGTGTGTGTGTATATATATATATATATATATATATATATACACACACACACACACACACACACACATATATATATATATATATATATATATATATATATATATATATATATATATATTAGTAACTGTAAACCAAGACTGTCTACATCAATATAAATTTCCTCAATTTTTTATTTGGTCACACTGATTAGTTATGTACTTATGTATCATGAATGCTGGCCGTATCAATAGAGCTAGATGGATACAAATTTGAACATTTACTCCCTACCATATCAGAGTTTTTTTTTTAATCCTCCCCCCAATAGCTCCTTTGGTGGGGATAATGTGGCCGGTAGAGTTCAGGCTTGATTTTTTGAAAATTCGGACTTTTTCTACATGATCACCGTCCAACAAAAAGTGAGAGGAGTGATTTTTCAGCTGATCACCCTTTTCCAATTTTTTTAGTTAATCGCCCCCAATTTTAATTAATGCAGCCAAAATACGTTGGTTGCGTGACGGTTTCTATTGAGTAACATCCCAGATCTATCTATCTATCTATCTATCTATCTATCTATCTATCTATCTATCTATTTATCTATCTATCTATCCTACGTACGGATATATATATTTTGCGTTATTCTTCATGACATGAAAACCATTTAGCAACCTGATAGTTCTTTCTCTAACTTTGTGAATAGTTGCTGTTCGGACAATTCAATCACCCATTTCCAACTTTGATTTTGACAACTTTTCGGACGATCCATTCTACAGCATTCTCCGTGTGTTGTATGTAACATCTGCAAGAAAATAGACCGAAAGAAGAGACTCTCTTTCCACACGGATATTACATATATTACATGAATAAGACAACAGAATGAATGATACAATGTTTTTGCCGATAATTTCTACATGGTTCTAAGATGTCGGCGCAAGGTTTCGGCCGATTCAATCTACGGGCCTCTCCAGGTGTATTATGCATTATTCATTAGATGCTGGAAGATAAAACTATACCATTTCATGAGCGAGTGTATGTGTATATATGTGCGTGTGATTGTGTTTGTGTGTGTGCGTGTATGTGTTTATGTGTGTGTGTGTGTTTGTGTGTATATGTGTTAGTGATCGCCTGACCATGAAGGTAAGTCTAGCCGTTTGGGGAGGAAGGGGATGGAAACTAATATCACTTCGTGTGAAATATGCGACAAACGAATGGTATTTAATGGTGACTCTGTAATCATCCCAGCGTTGTTTTTTTTATTTATCAAACACTGAGGCCAATATTGAAAAACAAAGCTCGGAACAAATAAGAAAGATTCGAGTATTATTTGAGAAATTAAGTCTATAAAGTGACCACCAGAAAAGATTGATAAAATAAGATCATTTTGGGAATTGTTATTTAAGATAAGATCGATTGTGAGATTCGCTGCATCAGAAGTTCTCACTATCATAGCGAAGACATCGCAGAGATGGGTCAAACGTAAGCACAGAGGAAGACTTCATTCAACACGATTTTGAGCCAAGGCAGTGAGCAATGTTCCCTCTATGAAACCCTCAAAAGAAGAAGAAAATCAAGCGAGGGATTATTTCGAGATGGCAAACCTTTGGCAGAGGAAGCTCAACCTTAAAAAAACAAGTCGATACCAATAATTCCAAAAAGAAGAGTATACAACCTATGCATCCTCCCGATAGTCACTTATGGAGCTGAAACATGGAACCTAACTAAGAGACAGACCCGTAAACTGAGAAGCATGCAGCATGCACATGAAAGAATTATGCCAAACCTTACATGGAGAAACCACAAGACAGCACAGTATATAAGGGAGAAAACAGGAGTCAGAGACGTCATAGAATCTATTAGAAAACTTAAATGGCAATGGACAGATCATATTGCAAGAATAACTGACAACCGATGGACATCACGACTCACAACATGCATCCCCTGGGACCACATGCGAAACCGAGGCTGACAGAATACGAGATGGAGAAATGACCTATATAAATTTAGAAAATACTGGCTCTGCGACGCCCACGATGAAGTCTTATTGTCTGATTGCTTATTTGTAAAAAGCAAAGAAAATGGCTATTATTCTCTTCAAACTTCGCTTTTGTTACCAAAGCAGTGATATTCATATGTAATAGTTTTTTCTTATTTTATGAGATTAAAAATATACAAATTTTCTCGTTGCCAAAGATGAATAATTAGATTTTAAATTATAACGCCACTCGTCGCAAAGTTTAAAGGCAATAATTGACGTCCATTTTGTACCTTTTTAGACATAATCAGTTAGAAAATAACATTTATTATCCAGAAACAAAAAAGGTAAAAATATATTGAACAATGTAATCATGGATAATGTTATCAAAGTGTTATTGTTATCAAAATTGATCGGTCGCAAACAACTTTATTTGAAATGAATTAAAATCTAACTTCATCATAATTACTATCATTATTCAATCCTTTACAGCGTCCAATTATTTATAGCAATAGATTTAATGATATGAAATGAACTTATAATGAATTTATTCTGACCATATTTACTCTTCGATTGATTTTTTTTCATAAGTTCAAATTTTGACGCTACCTGATTTCAATTATCGACTGTGATGGCGAGTTGTTCTTATGTTTATATCCTCCGCTTATTGTTATCAGTCGATTATAGCTATTTAAAAGTCCCTGTCCCAAACAGATCACAATGAGCGTTTTTTTTTTAGATTTCAATTCTTAATGCATTTACTTCTTCTGGCAGATATAAACCCAGCAAAAAGTTATCAACTAGCCTGCAGATAGGCTTCTTTAGATTTCTGGTGAATTTTTTCTAGATAAGTAATAACTGAATTTGAAGGTAGACATATTGTGGCCAATGACTTTTTATGAAAATTAATTTTGTAAGTATTCATATTTTGGAGACTGGTTGGTCTCTACCCGAGACTGTTTCACAGATTGGTAACTCTGGAGGAGAAGTGGTGTTGAACCCCCCCGTAGAGACTTGTTCTTGAAGCTTCTTGCTATGTCCTCATGCTGCAGTGACGAGTGATGCTCACAGCGTTATCCTCGATGGATACTTTATGCAGTGACAGTTGGAGTCCACTGTGTGAATGTTATTAATGACTGTTATTGAATATTTAAAAAGGGAATATTAACGGTGTGTTGTAAGTAAATTTACCCTCATTCGTCGGTAATGCAAAGTTCAGTTCGTGTAGTCTCTCAAAGTAGTAAGAGTGTCAGTAACCTTCATTAGATTTTTTTTCCTTTTCGTCTTATTTTTGTTTTTTCTTCCGTTGTTAAGAAATCTTCTATGTCAGACAAATTTCGTCCTTGGATATTTCTTTATTTACGATCTATGGTGTTTACTAAAATATCTTATGACAGATTTCTCCATGAAGCATTTGATACATTTCCCTCGCTGATTGAATTGAAGCTGGGATTGTTGGATTCGTCTTTTAACAAGTATTTCCTGAGATAGCAAATGATTTGTTCATACCAAAACTTACTCATATTTGTTTGAAACTAATACGTGAACATTAAAATTGAAGAAAAAAAATTACATACTGCAGGGGAATTACAGGGGTCACTACTTGGTGAGGCATTAAAGCTAATTTGTACCCTCCCCATCAACTGTCAATTGATTAAAAATCAATTAATTATTTTTGTTTGGTGAAATAGAATATATATTCTATACTACTTTTTTCAGATGTCCATGGTGGTATTTTAGAAATGGTTTGTTCACTTTCATTTTTCAAAAAATCAAACACATTTTGAATTATTATCTTTGCTACAGCCACGGTTAGGTTTAAGAACTGAATTTGCTTTTTATTATTTTAACGGTACTTTTCTTTATGACAAAACTGGGGTGATCCTGTATTTTTTTATCAATAAGATTAGACGAGGATTATTCTTGTTACGGAGAGGCGATAAAGTTGACCCCAACTTACACCGGAGTTTGTCAATGATTATTTATTTATCTGCATTGCTTATACTATACCAGTGGACGGAAGAGCAGCTCAATCAGCGAATGACCAAGACGAAAGAGTCGTTAGGGGGACTCAACGGCCAAAAGTACGGCCTAGAGGTGATCCACACCGTAACCCGTTGTATCTTGTTGTTAGCCATGAGCCTTGAGCGGATATGAAAACTACCGAACTGTCACACACCCACTAACAGAACGTAAAGGAAAGGGGCAAAGCAACTTCAGCGCGGGCAAATAACCTCCACGATATCATCGGGAGAAAAATCAAGCGAAGAATCAGTCTAGGTTGGAAAGCTTTCGGTAGAGCCAGCTCAACCTTCAAGGACAAGAAAATCCCATTAGTCCCAAGAAGAAAGGTATACAACCAGTGCATCCTCCCGACAGTTAACTATGGAGCTGAAACATGGAACCTAACCAAAAGATTGACCCTCAAACTGAGAATCATGCGACGTGTACAGAAGAGAATTATTCTTGACACCCGGAGAGATCACAAGACAGCACAGTATATTAGAGGAATAAGAGTCTGAGATATCATAAAATTTATTAGAAAACTCGAATTACAATGTACTGGTCATGTGGTAAAATATCAGACAACAGCTGGACATCACGATTAACAGTGTGGATCCCCAAAGATCATATGCAAAACTACATGACAGAATGGACAGGTTCAGACGCCCGTGACAGAGAGGTCTGGTGAATCTTGGGGAAGGTCTATGTCCAATGGCAGATGCTAAATGGCTGACGATGATATACAACCCGACTATCTTAGTCTCATGTTTGCTGAGGATAGAGAGGAAACCAAATTGATCCGACAAAATTTCCAAGTTCGGTTATTAGAATTTTGCTCCTCTTGATATGAGCTTAGTAGTAGGAGTCAACTTTTCCAACTAGTGCAGTTTGTAAGAAGAAACTTTTTTGTGAAAGGCTGGTTGATTCCGACCAATTGGAATCAATAGTTCTTAGTTTATGGCCTTTTATGTATGTGTATCTAATCTCAGCCCCTCTGCTTACCTGTCTACGATAAGTGGGGGAGGTACGTCCTGGGTCTAAACTTTACCAAAAGATTTACCCTCAAACTGAGTATCACGCAACACGCACATGAGAGAATCATGAGCAACCTCACATTGAAAGATCACAAGACAGCACAGTATATTAGAGAAAAGGAAGGAGTCCAAGATATCATAGAAAGTGTCAGAAAACTTAAATGGCAATGGGCTGGTCATGTCGTGAGAATGACAGACAATCGCTAGACATCACGACTCACAAGGTGGATCCCCAGAGATCAAATGCAAGTCGACAGAAAGTAAAATAGTGTGAAGAGCTCGATAAATTCAGAAAATGCTTGCTCTGCGATGCCCATTATAGAGAGGTCTGGCGAATCTTCGGGAAGGTCTATGTCCAACGACGAACACTAACGGGCTAATGATGATGATAATGATATGAGTTCATTTTGGCAGCTAGCTTGAAATTTTGTATGAACATATTTGTGCGTTGGCTCTTTGGTGTTTCAAAATAAAGTAAATTGTACAAAATCTTATTTTCAGTCGATACGAACCGGATAAGAAGTTGAGCAAAAGTTAAATTCAGTTCTTACAAATTCTGAAAAGTCAATGCGTGTTATACACCAGAGATCTTTTTTCGAAGATTCCATGGACCATACTTAGGTGTGCACTTTATACATGAATAATTACGGTGCAAACAAATGTTTTATTCTAAAATCGATTGTTTCATTTTCTCGATGTACTTATCCCGTTGATAAAGGTACGAGTACACCACCAGTTTTCCGCAACTGATGTATTGATACCTCTTTTGATTCGGACATTTAAAATTTCTTGCGATTCTCGCAAAAGCTGCTGGAAGTTCCAAGGTTGTCAATTTGAATATTTTTTTTATTTTCCGAATTTGCAAGTCTAGTTTTGCTCATTTCAACCATTTTTTTAAAAAAAATTTAATCAATTTAAAAAAAAAAATTTTTTTTTCATCTTCGGGAGTCCATTGTTGCTGATTTGGATATTTGAGGGAAAAAAATTTTTTTTCATATTCGGAAGTGATTTTCACATTCGGAAAATAAATCTAAGCCCTGGTTAGAGCCGGGGATTTAGAAAACCTTGAGGATGAGTGTCACTGGTTAAATTATTTGCCGAGAAAACGGTCTTTGCCATGATATGATAACCTACTTCAATTTATTCTGGAATCTTCTCATACCGGGATTGAAATTCTCGAGTATTCCTTGAATAACTGCTTTGCGCTCTCCAGGAGGTTTTGGTCTTGTGGTAACAGAAGAATAATATTTCTGATAAATATTTGTCTTATTCGTTGTTGTTAAAAACAATCAACCAAAATTAAGTTTCTTCATTTTTTAGATGGAGCTAGCGGGCTGAAAATTTAAACATTTACTCCTTAATGTGTCGAAAAAAAAGTTTTCCTTTTTTTAAAATAAAAATCCCTTCCCCAAGAGTTTTTTTTTTTCATATTTATATAAGTGTTGGGTTGAATTTACAATGCAAATTTATGCCTAAGTGTTTAGGGATCAGCAGAAGTAATTTATTCATTGATCCCCCTTTTCCCAATTTCCTAATTTTTGAATATATAGATCAATTATTTGTTGTGATACATGCATTATTCACAGTAATGTAATTGAAATTCTAAAGCATGTCTTACATAGACTCTTTATGGTCGAAGGTGGATCTTGAAGTAGGAACCAATTGCATTTCCCTAATTGATTTCCCATGTGCAACCCCTTCGTTGTGATGCTCACACCATTTCACAAGAGAGAGAGAGAGACAGACAGAGACAGAGACAGAGACAGTGAGACAGACAGAGAGACAGATAGAGAGACAGAGACATAGAGAGATTGTAACCTTCTTTGCTTCGAGGTGTTCATAATCGAAACTAGTTTACATCTTGTCGTCAAAAACTGATAGCAATAATTAAGTACCGTATTTTTATGGCATTTAAGATGCACAGCTGTATAAGACACACCTCAATTTTTGCTGGCATATTCTTGAAAATAAAAAAGACCCTCTCACCCCTCTCATCATAGCCCACAACACTATCAGATTATTTTACTCTTATCTATTCAAATATGTATCAATTCCCTCAATGGCTGGTTGTTTACAAGATTCGCGAAGTACGAAGACGTTAGAAAATTACTGATAAACCGTTCGCCTCTCAAGACTTAGAAAGAGAGCATCTTATATGCCGAAAAATATGGTTATTTTCCAACTGCATTGTAATTACGAAACATTAAAAACATTATGCTTTGCACCATTTTCTTGTTTATGTTCAACAAATCCTGCATATTAAGCTAACCTGAAGGTCTAATTCAGTAAAGATAGAATTTATTAAGTATAACGTAACATAAAATTCTATTTCTACTAAGTCACATCACCAGACGTCACTGATGACACAATCGTACCAGAGGATAAAAGTACATTGCTAATTACTATCTGTGGATATAAGTATTTTTTTCTCATTTTGAAAATGCTGATACGGAGGTCCCTACTTTTGAAAAGTTTTCTAAGCCACATTTTCGGGAAAAAAAGTCGTAAAATAGTTTTCAGCGTTTGTTTTGCAGTAAACCCTTATATAGGAAGTGCACACCTTCGTCCTCTCCAACGCCCATACCCCAGCCTCATGAATCTCAAATCACCGCTGATCCCCAACGACTCAGCATTATACATCACCATCACCATTCTCTGGGTCTGGGAACGCTCAACTTTTATTTTATTTTGAAATCCATTCATATCTTCTTAACCTTTTTGTATAACTTCATTAAGCTCAGGAGTAGATATTGATAAATTGAAAATTTGCTCTATCTCTTTGCTTTTTTTTTCATTTTTAGATCAATCCATCGTGCTGAGTGGGAGGTGGGCTAGGGCCTGTTAGATTGGGAAAGCAAATATATCAGACAAAAAAATATTAAAAATCTGTAACAATATAGTGACCCATTATTAATAGAAACTGTCAACCATAACTGTCAACATAAGTTTATTCTGTTTTTAAGCTAGTCTGGCTGGCTGGCTGGCTAAGTGATTACGTTTGTATCACGCGTACAGATCAATTTACAATGTGAGTGTATGCTAAATTGGTCCATAGTTTTTTTGTATGGCAGCGTTCACACTCGTTTTTTTCTAATTCGGAGAAAGTGAGAGAAGCAACTTATCAATTTTTCTAAATTTCAGTTGATCACCCCAACACACCATGCTGCCAAAAGAAGTTGGTCACTTGACAGTTTCTATTGAGTGACTAACTAGATCTGTTATTTTTTTCTTTGCTTAATCAATTACACCTCTATTTTTGCAAAGTTCTTTTGAAAAAAGAGCAAAATATATCGAATGCAACGCTATGTTGTGAATAAAGGTACTTATATTCTGAACAAAAGTATACATATCTCTTGAATAAAGATTCATACGTGCGGAAAAAAGGTACGTATGCTTTGAAAGAAAAGACACATGGTTTTAAATAAAAGTACATATAGTATGACATACGTTCATATTGGCACACACATACACGAACACAGAAATACATGCGTACACACAATCGAATATTTACATTTATTTAAATGAGTATGAGAGAACTTCATACTATTTTCATTGAAACAATTCGTGCATTTCCGAAAGTATTCAATCATTGTTCTTTCAACCTACATTTTTATCGCCTTCAACCATCATTGAATAAAAAAAAAACAACAACTCCAAACCCCTTCAATGAATATCGATTAGTTTTGCTACTGTATCTGTTCAGTAGAAGGAGATTTCAAAGCATAGTTTCTCTTTCAAGGGGAGGAATCCAAAAATATCTGAAAAAATACCACAAAAATATCCAAGCAAATATACTCCAGATAACAAAGAAAAAAAAAAACAAAGAAAAAAATCGCCTTTTTTTCTTTTTTTATTCCGCCTTAGACGATATTTCTTCTTCTGAACTTTTCACTGAATAATGATCATACGCAGTTGGGAATATAAGCGCACGAGACGGTAGTTCGCAAAAAGACAAACCTAAGATAAATTTTTGTTGCCTGCATCGTCATCATCATCATCATCATCATCGTCGTCGTCGTCGTCGTCGTCATCATCATCATTTTCGTCGTCGTCGTCATCATCATCGTCATCGTCATCGTCATCATCATCATCATCGTCGTCGTCGTCGTCATCATCATCATTATCGTCGTCGTCGTCATCATCATCATCATCATCATCGTCGTCGTCGTCATCGTCGTCGTCGTCGTCGTCGTCGTCAGTCCTTTATCGTTCGTGGCTGGACATGAATGTTCTCCACGATTCGCCAGATATCTCTATCACTAGCGTCGCGGAGCCAATACTCCCTTAACTTGTTTACTTCGTTTCTTCATCTTGTATTCTGCCGGCCTTGGTTTTTGCTTGTGATTTCTGGGGACTATTGGGAGGATGCATTAGACACGAAAACACCGAGACACAACCTCTTTTTCCATACGGGATCAGGAATATACTAAGTTGATGCAAAATCCCCAGCAGAATTTTTTTGGGCACAATATAAACGAAATCTTAGAAGTGTCTTTGAAGCTAACATAGCTCTTCATTGTTTTTGCAATCAGTCAATCAGTAGTACAGTGTTTGCAAACAATGGGAAAACAGGTTTGTTGAATTGTTCAATAAAAAACCATTATGCAACCAGTCTTTTTTTTAGTATGCTATGTTGGGGATGACTAACAAAAAATTGGAATAAAAGGTGATCAATGAATAAATTGCTTCTTTAATTTTTGCTGGACCATAATCACTAAAAAGAGTTTTTTCAAAGAGCAAACATGAACGCTGCTAGAGATGAACTAAGTGACACTTTAGCATAAACTTACATTGTAAATTGATCCCACTAAAAACCAATATTAGCAAGGAATTTTCAAAAAAACAAAAAAGGTTTGAGGACATCTGTTGGGGTCGGAATCGAGACACGAGTAATGCTAATGATGCAGTGATGAAAAAAAATGACCTGCCAGACTGACTTGAAAACTGATGAGATCTATGTTGACACTTTTTGTGACAGTTTTGGTTGACGATTTCTAATTCAGAAGCTAAGAAAATGGATTTCTCATAAGTTTAGGGAGAGAAACAGCGGTCAACCTTAAACACGTATCTTTTTCTACATGTCCGATGCAGAGAAAGTCATCTGGAGACAAAACAGGTCCATTTCATCACTCAAAAATACTTTCACGTGACCAGCATCTTTAGGCAGCATGCCATGTTGGGAGAGATCAATCAATTAGGAAAAGGGTGATAAATGAGTAAGTTACTGCACTAAAAAGTCTTAATTTCCAAAACATTAACTAAAGGACCAAGTTAGCCAAAACTTACATTGTAAATTGAACACCATACTAAAATATATTTCAGCTGGGAATTAAAACTAAACAGAAAAAAAAGTTTTTTCCTAGGCATAATAAGGAGTAAATGTTTAAATTCACAGCCCTCCAGCTCTATTAGTGTCGCCATGTATGTGCGATACATACATAGACAGCCAGCCAAACCAACTTGAAAATTGCTGATATCGTCAGTTTTGCTTGACGGTCTCTAATAGTTACCGGAAATTAGGAGAATCGAAAACGAAGCCTTCAATATCTCACCCAGACAAAATCTCCCGGGAAGGGGATTCTTTGTTTTCCTTTAACTCTCAAATCCATGAGGTTTATGAAGGATAATTCATGAAGGGAAATAACCCATGATTGAAATTATCCCCTTTGACCACTAGGTGAATTTTAAAAATATTTTTCTATCCAATTCACAGAAAAGTTCTATTATTGTTAAACTCCATGGAGTGGACTTTGTCTTTCTTGCGTAACAAGAACTACCCTCACCAAAAACTGATGAGTTATACACGTGAAACAATGACCAACAAAAAAACTCATGACTTGTCTGCTTAGTTACTCGATATCAACAGATCTAACAGCATTAAGAAAGACCCAATCTCTTTTTTGCATCTCTTCATTCAGATAAGAAAATTGATAGATTTAACAAAACGATGATCAATTAAAACTGTATTCTTTATAGTATTTTGCCACCTTCGTTTCGATAAAAGGCGAAAGTGTATCATTTTTCAGTTTGGAAATCAGGGATGGGAGAGTCTGAGTTATGGAGCAATATCTTTTTGTTTCAAAGTTAAGACTGTTATTTTTTTTTAATTATAAAAAAGTAGTTTTTAGGATTCGGCTTTTAAGTTAAAAGGTGTTTTATTTTCAGAAAAAATAACAAAAAAGGAGTTCTTTGGATTTGGTTTCAAAGTTAAAAGTCGTTTTATTTTAAGAAAAAAAATAACGAAAATGGAGGTTTTTGGATTTGAATATAAAGTTAAAAGGTGTTTTATTTTCAGAAAAAAATAAGAAGAAACGTTTTTTTCTGATTTGGGTATAAAATTAAAAAAGTGTTTTATTGAACATTAAATAACTTAAAGGAGGTTTATTTTAATTCGAAATGGATGGATATAGTCTGAACTTTTAAAAAAATATCAGATTATGTTTTTTTTAAAGCATTGATCACTTTTATCTTAAACATAATATTTGAAATATACACAATACAAAAGTTCTAATAATCCTCTTATGTAGAGATGGAAGTAGGTGTAGAGTTCGACACCGTCACTGCGAGGCTTTTTTTGAATTCTATCCATTGAAGAGTTCCACGAACAACACAAGTAGTTACAAGCAGTGCATGAATTTAAGAGTTAACTACCTCCCCACCAGGGAAGAATGTGACACAAGAATTTTCTTTTAAGTGAGGGCCAATATACGTACGTATGGACAGCATTTGCTTACATTACCTGATATTCCAAAGCGCCCGTCAATCCAAATCAGAGTTTTTAAAACTTTTGGCATTGGTGACACAAGAATAATATTTTTTGCGATACATTAAGTTTTGCTACAATGTAATCCTAGCAGTTCAACTGACCCAGGAAACTTTATTGAAGGAAGTCCCTCCCCCATACGCTTGCGTGTAAGGTTCCCCACGTTAAACCAACCTTGTGTCACATCCTGTAATCGTGTGGGTTAGAATAAGAAAAAACTGACTCAGGTAATGTATCTTATGATAAAATTATTAAAAAAGAATTTCATAACACACCCTAGGATTATCGGCGACACACTACAAATGCCGGTGGGTGGCCGATCGGTGACCGATCGGTTGACCACGTGGAAAATGGACTGTGCGAGCCGAGTTCGAATTCTGACTGAGACTGCGACTAATGCTCTCATGAAAAGCACGAATCCGACTCCTCCTCTAACTATGGGTAAAATAAAATAACACCGGATAAAGTGGGTGACGCCACTCTGGGTACTAGTCGTTTCAAAGTCTATATTCACATGTCGCCAAAACATCGAAGAACTCGGAGACGAAGTGAAACTAGTGATATGTGAAATCCACACAGGGACAGCTGTTGCCGCGGCCAGCATAAGGGCACTATTTATTAACTGAAGTGTCAGGACGCACATTTCGGAAAACTTTGATCTAAATACTGATCAGCCTAAACGCTGCTTAGCTTCGGTGATCGAACGAGGACTGAGGTTTTCAGCGTGATTAAACGCTTTTTGTAGCTGGTGTTATTCAAAGGGAATTCTTTATTATGAATCGCTGCAATCTAAACAGACCGTTCAAAGAGACCTGATAATTAGAGAAAAGAGAGGCAGGGAAAGGAAAAAGCCAAGCCTGGGTGTTGCAGAACCACTCCTTCGTCTAATCCGACTTTTGTATTATATATATATATATATATATATATATATATATATATATATATATATATATATATATATATATATAATGAAAAAATGAAAATACTCGCCATTACAGTAAATAATTGAGCAACCGTAGCGCCAAAAATTGACGTCATGTAAAAAAAAAAAAAAGCCCATGGAAGAATAGATCTAGTCAGAATGAATTCTATTTTTAACATCGATGGAAAACATCTAAAATAGAGTAAAAAAACATCTAGAAAAGTCTACATTCTGGAGAATCTATATGTTGATAAACCCATCAAAATATGGCCAACGAAGGTCAAAAAAGCTTTTCTCCAAAAATCAAAAATTTCTTTTGAAGGCATCTAGTGGAGTACTGATAGCAATTTAACAGTCTATAGACAAAACGATATGGACAAGAATGCTGGAACAGACAAAAACATAAACACACAAATAGATTCACAAACACACGCACATATAAGACAAGATAGACCCTTTAGCCACCTTTTGGGGCTACGGTTGTTCAGTATATTTTATTTCTTCGGATAAATGTATTTATTTATTAGTATGAAGTAATCCCTAGCGTATTTCTAACATACATTTTCGTACATACGTAAGACTTGTCCGTTTGGCTCAGTTGGTAAGAGAGCCGCCTAGCTATCTTTTGGTCATGACCCCATATCACGGTAAGGAAATGGCACTTTTATATATAGGCTTGGTTTAATGGCGCAAACAAACAGTGAAGATTTTACTTCCTTAAATTAGGTGAGGGTTGTTGTTTTTGTTACAATAGAAAAACGGAGGGTTCAACTTGGATCAAATTTTAACAAAAAGCAAAATTGCTGGTCAGGTTTAACTCAATTATCCATTGATTTACTCGGATTAGTGTCCTTGCTTTGTTTTTATAGTCGCCGTGTTTTGACCGTGGTACTCTCCAGCCTTCTTCAGGTGTCTATCATGATTGGTAACTTTCTAGAAAATTTCAACCAAACCCTTTCTTTAATCTTTATGGGTAGATAGTTCTCATTCAGCTGTCCACCTCATACAAGTTATTTCTTCCTAATTAAACTGTCCTATCCAATTTTATCGCAACCCTATAACTGTCTTTTTTAAATATCTGTTAAGCTATTTCACATGGACCAATCCATTAAGACTTTTAGTTATCATAGGAATCGGGCAAAATAGACATGACCATACAGTTATATAATCAAACATACTAATTTACATATATGAAATTTTTATGGATAGATAAATGGCTTATTAGAAGAAAAATTTTGAATGTTATTCATGTAACCTCGGTAGCATTTGATTTGTCCAATTCAGGGGTTGCCAAACATTTTAGACCATTTACCTCTTCATCTAATTTTCGATCTCAAATCAGCCCTCAGGTAGTTCTGCCGAAAGAAATTTATCAGACGTACCAATACCCCATCCTTTAACGTACTAAATCTTGCAAAAACATATCAAACCCATAGTGTATTTATTCATTAACAGATATGATATTTATAATGTCAGCATACCACATATATCCAAAAGTTGGGCCAATCCATTATTACTTTTAGGGTATTGCAGCATTTATCCTAGCGTTTATCGATCCCCTTTTGACCCCCAGGCGTTCATCGACCCCTTAGATAGTCCCATCGTCCCTAAGGGGTCATATCGATGTCTTTGGCGACCCCTTGTTTAATTGTTTCATATTAATTCCGGTAATTTATGGTGCAACTCAATTTCCTTTTCCATACTAGGCGTTGCACCAAGTCAAGCTAACTTCAATCAAGCCCGATTTCAACATTGATGAGGCCATAGGCACCCACTGCTACTTTTCCAGGAAGTCGCAAGGGGAGGGGATAAAAGCATATATTAGGGGCAATAAACGGCAAATAAGTCTTTTATATGTGAATTATTATTGGATTGACATGAAACGATTGTACTACGACATTAGCCTTTAACTATAGGGTTCTTACTTGTAAACTTTATCAACCTCGGCGAGAAGGCCTAACTCTTGGAAGGGAGTCAAATAGCTGATATCCCCACCCAGCGGATGCCCATGGATAGGACCCAGAGCATAATATTTTGGGGGGACTCTTCTATGTTTGCTATTAGCTATCGTTTTGAAACAAACCAAAACAAAAACAAAATATTTATAAAATGATGATGCTTTATTTAACGTAAAGTACTCTATGGGTTAATAATCTATCGCCTAATAATTCCTCCTTCTCCCCCCCCCCTACAGCGTCCGTCGTTGCATAGGAACCTTTCCCAAGATTCCCAACACCTCTCCATCTTTCTTAACTCATCAATTTCGTCACGCCATCTTATATTTTGCCGGCTACAGTCTCGCATATGATCTCCTGGGATCCATGTTGTGAGTCATGATGTCCAGTGGTTGTGAGTCATTCTTGACACATGATCAGCCCATCATCATCGGAGTTTTCTTATGGATTCTATGATATATCCGAGTCCTTTATTTCTCTATTATACTATGCTGTTTTGTGATCTCTCCATGTAATATTCAACATGATTCTCATGTGTGCGTTGCATGGTTCTCAGTTTGGGGGTCAATCTTTTGGTCAAGTTCCACGTTTCAGTTCCATTGGTGACTATTGGGGGGTGCATTGGTTTTAGACCCTTACTTTTAAAACTAATTTGATTTTTTTTGGTCTTAAAAGTCAAGCTTGCTCTACCGAAAGCTTGCCATCCTAGAGTATTTTTTTACTTGATCTCCCTTTTTTCTTGAGGTTTTTATAGAGATTAATTTTCCTAGGTAGGTTTAGTTGAGACATTTTACTTTTGTATGTGGAAAAAAATGACATTTCCTGGGGTTGGTTGGGAGCTGGATGAAATCAAGGAAACCTGTGTAACTGGATTATTTGCACGGCTTCAAGGACGGCCTTAGCCTTAATAATTATCTCATCTATTCTTTAGCATGAATATCATATCTGTAAACAAAGAAAATTTTTGAAAAATATTGGAACTAAAAAAACAAAACAGAAACCCGTGTCTATGTAAACTTTCCATTGGAATTTAAGTGACGTCATTCTGTCCTTCTTTATTTCCTCTCTTAAATAATGTGAGCAAAATATGTCATTTCTCCAAATTCTCCGGATCTAATTTATTTTGTTGTTTAAAAAAAAAAAGGTTTTGGCAATATGGAGACTTGTTTTGACATTTACAAATATGGCACGAAGCCAAATATCCATATTTGAGTGTGTGATCATCATTTTCCTGATCTTCTGATGTTTTTTTTTTTAATGTTCAGTTGCAATCTATTCTGCAATTGTATCTTCACAGTCTTCATTCCCATTGTGACAGTGTCGACTGTTATCAATGCAGGCAAATTCCTCATCATTTCCATCACGTTTCACTCACAAAATGGCTTCATTTCCAAATTTGGGCGTTCCACAGGCTTCCTCGTGCCAGAATATTTAATATCACAATGAGCAAAAGCAATTCTAGAATATTATCAACTTTTTGTGAAAGTAGAAAATTATCCGGGCACTGTCAGAGTCAACTTGGTTTTCCGACTGTAACTAGGACAAGGACAAACTTAACCAAATTTAAAGGAGTCAACTCTTCACTGTCTGTCTATGCCGTCACGTTAAACCAAATCGACAAGTAAAATTAACATTCCCTATCGTTATTTAAAATCACGATCAAGCGATTGCTAGCCGACTTTCTTACCAACTGAGCCAAACTGACTAGTTCTACGTACATAAGAATCTATTTATCACATATACAATATAATAGATGCAGTGTCATCTTCAGTCAGAATAGAAATAGGAGTGAAGTTTTACCCTGCACTAGACAGGCCTGATGATTGCAATTTTCCTTCATCTTATTTTTTCGTTGTTTTTTTGTTGTTGTCACAGCCTAACTCTGGTCGTCAATCTACGGCAGTGGGTAAAAACTGCAACGTCCTTTTTGCCTGGTTAAATGTATCAGCTGCTTTTACATCTAAGCTACGAGAACTTGGACGGCTTGTAGAAGTTCAAATCAAACTGTTGAAACCATTTTCTATCTCGTTCTCCTCGGTACCACGTATGTTTTGCTTTCTATACTGGTACTATCAGATTTGATTATTCATCTTTAGTAGATGAAATACTGTAAACCATTATTATCAATTTTTTGACTATTATCATTCTTCAGCTTAATTTTTAAAAAGTTGTTCGTTTTCAAATCACAACTCACCTCGGACTGTCGATCTACGGCAGCGAGTAAACAACTTGGGGCCAAGTTGTGATATGAGAGACAAAACATCAAGATGAAAAATAGTAGTCAAAAATCAGTAACAACTTTACAATATCCGTACTTCGCATAAATGAATCCCCGTAACCTGCGTGTGTACCAGAACCAAGTATCTAAAAAATAATCTAAAAATATTTCTTAAATAATCATCACAAAATTTGGGCATTGTAGGTCCAAAATGACCATATTGTCCCCCAGAAGCATCTTTCCGGAAAAATAAAAAAAAACAAAAAAGTTTTTTTAGATGTGGCCCAGTGGTGCACTTAAGGGAAATTTTAAAGTTGTACCCCCTAAAATATGACCAGAAGCGCTCGGACACACACACATTGGTGTTTGGTTGGTTGGGTGAACCATTTGTGGAGCTACGGTGACTCGATACTTCTCTCCAATGACAAATAAATAAAAGACAATTCTGTATTCTCTCGATGCTTTCGAAGGTTGTTCTAGATTTGTAATTTCCCCAGAAAGAGACAAATAGCAGAGGTAAACTAACTGGTCAGTATCGACCCCTGGGGCTATCCAAGGGATCGATAAATGTCAGGGGGGTCGATAAATGTCGGGGGGGGGGAGATCTATGTAATATCTGGTACGTTTTCCATCATTTGACATGGATTCTTGTTTACTCTGTATTTTGATATTGGCTTGCTGTTGATATCCAAATTTCTATGGATAATTATACTATTGATTTGTTATGTTTTTTGAAGTATTGGTACATTCTAGGATGTTGTATTGGTACGTTTTATATGGGAATCGATGAGAGGACGAGGGTTCCATGAAAGGGTCGATGGTCTTAAGAGTTTGGAGACCCCTGAATCAGAAGATTTTCTTTAGGTCTGCAAGCTTTTAGTAGAGCAAGCTCAACCGTCGAGAACAAGAAAATCCCATTAGTCCCGAAAAGAAGGGTATACAAAAAATCACCTCAAAATGTGTCACTTCTTCCTCAGCAAATGAGAACCATGCAACGTGCACATGAAAGAATCATGCTCAACCTAGAATGAAGAAATCACAAGACAGCACAACCTATTAGAGGAAAACAGGAGCCCGAGACATCATAGAATCCACTAGAAAACTCAAATGGCAATGGGCTGGTCATGTTGTAAGAATGGCAGACAACCGATGGACATCACGATGGATCCCAAGATATCAAATGTGAAACCAAATATAAGATAGCGAGACGAAGTAGACAAGTTCAGAAAGTATTGATCCCGCGATGATCACGATAGAGAGGGGAAGGTTTATGCCTGACGACGGACGATGAAAGAATGATGATGATGATGATGATGATGATGATGATGATGATGATGATGATGATCTCCTAAAATATGCGTAATGTTGCACATACCTCGAAGTGGAGACACCTTCTTACAGAGATTCGAGTGAAATAGCTACCAGCCATTTCAATAACAATTCGTTCCACAGTTGAAGATCATCTCGAGACGATCAAGCATCGTTAGTTAACAGATTCACGCACGTCCATGTCCGGGACTCGATTATTGCAGTTTGGTAAAAGCCAATGGGGAGAGAATATTTAAAGTTTGGTTCGGGTGCGAAAATTAGCAGATGGCCAGGTCTCGCTGGTGAGCAAATTCTCTGGTAGATGGCCAGGGATATCGATTTCATGGGCAATATATGCATGCACGTGTGAACCCACTCGTATATACACGTACACCTACACACACATACATATATATATATATGTATATGTTTATATATGAGAATGAAATTACAAATACAAATACAACTGAATTATATGTAACTTTATATAATAAACAGTTATAAGACAACGCATTGAAATAACATAGATCAGATTGACGGTGGCTTGCCTGACACACAGTCGTGAATACATTGAGACTATATATAAAAATTGACTAAAAATTTGTTCTTTTCCAGCATTACAATATGAAAGGTTTATATATATATATATATATATATATATATATATATATATATATATATATATATATATATATAAAATAATCATATAATATAATGACATAATAATAATTGAATACATGAAAAAATGGATACATATGATCCGACAGAATGATCATAAATTGTGTTGTATTACATAGAAACTCTTATTTTGAGCAGCCCTACTTTCTTCAGTTGTTTATCCAGTATATGTTGTCTAGGCCAAGTGATTCATTATCTATGTAATGACGGATAATCATTTAAAATAGTAGTTTCTTTATAATGAAATGCAATTTATAAGCACACTCACACACACACACACGTGTGTGTGTATGCGTGTGAGTGTCAATTAAATACACATAATTTGTCATATACCGTTGTTTCGCTATTTCAAGCTCATCTGATGAGATACACAGAGCAAAACGAGGGTATTACATTGTCGAAGACGAAATGCATGTATTCAAAGCTCGACAATTAGAATTGAACTCTGTTGGAATAAAGATTTTTTGGAATTATGTATACTTGTAGTTTTTATTTCACACACACACACACACACACACACACACACACACACACATATATATATATATATATCGATGTATAAAACGATCTCCCTTAGCGGACCCAACACTAAGCTTAACAATCCTAACCACACCGATCTCTTATCGCCAAAATCTTCTCATTCATAATTACTTTACACTCACCGACTCCCTATTCTTCAGTCTATATTTCCCCTGAGGCCAAAACATTCCTTAATATTCATATACTCTCATTTCCCACAACAAACCCACTTCCCCTGATGTATATCCAACGCTGGCAACTTCATACAGTCTTACAGACCCCTACCAATAGGTCGCAGATTCGAGTTCTGCAGTAGCTCCATTGTCATTAATTATTGATGTAATTTCTAATGAGTGTTTTTATGGAATATAACGCGATTTATAATTATTCTGTCGGATCATATATCCATTTCTTATATATATATATATATATATATATATATATATATATATATATATATATATATATTATTGTGTCATCCACAGACAGCTGTTTCGTTGTATTACAACTCTTCAGTGTGGCTATAGACTATCCATTATCCCATCCAATAGGATCGAAACCTTAGCTTCAGACCAAGAGGCTGGTATCCTCCCTCTGCTCCACGGAACTGGATGGTCAGTAAGGTTGAATTTAAGCGTACGCATATATATTCCCCATAGTGCTCTATTCCATGTTGGAAGAGTATATATATATATATATATATATATATATATATATATATATATATATATATATATATATATATATATATATATATATATATATATATATATATATATATATATATATATTCAGGGTTGAGCCCTCTTTCAGTGAGGTTACTCATCCATTGTAAGCTGATATATATATATATATATATATATATATATATATATATATATATATATATAAGATACGCAAGTATATCTTGATAAAGATGTCCATACATAGGATTAAAGTATACTGTATGCACGATTCACTGAAATTATTTCATTCACAATAGCATATAAGTGGTATTTACTAATATCTTTGTATCTGTCTGTGCACACGATATCTACAAAAGTTCTCAATGAATTTCAGTGAATGGAAGGGTTGCGATAAGATACGAAAGAAGTGATTGAATTTTTCGACTGATCCATGTATAGATACCTTCCCCAGTACCCAAGTGCAGTAACCTCCCCCAGTACCAAAACTATAGGTGAACACCACACACAATATTTCCAAAAGTTCTCACTCGCTGAATTTCACTGAAATCGTGTGGAAATGTGGTTAATGAGAAATATTTGCACTGTAAATGTTACCTTGCGAGTGAATAACATATGCCACTAACACACTGCTTAAACATGATCAGAGTGATGTATATGTACGGTGCATTTTTTGATTGGATTCTCGGCATCGAAGTCGATACTTTACTTATCCAACTGGAGAAGACTTTCAACTTTCAGTGACTAATTCATTTATTGCGTCTAGATATAATTCCGATAAGTCATCGTCTCAGCAAGTTTAATGCCGCTAACATTCAGTTTATTTGATACAGCCTCCTAATAACGTGTTTATGAATTTAGAGCTATTAAGTACAGACAGAAAAATAAGAGATACGTGCTTAGCTGAACCAGGATCAAATACCCTTGTTTCATGTAAAAGGTATACAAAGAACTCATTTCTTGATACAATATTATTCTAAATATACGTGTGTCATTTCAATTCTTTTATTAGTAGTTCCTGCAAACTTTACCAAAACAAGTTGACATGGGTTGGACTTAAGAGGTGGGAGTGAATTCGTCATCAGTTCTTGCTTACGTCACTGTTATTCATACATGGCGTCACTGTTTTTTGGTCTGGTTATTGTCATTGTCATTCGTCATTGTTGTTATGTAAGAAAATAAAGTCAAAACTCAATGGCAGGAATTTGACAAAAAACACCCAAAAAACGAAGACAAAAAGTTATGGTTACAAAGGGAATTAACAAGCTTTGATAGTCGTCGAGGTTATCAAATAAAACCGGGAGAACTTATTGATGAAGAGATAAAAAAAAAGTTCAATGAGAAGTTGTGGAATCTTTATTTAGTTATGGAAATAAACAACAAAATAAAAAAAAGAAAGAAAGAAAGAAGGATGGAAAGAAAAAGAAGAGAGAAAGAAGAAGAAGAGGAATAGATTCTGTTTAAAAACGTTGTGAGTACATTTTTTGATAGCATTTGTCTACAATTGTCTCTCTGATAAAACTATTTGTTTCCAATCGAGTTTTCAAGTTAAATCCTGTTGAAACATACGAAACAAAAATAATGATCACATTAAGAATAAAACAAAGATATTGCTCAAAATGCAATTAAATCTATCTATCTATCTATCTATCTATCTATCTATCTATCTATCTCTCACTCTCCCTCTCTCTCTCTCTCTCTCTCTCTCTCTCTCTATATATATATATATATATATATATATATATAATGTGAACTGTAAAGAGTGAGACAGACTCGGGAGTAAAGTGTTCAGAGGTAAGGTTTATTAATCCTTAGATGCTAATGGTCCAGACATGTTTCGGGGTTTTTCCCATCTTCAATGGTGTGTACTGTGTAAGTATGTATTTTTACGGTTCAAAGTTCCCATGTGGAACCAGAGTCCACTATCAGGAGATATGCCTTGTGGGTAAAATATATTATAAGGGCTGCTGGAGGCCTCCTGCTTAGTGAGAGAAAGTCCAGCTAGTTATCAAGTTTTTGGTTAAGCAGCAGCAGTTGGTCTTTGAGAGGGCAAAGTCTGTCAGGGTAGGTGAGAAGTGATGTGGAGTTAGATTTTGGGGGTATGTTCGGGATAGTGTAAACGGAGGGTTGGTGAGGTCAAGGAGCTACATAGGTATCAACCTTACAAGTTATCAAAAATGTGTTGGCTATGATTTGGACAAGAGGTATAACTGGCTAAGGTGAATTTTTCCTATGGGTCTTGGTGACTTTGAAGCTTCCAGTATTGAAAGTATCTTAGATGTTGGTGTGAGGAGCAGTTTTGTGAATTAGAGTTCTGTGTGATGAGGGTTGTTAAGTTTAGTGTTTAATCCATTAGGATATAGAGTTTCGAATTAGTTGATCCACACATCTTCGTGTTTCTCCAGAACTTTGATTATGTCAGTAGGAGTAGTTTTTTCCATGTTTTCTATGATGGTAAAGCTTGCGTCCGTGGCAAAATTATGGCCGGGTGTGCGAAAGTGTAGTTCTACGGGAAGTGGGCTACAATTGTTTTGTGACTTAATCCTATGTCAGTAATTGTTGAGTCTAATATTAAATTGCCACTCGGACTTGCCTATGTATTGTAACTTACATCTATTGCACTCTAGAAGGTATATAATGTTCTTACTACGGTAGTTGGTGCTGTGATATATGTGGTAACTCTCTTTTGTGGTAGTGCTAGTGAATGTGTTGGTGTGCTTGTATATATATATGTGTGTGTGTGTGTGTGTGTATACATAGTATATATACACTATAATCTGCTTTCCCTCCTCCTTTCATTTTCTCCTCTTTGTTTCCTTCTCTCTTCTTTTCTTTCTCTTTCTCCCCTTTTCTCTTTTTTTTCTCTCTCTCCCCTTTTCTTTCCTTCTTTTTTCTCTCTCTCTTCTCTCTTTCTTTCCGCCTTTCTCTCGTGTACTTTCTATTTATCTATCCCAAGAATGGATCTAAAAAGATGAATGATATGACGTAGTATGACGTAAAAGAAGAAAAAATATTTGTCTTTCTTAATCCGCTCTCTGTTTTGTACCTTTTTTAAAAAAATCTTTCACCTTCGCTATTGACCGATTAGATAAAGAGAACTCTGTCTCTCTTTAATCACTCATTCATTTCATTCCTCATGAACGCTGTTAACCGATTTTAAAACTGATCTTAACATGGTATTTTCCCTATTCTGAGAACTGCCGACTTTTGTCGCAGTTAAAAATGGGGAGGAAAATGAGGAAAGGCAATACAGAAAAGAGAAATGAGAGAAGAAAAAAAAGAAAGAAAAAGCAGGTATGGTGAGTCACTGGATAAAAACCGCCACATGACCAATATCTCCTGGCAGTATGCTGTTTTGGGGTGATCAATTAAAAAGTTGGAACAAAGGAATGATCAATGGATAAGTAAAACATGAAGAAAACAGGTCTGGTTAGCCACTCAATGACCAACGTTTTTTGGAAGTGTTTGGGGTGATCAATTGAATAATTGGAGAGAAGGGTGATCAATGAATAAGTTACTTATTTCAGCTTTATTAGGCCATAATCACTAAAAAAAAAGACGCCCGAAATTTAAAAAACATACCTGGGCACAAACTAAGGGATCAATTTAGCATGAGTTTAGATAGCCAATCGAACCCCCTTCCCACTAGATATATTTAGGTTTGGGGGAATTATAAAAAAAAGCAAAAAAACTACAACATATTTTATACATAATATGGAGCAAATGTTTTAATTTTCAGCGTCCTAGCTCTATTAGTGCGACCTGTACACACACACACACACACACACACACACACACATATATATATATATATATATATATATATATATATATATGCATAGCCAGCTAGACCAACTTGAAAACTGAAAGAAACTTGTGACCGTTTCAGCGACAGTTTCGGTTGACAGTTTCTGATAGAAGTAAGCTAAATGAAAAAGGGAGAAGACGACAAAGCATCGAATGAGAGAAGGATAAAAAAGGAAAGAAAAAATAAAGGGAAGAATGAAAGGCAAAAAGAAAAAAGAGGAAAGAAAGAGAGAAAGGTAATGAGCAAGGAAATAAAAATAAGAATAAAAATGCTGAAAAAAAAAAACAAAACCCGACAAAGATGAAAGAGTCAGAAAATAAGCGCATTCGAAAACTCGCGCGCGCGTAAACTGAAAGTATTTTCTTTGAATAGAGAAAAAAAAAAAAAAACAAACACCTTAAACGAAACGGAGAGAAGAGATGGTTTTCAAAGCAAAACCTGAAGAACAACATCGGCAGTAGTAATATACGTTGCGAACAGTCGGTTCTAACTGAGGAAAAAAAATTGTTAATAAAGATCTGATGAATTTCAAAACAGGTATGTTGTGGTAGAACCAAAGATGTTTATCTACAAATGCTTCAGGCGCCTGTAAATAAACTTTATCTTAACGTCTACATAGAAATGAGCACGAAACAAATAATGAAGTTGTCAGAGAAAAACCACGGCACACTACAACACTACAAGTTCAATGGATTAACTACCGGAAGGCATAGGACATTACCCCTACAGCTGAGTATTCGAATGCCTCAGTTCAGAATAATGCCTCAAAATTGCCAGGATCTCAATACTTGTATCCACAATCCACAATATCTGAAACAAAAGGTACAAGGGATTATTATTGATAATGATATGATATTTATGATTGGGGCGAGGCTATGAGCTGTCGTACTACCACGGGGAAGTAACAAATCTTTATATTGGTCTCATTGACACTAAGCATGAAAGAACATCGAATTTTGTAACCAATATAGCAGACGACAGAGCTGCATTTAAGGGGGATTATTCAAGTCCGCTATTTTTAGTCACATACGGAATTGAATCGTGGAACATAACCAAAAGATTGACCCACAAACTGAGAACCAATGTACATATGAAAGAATCATGCTCAACCTCACATGGGGAGACCCTAAGACAGCACAGTATATGTGAAAGAAGACAGGAGTCCGATACAACATAGAAACTGTTACAAAAATCAAATGGCAATAGGCTGGACAAGTGGCAAGAATGTCTGACAACTACTGCACATCACGTCTCATAACGTCTTACGTCTCCCAACAGATCAGGTGCAAGGCTGTGACCGACAGAAATTAAGATGGCGTGACGAGCTAGATAAATTCAGGAAGTACTGGCTCCGCAATGCCCATGGTAGAGAGGTGTGCCGAATCTTTTGTAAGGTCTATGTCCAACAACAGACGTTAACAGACTGATGATGATGATGATGATGACGATGATGATGATGATGATGATGTGGTTCTCATTAAGATTTAATTTTTGGTTGCATCTAGATGATAGAAATAACTATTCAGTTGATTTTAATGAAATAATATTCTTATTTATCTTTTTATGCCCTATTTCAGACGTAAACCTAACAATTAATTTGACATTACACCTGGAAATGAATTTGGCATTTTATCGTAGTGATCTTTCGATTTCGGTGGTAAAATGTTATTATTCCACCGCGGAAATAGTTCCACAGCGGAAATAATTGCGAGTGAGTCCAAGTTGTTTTCTCGTCTTTACATTGGTCTGTAAAACTACTTAATTCATCGGTCACCCCAACCACAGGCAGCAAGAATTTGTTTATAGGATGGTTGAAAATTTTCTATCTTTTAATTTAAGTTTTATGGCCTGTCAACCCCTAGCTGGAGTAGGGTGGGGGGAGAATGTGTCTCTCCTTTTCTGTCTTTTTTTTTCCAGATCTATGTTTTGGGGTTTAGTGGAATATTCCAATCAAATTTTGAGTACATTTAGAAATTTTAAAGCCTAACTCTTGCTTACAATTTTGGTAGATGTTTGATGGTATACATTGTAATGGTCAAACAACACATCTGAATGAATGAACAATGAGAAAAATAGAGAGAAAAATTGAGAGAAAAATGTGGCAACTTTAGGTCCACTTATCTGGTTCAATTTCATCTTGCATCAGCTTGCGATTTGTTAAAATGGAAAAAAATGAAAATTCTACAATATTTTTCATGCAAATATTATGCAAATGTTTACAGATGCTGCCGAGTGCCTTCTCTATATGAATTTCAAATCTACATAGTACCAGGTCAAAATGCAGAAAATTTGAATTTTGGGGTCGAGGCTACGCGTGGAAAGCTTTGTATATGAACCAAAAACGTTAGTCAATAAAGTTATTGGGTTTTTTCGTAAAGGTTTTTTTCGTGTACGTCTGGACTCCCAAAATTTAAAAAAAAATCTAGCAAAGGGAATAACTCTTGGTCTTTTACACTCATTACACTCTGAACTGCACTATTACAGAGAGTACCACACAGAAATACTTTTGATACACCCTAATATCTGTTACGCAGGAGATCATTTAACGTCGTGAAGAGCGTTAATGTCCGTTCTGTAGAAGGGATGATAACGTTTCAGTAATCTCAAACAGCTTATCTTGAAGTCCGCGGACGACGAGCCAGATCAATTGAAAGTTTAATTAAGCTAATCGGTATCGATAATCTATGCAGCAAAACAACTCCGTAAAAATTTTAGTCCAGTGAGCCTAAGGTGTGAAAACTTCTACATTCTAAGCCCAGATGTTCACTCACCGAACCTGATACGAATCAACCATAATTATGCCAATATCACATTTGAAAGAATAGGTAAGGTTTCTAGACTAGCACTCCGAATTGTACTTGAGGTAGTTCACCCAGTGCAGCTGCACGGATCCCCAAGTTTTTAACCTGCTCCCCCAATATCACTTAAAAAATATTTTGATATTTGAAAGAAAAACAAAATATTTTTGAGTGAAAAAGTAAAATGTCTCGACTAAACTTATTTTAGGAGTTATATTACATAGAAATAGATTATTGGCCTATAAAGGGCTTGAAGTTAAATTAAACATAATAATTTTATGAATATTTCATTTTTGTATCAGATATAACAATATTTAATAAAATTGTTTCCCGTGTTACGCCTAAAACATCAGCAGTAATAGTAATCGTAGTTGTGATGTAGGCGTGAACATACAGACGCAGTAGAACATTTACCCCTTTCTCTCTTTGATATATTGGATTCTTGTTTTCTCCCTGATATATTGTGCTGTTTTGCGATCTCTCCATTTCTCTGTGATGTTCTTGACGGTTGAGCTTGCTCTACCGAAATGTTTCGCTTGATTACTTCTTCTCTCAAGAATTTTATGGAGATTCGTTGTCCTAGGTTGATGCAGTGATCTATCTTCTCCAGCTTTTCGAATTCGATCGTTATGTGTTTGTCTTCAACACGTTTGTTGTACAGAACAGTTCATGTGGAGACCAACTTGCTTGATTTTTTTAATGTCTAATTCGTCTAGCATTAGTTGGAAGTCATAAAGGTTCCCAGCAAAAGGAACGATGTCGTCAGCAAATCTGAGGTTACTTTGGTATTCGTATTCAATTCCAATTCCTTCATTTTCCCGGTCTAGGTTTCGGAAAACCCTCACTTTTCAACAGGATTCTAGCTCCCACCACTGGTATGTAACTCAATCAGCCACTTCGTAGGCTTCGGTTTTTAGACCGTTTTGTGTTATCGGCAACCAATGTTCTATATCTAAGAAGAAATAGTCAACGCTGCGGGGGTCTTCCAATTTATCACTGCCAATTTAATATTCATGGCGACAGTCATAGAAAACTCAATTTTAATTAACGATATGATTATTAATTGTTCATAAATCAAGAATTAAAATCATTTCCCGAGTAACACTTCGCTGAAAAAAAGTTTCCCCGACGTTTTGTCTAGCTTTAATTTAATTGAAAAATTAAAGTTTAGATGAATGATTGGTCAAATTATTCCTTCTTTTTTTTTTTTTTTTGTTGTTTTGGTCTTACATCTGTGGCAAATTGTACTGAACAATCGTAGGCGGTGATGGCTTCTATCCTTTTTATGAGTGCGTAAGTTTTTATGTTATATATGTGCGTGTGTTTGTGTCCACGGACTTGAAAATTGGCATCAGTGCTCCACTACAACGCTTCTAAAAGTGTTTTTTTTTCTTTTTAATTTCATTTTTTGAAAAAAAGGTTTTTGACCTTTTTTTGTCATATTTTAACGGATATAATTTTTTTAATAAGATCTAGATACTGAAGAATGTAGATGTTTCTAGATGTTTTTTTAAACTCTATTTTAGATGTTTTCCATCGAAAAACGCTTATGGAGTTATCAATAGAATTTATTCTGATCATAATTATTTTTCAATAGATTTTTTCCATTATTATTTATAGTTATTTTTCTAAATTATTATTATCATTATTATGATTATGATTATGATTATCATTATTATTATTATTATTATTATTATTATTATTATTATTATTATTATTATTTCGGAATCTCACACCAGTTGCCTGGTGGTAACCGCTGGAGTTTGAGTGACAGCAAGTCTCCTCAAGTCTCCAGCCCTCCTCTCCTAGTACTCATAGGTCGCAGTAATTCTACGATTTACAGTTTCACACCGGTTGCCCAGTGGTTATCGCTGAAGGCTGAGTGACAATAAGTCTCCTCAGGTCTTCAGCCAACGTCTCCTCCCTCTTTCGCATATCATGACAGAGCTACTATTCGTTGCAGTACTTATATCTCTAGCACCTTCCTCAGTATCCGTGCAGTTCCCAGTAGTGCTGTGGTCTGTACGGTCTCTATCCTCCCCCTAATCCCGATCTCCTCCAGTCTCTCCCTCAGCGTTTTGGGGACAGTTCCTAGTGCTCCCACTATGACCGGTACTACCCTGATTTTCATGTTCCACATTTTCCTTAACTCCCTTGCTAGGTCCTGGTATTTTTCCCTTTTTTCACCCTCCTTCTTTTTTACTCTATGGTCTGCAGGCACAGCAACGTCTACTATTTGGCAGGCCTCCCTTTTTTTGTCTACTATTACTAAGTCCGGCCTTCTTGCCTGGGTGAGGTGGTCAGTTTGGATGTCAAAGTCCCACAGTAGTTTGTGGTTGTCATTCTCCAAAACTGCCTCTGGCTTGTGCTGATACCACTTTTCCCCATGGTTGAATCCCATTTGTTTACTTAGTTCCCAGTGTATCATCGTTGCTACTCTATCGTGTCTATACTTATACTCCTTCTGGGCGAGCTGACTACATTCACTAGTTATGTGGTTTACTGTCTCATCTCTTTCACCGCACATGCGGCATTTGCTGTTTGTCTGTGTTCTGTCGATTTTTGCTTTTATGTAGTTTGTCCTTATGCTTTTGTTTTGGGCTGCCATGATGAGCGATTCTGTTTCTCTCTTAAGGTTTCCCTTTCGTAACCACGTCCATGATTTCTCGTCTGCTATATCTTTTATCTGTCTTTTAAACTCGCCGTACAATTTTTTCCCTTCCCACTTTTCTTTTCTAGTTTGCTGTACTGTTCCATTGTTTTCTGCTTTATTGTTTGTTGCACTATCCCTCGCGCTCTTTATGATTTCTTCACTATTTGTTTGCACATATCTATCTAGGACTACTTTAGCTCTCTGGACACAATCTTCTATGCTGATGAGCCCCCTACCACTTTCTTTTCTCTTAACGTATAGTCTATCTGTATCATCCCTAGGGTGTAATGCTTTATGCATCGTCATAAGTTTCCTTGTTCGCCTATCCATTGATTGGAGCTCTTCCTTTGTCCATCCTAGGAATGGTCCTGTATACCTAACTACTGACACAGCCCAGGTGTTCATTCCTTTTATTAGATTTCTGCTATTTAATTTGGTTTCTAACATTTTCTTTATCCTTCTGAGGTATTCTCTCTTAATTTTCTCCTTCATCTCTTCCCGTTTTATCGTGTCACATTCAAGGACACCTAGGTGCTTGTATCGGTCTTTTATTATTATTATTATTATTATTATTATTATTATTATTATTATTATTATTATTATTATTATTATTTGCAATCTCACACCAGTTGCCTGGCGGTAACCGCTGGAGCCTGAGTGACAGCAAGTCTCCTCAAGTCTCCAGCCCTCCTCTCCCAGTACTCATAGGTCGCAGTAATACTGCGATTTACAGTTTCATACCAGTTGCCCAGTGGTTATCGCTGAAGGCTGAGTGACAATAAGTCTCCTCAGGTCTTCAGCTAACATCTCCTCTCTCTTTCACCTATCATGTCAGAGCTACAATTCGTTGCAGTTCTTATATTTCTTGCACTTTCCTCAGTATCCGTGCAGTTCCCAGTAGTGCTGTGGTCTGTACAGTCTCATATTATTATCATTATTATAATTATTATTACTTGAACTTTCACATCAGCTGTGGGCTGGAGGCCCCCTCTGTATCCTGCTTAGTATTCTAGCACTTTTCAGTAATGCTGTCATCTGGATGGTCTTGGTTATTATTGTCAAACATTTGCTATTGAGTTTTGACTTCATTTTCGTTTGTCAAAACAATGACTGTGATTTCACCAAAAACCAGTGACATCATAACGGCTCGAATAAGAGTTGCATTCATTAAAAAAAAAACTGCGGACGAATTCACTCTCTCTACTCAGATCGAATTATTATTACTATTATTATTATGATTATTACTACTATTATAATTATCATTACTATCATTATCGGTAATACTATTATTATAATTATTATTACTATTATTATCACTATTATCATTATGATTATATTAGTATTATTATAATTATTATTGTTATTATTATTACTATTATTATAACTATTGCTACTACTAAAATTATTATTACTATTATTATTATCATTATTATTATCATAATAAAACGTACATCAAAACTGTCAACATAGGTTTCTTCAGTTTTCGAGTTGGTTGGTCTGTTTGGCTGTCCGACAGGCCTGCGGACTAGCTATGTATCTAATTTAAACCTTCACACCTTATTGTGTCTTAAAAAAACAGATTTTTATTTTTCGAAAATTCTTTCCCCGAATAGGTTTTCAGTGGGGGTTCAATTGGCAATTCAAGTCTTTCCTAAATTGATCCCTGTCTCTTCATGACCGACAGCAATCACGCTTTTTGTTGTTGTTGAAAATTCAGCATTTTCAAGGGATCACTGTCTAACAAAAGGCGAGAGAAGTATCTAATTTATCGATCATGCTTTCTCCTTATTTTTCTACCAATCACCCCCAACACGGTGTGCTGCCAAAATACATTGGTTGCCTGACAGTTTCCACCATCATTCTCATCATCACCATCACCAGCATCCACACCAACGCAATCAATATCATCATCATTCTCATCATCACCATCACCAGCATCCACACCAACGCAATCAATATCATCATCATTCTCATCATCACCATCACCAGCATCCACACCAATGCAATCAATATCATCATCATTCTCATCATCACCATCACCAGCATCCACACCAACGCAATCAATATCATCATCATTCTCATCATCACCATCACCAGCATCCACACCAACGCAATCAATATCATCATCATTATCATCATCACAAAATGCTGTAGGTTTGATTTTTGACGGAAGATTGTAAAGTGTATACACACATATTGCCAAGTAATCTTCGTACTCTCTTCGACAGGAACATTAATGAATAGAATATTCAGATTCTAGCGGAGCCAAGATACTGTGATTACAGTAATTACTCGCGTATAATGCGGTAAATTTAATATAAAGCAATTAAGGTCAATTAGAGTCAAAATTAGGAATTAACATTATACTCGAATGTGGAAAATGTTAACCCATAAATATATTACTAAATTTTAGCTTCACAAAGCAGGAGTCGCATTATATTCGAGATCACATTTTACTTAAATAAATACAGTAAGTTTGTAACTGTATATCTTAAAATTCATATGTGAAGATCTTGCCGCGTTCGATGGGTAATGTGGCAAGATGATATTGTTCAGTGTTTCCAATAATTGATATACAGACAATTTGAGACATAATAAGTTTTAAAGGAATAACATGTCTATGGATCTTACTATTTCCAAATACATATCGACAGTAGTAATCACCAATAGTTTTCGTCGGCTGTTTGGAAACCGTTTATATGTTGTTGGCAGTTATTATTCTGCAGCTCTAAATTTGCAGATTGCAGACGATATCTTTTTCAGGATAAATTGGAAACTATCAACCAAGACTGTCAACATAGGTTTCGTCAGTTCTCAAGCTGCTCTGGTTGGCTATCTATGTATCACGCGCACAGGCCACACTGGGGCTAGAGGACTGAAAATTCAAACATTTAGTCTTTATTATTTCCATAAATTTTTTTTCAATTCCTCCACAAAAAATTGGGGGGGGGGGGAGTTTGCAGTGTAAGTTTATGCTGAATTAGTCCCTTGGTTTGTGTTTAGAAAAAAAAAAAGGCGAGAGAAGTAAATTTATTCATCGATCGCCACTCTTTCCGAATTTTTAGTTGATCATTCCCAACACAGCATGCCGCCAAAAGAGATTAGTCACGCGACGCTTTCTTTTGAGTGACTAACCAGATCTGTTTTTCATTAGTTTCTGATCATCACTGTCTCTGTAAAACTCATCTTTCTGTTTCTTCTAGGTGGTATTTCTAACACCACGATTTGAGATAAGACTCTTCGCATCAACAACATGATCAATTTTCTGTGGGTATGAACAATATATATGCAATTTTCACCGGAAAATCGACGGCTGAAAAATTTAAAAATCTAACAAAAGTCAGCATATTATCCGATTTTGATAAAATTTTCGATACTTGTTTTGAAAGGACGAATCTTCATAAAAATAAGTTTTCATTCCAAATATCGGAAAAGGAGGATTTTTTCCCATATGACTCCTACTTATTGATTTTGATGATTTATTTCATTTATACATTGATGTTTCCATTGATTTTTACACATTTAACAGATAAATCCCTCGAGATATCAATTATGTTTATTTCTTTAGAAAAGCGCACAGAAACTGCCCCGACTGAGTGTAATCGATAGAAATGATAAAAAATACCAAAAAGAGATATTGAGTGAAAAGTTTTTTCCGTATCAAAAGCCTGAACTATAATCAATCGAATAAAACTGAAAGAATTAGCTTAGAAGAAAAATATCTTACTTTACTCTCCCGTTTTTTAATTCCCGAAGTAAGACTCCTAGTTAGAGCAGTTCCTGAGCACTTTTCTAAAAAAGGTAAAAAAAAACTGATATCTCCAGGGATTTATCCGTAAAATGTTTGAAAAATCAATGAAAATAGCAGTGTATAGATAAAACAAACCATCAAAATACTAAGAATATTATGAAAATAAAATTCTTTGTTTTTGATATTTGGGATGAATTTTTTTTCTTTTCAAATTCGTCCTTTTGTAAATAAGTATAGAAGATTTTATTGAAATTGAATGCTGATTTCTCCTAGATTTTAAAATTTCTTAATCATTTATTTTCCGGTGAAATTGCGTCCATATTGTTTATACCTTATCAACGTTCTGTGCAATTCATATTGATTGGTGCGCACCTTTCTACGTCTTACTGTTACCCATAGAGGATCTGCTGCTATCTTACGTTTTCACACCAAGTTGAAACATCACCAGAAGAAATAACAGGTCTGGTTAGTCACCCAATAGAAATCATCACAGGATCAACCTCATTTGACAGCATGCCGTGTTGAGGGTGACCAAATGAAAAAAAAAATGAAAAAATGTGTTATCAATGAATAAGTTACATACCTCACTTTTAGTTTGACAATGATCACAAAATGGTCCGAAGTTTGAATGCTACCGTACACAGACTAACAAATCAATTTAGCATAAACTTACATCGTAAATTACCCCCCTTACTTGGTGGGGAAATTTGAAAAAATTTATTTCTAGATTTAATAAGTAGTAAACGTCGAAATTTTCAGCTCTCTAGTTCCTTTAGTGCGGCATGTAGACCTCATAGATAGATGAATAGATAGATAGCCAGCCAGCCGGATAGTCAGACAGACCCACCTGAAAACTGGAGAAATCTATGTTGTCAGTGTTGGTGACAGTTTTGGTTGGCGGTTTCCGATACTCATGAGTAGAAGACGCACGTTTAAATAACAGGACTGAGGCACAACTGCATTGAGTGGGTTGAACCAAGGCCGTCTCGAAATAACAACTTCCGTTGTGCTCTTTAGGGCCCGGTAAAATGCTTCAGAAGTTATCAGCACGACCTGGGTTGAGCTTGCGTCACGTGGGATCATGTTTGACGTCAAATGCAATCTTTGATTCGCAAACGAGGTCCATAGAAAAGGATTCGGCTTTCAGACTGCGGCATTTCGGTTAAGAGATTGTTTACCCGTAGAATTTATCATTATCCTCAATTGCTAGTCCTATGCCGACACCATTACGCTATTACTGCGAGCAATTCTCGCTTGCTCTTGAAGCAACTTTGAACGTTTTGAAATTTCGCGGTTTATGAATTGTAAAGATCACAAAAACGAATAACCGGACTTGAAGTTGATAAATTCTTTCTTTCTTCATTTCTTTGATGAAAAGAAGAAGAAGAAGAAGGAAAAGAAGAAGAAGAAGAAGAAGAAGAAGAAGAAGAAGAAGAAGAAGAAGAAGAAGAAGAAGAAGAAGAAGAAGAAGAAGGAGGAGGAGGAGGAGAAGAAGAAGAAGAAGAAGAAGAGGAAGAAGAAGAAGAAGAAGAAGAAGAAGAAGAAGAAGAAGAAGAAGAAGAAGAAGAAGAAGATAAAAAGGTGTGTTTCTAGCGCCTTCACATCCGCTGGGGGCAAGATGTTACTCGCAAGAAAGACAACAATCGACACTCTTCATTGTCATTGGATCTAATGGGACACACCTCCTCAATACGAAAGAATTGAGAATTCTGTTACCCCGGAACCAAGTCTGGGCACGTTGCGAACGTCTCTCGTTGGACATAACAAGACAATCAATTTAGTATGAGAAGACACACCTGTTTGGTTCCCAAATGTGGAGAATTCGGATTCCTGCAAACCCCAAAATGCTCGTTGTTGAGGAGTTTGTGGAAAGAAATGAGAAATAAGTGTTAGTATCATGACATAAAATAAGTTTTGGTTTGTGTTTCACATTCAAATTATTTCGAAGTTGTTGAATGTGTCATATCACTCTAAGGAACGAAGAAGAAGAAGAAGAAGAAGAAGAAGAAGAAGAAGAAGAAGAAGAAGAAGAAGAAGAAGAAGAAATAAATGAAGAAGAAGAAGAGGAGGAGGAGGAGGAGGAGGAGAACGGATAAAAACGAAGAAAATGAAGTAAAGGTGAGAAGAAAAAGAAGTAGAAAAAGAAGATGAAGTGAAAGAAGAAGAAGAAGCAGAAAAAGAAGATGAAGTGAAAGAAGAAGAACAAGAAGAAGAAGAAGAAGAAGTAGAAGAAGAAGAGGAGGAGGAGGAGGAGGGATAACAACGAAGAAAATGAAGTAAAGGTGAGAAGAAAAAGAAGTAGAAAAAGAAGATGCAGTGAAAAAGAAGGAGAAGAAGAAGAAGAAGAAAGGGAAGAGGAAGAATGAGTGAGGATGAATAAAAAAAAAGCGATAGGAAGAGGGGAGAGAAAGAAAAAACAAAAAAGAAGAAATAAGCAGAAGAAAAGGTGAGAAAGGAACAACGTCAACAACATCAGTAGCAACAATAACAACAACAACTTATATAAATGAACAAACCGGTCTGGTTAGTCACACACTAGAAAGCATCATGCAACCAACGTCCTTCAGTAGCATGCCGTAGTGGGATTGATCAACTAAAATCCGAAAAAGGGTGATCAATGAAGAAGTTACTTCTTTCGTATTTTTTCATGACAGTGACCACTAGAAAAAGTCTGACTTAGAAAAACAAAACAAGCATGAATGCTACCGGGTTCTAACTAATGAATAATTTAGCACAAAAATGTATTGCAAATTGACTCTCCATACACACACTAAGAGCCTGCTTAGGGGAAGACTTTTCAGAATTTTTTTTTTTTATAGACATAAAAAGGAGTAAATGATAAAATTCTCGCCCCTTTAGCGCCATTGCTGTGGCCTGTACAAGTAATTGATACATGCATACATAATTAGCCAGTCAGCTAGACCAACTTAAAAACTGAAGAAATCTTTGGATTATGGAAGTTGTGTATACGGTCACTGGTCTTTTCAGCCAATGAAATAACGAAGCTATTGCAGGGTGGCGGAAGCCTTGAGAACAACGAAAACAAGCCTGGTTGCACTAGGGTCAAACTCCCTTAGTAAAAAGATTAATAAATCTTCTAAAATCAAACAAAGAAAGCTGTCATTTAAATAAACGCAAATCCAAACATATTTATTGAATGAGCAATGATACTCACCCTCCCGAAGTCTGTTTGGCCAATGGCAATAAATTATAACGACGTCATTCCATCTTTATTTTATCCAACCTGTTTAAATCCAATGCTGGAAACGACGATGAAGTGTGTGTTATAAAATCATGGTTTTGTGAAATTTATTCATAAGTATGAAATTACCAAAATACTAATAGTGAAAGTTATTCTTTCTTTGGGCATGCGAGTGTGCCGAGCAGATACGAGGCGAGCCGAGTTCAGACTCTGGCTGAGACAGTTTGTGTTCGCTTTGCATTGATGCCCTTGGGAAGGCATGACCCCATCTCTTTCCCAACTATTGGTAAAAGAGCATAGAATCAAGCGCTTATCGCCTCTATTTCACATATTGAAGAGAAACTTGTGATGCGTGGAACCTAGGTAGGAACAGCCGAAGCTGTAGCCAGGGTAAGGGCACCAAGTAACTTCTTTTATTATCAGGCTGTCTGTCTCTGCCCTTCTCCTTCATATCTTTCCCCTCCCTCTTATCTCTTTCTCTCTCTCATTGTCCAATTCCAGTACAAAGTTTAGGATTGACTTATGGCAAGAACAAGAACAAACTTCACCGAAATGCAGGGTGTAAACCGATACGTGAAATCAATATCCCCCTACTACGATTTGAACACAGAACCAACTGTTTGCCAGGAGGCCGTCTACTGACTGAGCTATATTGACAAGTTATAGATATTAACGAAAATTTATCATACAGATATGCGAGGGCTCATTTGATTCTAATAAATGAATACATCTATACAATATTGAATCAGCGTAGTTGCACAAATGGCCTGTCCGACCAACTAGTCAAGTAAGCTTCATATTCGTCTCTCAGCTCCTCTGTGTCTATGTGTGTATCGTTCTCCTAGTCATATTTTTGGGGTTATAGTCTTGGTAATTCCCATAAGTATACAACAAGGCACTATCTAGAAATATTTTTTGTTTTTTTTTCAAAAGAGTGCTTTGTCTGTCTGTCTGTCTGTCCGTCTCTCTTAAATTCCTTTCTATTTTCTCCTTTCCCCTTCTTAGTCTTTGTTAATATCACGGCCAGGACTTTCTTACTCACATCGTCGCTTCTTTTCACTCAAACAATTTCCAAAGAAACATAGCCACTATTTTACTTGGTGGCTGAAGTTGCTGTGTATTTTACATTGTCGCCTGCAGTCAATGCAACAGACAAGATTTAGAAGGCTGATTTTCTCGGCAGGGTTTTTCACACTTAGGCGCACATTAAGGCTTCTACTCTTTCTTAACCCAATCAATTTATCTTGGGCCTGATTAACCAAATCTCCCTGTATATGAGTTTTAAGACACGCCTCCACCAATTATTAGAAACTGTGGATCGCTTCAGTTTAATGTTCTGTTTGTCTGTTTGGCTGGTTGGCTATGTATTACGGGTACATAACGCATCAATGGAGCTAGAGGGCTTAAAATTCAAACATTAACTCCTTGTGATGTCTAAAAATTGCTCTTTTAAAATCCCCCATCCATTAAAATGTTTTTTTAAAAAGGGGGTTCAATTCATAATGTAAGTTTATGCTAAATTGGTCACTGGTTTGTGCCCACCTATTTTATCAAAATTCAATCTTTATAATGATCAACAATATTCCAATGTTTCGATTGATCATCTCCAACACGGCATGCTGCCAAAAGACGTTGGTCCTATGACGGTTTCTATTGTGTGACGAACCAGACCAGTTTGTTTTTTATTAAATGTTATGTCTACCTTTTACTTTTGTGTTAATTTTCTAGTTGTTTTTTTTATGGCAACTTTTGTTCAGATCGATTACTGTTTGGCATCGAGCAAACAGTGTCGATTGAGGAATAGAAAACAACCCTCAGGAGGGGTTCGAACCAACACCTTTTATGGAAGGAGCACAATTTACGCCTACCTCCCCAACCTATTGAGATCATCATTATCAGTCTCTTATCGTCCGTCGTTGGACATAGACCCTCACCAGGATTCACCACAATTCCCTATCATGGGCATTGAGGAGCCAGTATTTTCTGAAGTTGTCTAGATCATCTCTCCATTTTGTATTCTGTCGGCCTCGATTTCGCTTGTGATCTCTTGGGATTCATGTTGTGAGTCGTGATGTCCATCGGTTGCCAAAAGGAAATAATGATTCATAATGAGAATAAAATAATAGAACGTCTTTACTGATTGGGATTATATCTTATACCAGGCGTTACTTTCCAGATCTTCGGAATGATAATCTTGTGCCTACTGTGTATGGATCCGGTACTAATAAACAGACACACAATTCATTTCTAAGTTTAAATGTTGTGGGAACAAAAAACATTAACAAAGATTGGGAAACTCTCAAGATATTAAATGGTTTTACGAATTACGGAGGTCTAATGTTTGATAGGGCAGGAAATGTACTTGCTAGGTTTATCGTAAAAACAAATTGATTTTTTTTCCTCAGAGAATATTGAGATACTGGAACGGTTTACCATACCGAAAGACAGAGCTATCTATCTATATCTATTTTTAGACGTTACGGGAACAGAGAAAGATCAATAAGCAATGGGAAGTGTTCACGATATCAAATGGTTTTACAAATTACGGGAGTTTAATGTTTGATAGGACGGAGAATTTACTCCCGAGGTTCGTTGTAAAAACAAAGTTGCTGACTCAACTTGATTTTTACTCAACAAGAATATTGAAAAACCGGAATAGTTTACCATCTGAAGGAGGAAAAATGGTTCAAGTATAAATAATTTTAGGAATAACATAGATATATTCGATCACCTGAGATAGAACGTAATTCATCGGGAATAGTTTGGAGTTTTCAGCAAATACATATAGAGAAATTTAAATAAAATGAAATAGATAAAATGTACCTGGTAGATGTTTTATCTATACTGATGGGTTCGTAATTCTTAAAAATAAGATCCATTAATTTTTATCGCTTGAATCAATGTACGTTTTAATGTCGAATTCGTAATTTTAATGTAAATTGTTTACGGAGATGCCTATAGTTCCATTTTTGTTGATGAATCGAAATATACAATGGTTAGCAATATGCAGATGTCATCTGGATACTTGACGTAGTAAATGAGAATTTCATGCATGTAACTGACGTAGTTAACTATAATTTAATTCCTGTTTTCAAGACATCATAACAATGCTGCATTCATAGAATGATAGAAAAATAGAAAAAGTAAGAAAAACAATTAAACAGAATCATCTTTAACGACACGGTAACTAGACAATAAACAAGTGAAAAAAGAATGAATTTAATTGTCTGAATACACCTCTTCATTGTTTATGATTATATCTTATACCAGACGTTTTCTTTCCAGATCTTCAGAAATGGTTATTTTGTGTCTACAGTACATCGATCCTGTGCTGATAAATAGAGTGTACAAGTTATCTCTATGTTGAAAACGTTGAGGGAACACAAGAAAATGATTAGAAGAATGAGTTCAATAGCCAGAAAAACTCCATGAATTCCTAATATTTAACAAGTGATAAACATGAAAATATTCCAGAAGAACAAATCATCGTGGCTGGAAGGCTGGGCAGATTTGGTTTGTTTCTGTTTTCTTTGATAATTTAGCAAATGAACTTGACTTGAATGCAAGACATTTTAATACCTCTGCATAAAATATCTCCTCAAGGCTTTTTTCCTTAATAAAGCTGAAGGATATATAATCATATATACATATATGATTATAAATTGCGTTATATTATATAGAAACTCTTATTTGAAATGATCTCCTATCATTACACGGTTAATGCATCACTTTACTCTGTAAATAGAACAGACAACCAAAATATAATATAACGCAATTCAAAATCATTCCGTCGGATCATATATCCATTTCTTGATACATAGATATAAATATATATTGAAATAATGAATTCGCTACACAAACACGTTCATTTTTTCTGTTCCGTTTGGGCTTCTTCAGGCAAATGATTTGATTTATTTGGATCCCAATTCCGGACGTTATTGGGATGCGTTTCCTTTTCTGTGTGGAAAACCTTCATCTTATTCTATTTATATATCTTTTCTTTTTGTTTTCCTTGTTTAGTTGTTGATCTCTGTTCATATTTCTTTCTTCCATTGGGAAAGTGGGTTCTTGGTTAGTTATAAATTTCTTGGGCTAATTCAGACACTTTCTCCATCAGTGTGTTGTTATTCCATCAGCTTTTTGTGGTATGTTTCCTCTGAGAGAGTATTCTTCTCCTTTTCCTATCTGCCTTGCCCCAGTGTTTTCACATGACTTTAGTTGTTTGTTTAATTCTTTTTATATTATTGGTGGGTTTGCATCTATATATCTAAGATAATAATGAGAAGGTGATTAGCTTGTTCTTAAAGTGGCTGGGGTATAATAATACTAATAATAATGTTAATAGTGATGCTGCTACAACTATTTCTGATAGTAACGAGAATAAGATAGCTATGGTGGTTGATTTTCGTATACTAGTATGTAGAGTGTTAAATTATATTTTTTGATAGTAATTATGCACGGTGCCGATATTTTTCAGCTACTCCATTTTTCCTATTTAGTGAGTCTGTTTTTTTTTTGTTTTTTTTTTCAAATAAAGATGAGAATATGGGTTTTCAATGTTCTGGCATATGTGTGTTTATTTTAAAATTTTCCGTTTTACTGTTGGTGTAAGATCGTTGTCTGTGAGGTCCCAGTAATATGTGGATGGTGATGTATTGTTTTTACATTTATCCTTTGAGTAGGATAATGTATTGTTGGCTAATCTCGATTCAAAGGGTATTTTTGATATCCCTAAATAAAATTTCGCCTTTGAAGATTTTTCTAGGGTTGATATTTTCGTTTGATATACCACATCCGATTTGAGCACCTGTTCCTCTTTGTACAATTGCAGTCTGGTTTATTCATATTTTCTCTACTACTTATTACTTTGTCGTTAAAGTTAGTTATGATTCTTTGGAAGTTGTCCATACTACTATAACTACTTTTCTGTTTATCTTTGTGAAATATTTTACCCAGTGAATTGCTGGAGTAGGGCAATGTTTTTTTTTTGTTTTTTTTTTTCATTAGTTTGAAGAATATTTTCCCGATGTTGGTTTTTAATTTTAGATTGAATGTCGATGTATACCAGATAATTTTCTAATATCAGCTTTTTTTTGTTACTATGTTTTACTCTATTGGGTTTTACTTTTTCATGGCATTTAAAGCTAGTGTTGACAAAACTGCTGCCCTTTAAGGCTTTCGTGAATATCTTCTAACATTGTTAAATATCATTGTATTTTATGGATTGTATAATAGCCTAGTTTCTATTAATTTGGAGATTTCGTTTGGGTGATTAGATTTCGTGTTAATATATCTAATTTCCGGATTTTCTTTCCTCTTTGGTTTGTTGGTGTTATCCTTTAGACTGAAAATAACATCTAAAAATGTTGGCCTTAATTTCAATTCTAAAGTTCGGTTTTTCATTTCTTTAATAATGTATTTTTATGATTCTTTTTGTATTCTTGCGGGGTGCTATTTTCTACTATTAGTAAGTCATCGTCTCGGTAGATTCGTATATTTTTAAAATTCAATTTCCAACAGAGGTTTTATTGAATGTACAAACTGATCAAATCCGATACGTCAGCTGAATCAAGACTTCTCATTGAAACATCAAAGCCATGAACGTCGTTTTCTTTGTCCACTCTTCTTGGTTATTGAACAGTACCGCTCGGCAAGACTGTTTGATTATTTTTATTTCATTTTTGTTGATGTTGGTGTAGACCATCGCGAATTCCATGACTTCTTTTTTTTTTGCTCAGTGTTACTGAATGAGGAAATGGCATAATTTATATTTATCCATTGGTTCAACTGTAGTTGCTGTTTGATGCTATAGTTTGTTATAGTTTATTTTTTCTTGTTTATTCTTGCCAATTTTTCCAAATTGGGATTTAGTGGGGTTAATTAGTCTTGTAGCGAAATTGTTTAAAAAGTCCGGTATGTGGCCCTTCATGAGTATATAGGCATCTTTGTCCTGTAATTTTTCGACTCTGCAACGTGCACATGAAAGAATTATGATGGGCCTCACGTGGAGAGACCACAAGATAAAACAGTACATCCAGGAAAGGACAAAAGTCAGGGACATCATAAAATCCATTAAAAAGCTCAAATGGCAGTGGGCTGGCTATGTTGCAAGAATGGCAGATAACCGATGGACACCGTGACCCACGACATGGTCCCCCAGAGATGCCATGCGCAACCGAGGCTGGCAGAGTATTAGATGGAGAGACGTGCTAGACAAATTCAGAAAGTACTGGCTCCGCGACGCCCACGATAGAGAAGTGTGGCGAATCCTGGAGAAGGTCTATGTTCAATGACGGACTTTAAAAGAATGATGATGATGATGATGATGATGATGATGATGATGATGATGATGATGATGATGAACACAATTCGATGTCTCTTTCGGGCCCTCATGGTAGGTCTCCCGCCTCTCAGTTCTGTTTGCTACCTCTGTTCGATGTTACAGGCCTTGAAGGTCACTGTAGGGACATTATTGTATCATTTGTACTGTTGCCCTAGGCGAACTCTTCGTAGAATATTGCCTTGGGTATGCAGTTGTCGTTCATGCAGACGACATGGCGGTATCCCGCCCCTCCATGGGATGTAGATCATTTCATATATAGCTATGTTCTGGCATATAAACCTCTGAACCTGACATGCTCAGATGTTAAGAAACAGTAGCAGTAGAAGAGGAAAGCTTTCGTGATTTTGATGAAAAAACGAATTGTTATGACCAGAAGACTAGGTCAAAGCGTTTCCAAAACAGCACCGCTTGTGGGATGATCACGTTCAGTTGTGGTCAGTATTTATCGGTAGTTTTCCGAGGAGAGGAAAATCATTAAACCAGCCTAAAGTACTCTGACATCATACTAACACACTGTATGTTCTACTTTACGCCAACCATAAACTAATGGAGGATACCATCTTGTATTCTGTCGGACTCGGTTACGTATTGATCTCTGGGGATCCATGTTGTGAGTCATGATGTAAATCAGTTGTCTGCCATTCTTGCAACATGGCAGCCCATTACCATTGGAGTTTTCTGATGGGTTTTATGATGTCTCAGACTCCCGTTTTCTCTTGATATTTTGTGCTATCTTGTGATCTCTTTGTGTGTGGTTGAACATGATTCTCTCATGCACACGTGGCATTGTTCTCAATTTGAGAGTCAGCCTCTTGATTAGGTTCCATGTTTCAGCTCCATAAGTGACTGTCAAGAGGATGCATTGGCTGTATACACTTCTTTTTAGGATTAATGGAATAGTTTCGTTTTTGAAGGTTGAGCTTGCTTTGCCGAAGACTTGTCATCCTAGAGTGAATCTTCGCTTGATTTCTTCTTCTTTTGTGGGTTCTGTAGAAATTAATTGTCCTAGGTAGATAGAGTGGTCTGCTGTCTCCAGTTTTGCATCTTCGATTTTGACAGTTATGTTCTTATTCTTGATATGGTTGTTGCACATGACTTTCTTTTTACTAAAGTTCATGTGTAAGCTTTCTTGTTTTTTTTTCGTTTAGTTCGTCTAGTATAAGATAGAGATCGTGCAGGTTCTCTGCAAAAAGGACGACGTCATCTGCAAATGTGAGGTTGCTCAGATATTCGCCGTCTATTTTGGTTCCTCTATTCTCCCAGTCCAGGTTTCGGAGGATCATCTCGAGGCTGAGGGTGTAGCAATTTTATTATCCGTCTGAGTATTTCCGTACAACTTGTCCGATGTGTTGCATTGTCATGCCGTGATATGTCACAGCCATCGTCGAAGACAATGTACCTGGGTTACAATGATATCAAAGTTAGTGGTATACGACAAAGTAACTTCAATATGAATGATAAGGCTCAGTACTTCTCAGCAGAACATTGGCTAAACTATCACTACCTTCGCCGGATCGTTTATTCCCCTCTGTCAGTAAAAGTTTCAGAAAAATGAAGGAGACTTCACTGTTTTGCCCTGGCTGCTAAACTCCCCAGATATTAATCCCACTAAGTCCATAGTACGTATTGGGCCAACTGAATCGCTCTGAAGAACCCCGAACCAAGTTACTTGCAGCAGTTAATATCCTGGGGCAATATAAACCTTTAGAGCGAACACCTGATCGAGTAGGAGTAGTTTTGTGCGTACATGTAAGACCAACAACTTATTAAGTAGATGGTCATGATGTTTTGGCTCAAAAAGAACCCTGAAAGAGACCGAGAGCAATAGTTTTCAAAAATAGATGTAGAGATGAACGTGCAAATGGCAACATGCCAGGAAACTAGGATCAATCAGTGAGTGGGGTCTGTACAACTTCATCTCTTTTCTCGCATCTATAAATCAGAATATTGAATAATGTAAGTCTGACTTTGGTTGAATAGATAGACCTGATGGCGACAATCATAAACCACCAAGACAATATGCAACCTTTTGGTCAATATATATAAATAAATATACGTGTATGGCGTGTGTTTGTATGTGTGTGTGTGTTTGTATGTGTGTGTGTGTGTGTGCGTGCGCACATACGCGTGGGTGTTTGTGTGTATGTGCGTGGGTGTGGGATAGAAAGGGAAAAAAGAAAGAAAGAAAGAAAGAAAGAAAGAAAGAAGGAAAGAAAGACAAAATGAAAGACAGAAAAGGAGCGGGAAGAAGCATTATTAAAAGAAATTCACATGTGCCAGTTGGAATTATCATCTCAGAACCAACTTCAATAAAAAAAAAAGACAAACAGACAGAAAGAAAAAAAAGGGAAGACAGAAAAAAAGGAGAGAAAGAAAAAATGAAATTATTAAAGGCAAAAAAGAAGAAAGGTAATGAAAAAATATAAAGAAGCAAAGGCGTGGCAAAAAGAAGTAAAGAAGAAATGCAGACCTTGGTTGGAACACACACACACACACACACACACACACACACACACATATATATATATATATATATATATATATATATATATATATATATATATATATATAAGAGAGAAATATCTGGAGTTTTGAAATAAAATAATAGACTAAAATAAATTAATGAGAAGAAAAAAATAAAATTAGAGAGAGAAAGAAAAAAAAAGATGACAGAAAGGCAATTGTTAAAATGAATAAGAAATGGTAAGAACCAAGAAAGGAAAAAAAGAAAGAATTAATGTTCTTCCGAGAAAAGAGAGAGGAACAGGAAAGAAAAGAGAAAGATATAGAAATTTGAAAAAACAAAAAAAAATGAAAAAAATGACAAAAATGAAAGAATCTCTGAAAGAAAGAAAAGACAGTGAAAGAAAAAAGAGAAGAAAGAAAAACAAAAGGAAAGGAGAATAAATCAATGAAAGAAAGAAAAGGCAAAGAGGAAGAGATAAAAAGAGAATAGAAAGGAAAGAAAGACAAAAAGGAAGGAAGAAAGAATCAATGCAAGAAAGAAAAGACAAAGAGGAAGAAAAAACAGAGAAAAGAAAAGGAAGAAAGAAAAAAGAAAATAAAGGAAAGAAAGAAAGGAAAAGAAAAGAAGTGACAGAAAGAATTATCACAACAAAACAAGAATGCAAAACAAATTTTTGTCCATCCAAAAGTGGAAATCGCCTGGCAGAGCGAAACGAAGCAGGAAAGACGACGCAACCACCGGAATTGTAAAATATCTATATTTAATTCATGACTTATGGAGTGCCTGCATGAAACGTTGATTCTTAATATAAGTCAAGAAAATCTTGGTTATTTCCCAATGTTTATCAATTCTGCTTCTGTGTTATTAACAAAGTCACCAAATACGATGTGAAACACGAACAAAGCCCATACTAACACTAGTACTATTACTACGAATTATAATACAAACGAGTCTGGGTTTTATGCGAACAACAATTACCAAACTTGGAAAAGGGGGTGATCAATGAATAAATTACTTATCCTACCCTGACGGGTGGGGAATATTAAATAAAAAGGTCCGATTATTCAGAAAACAAGCGTAAACTCTGCTGGACACAAACAGAGGATACTTTTGCAATGAAAATTGACCCCCCCCCAATTCTTTGCTTAGGATCAGATTGTAGTATCTTGGTGCCCTGCAGAGAATAAAAGTGTCACTTTCAGCCCTTTGTCCTGAATCATTCTCACACTCTATAAGAATATCGCATCTGCGTTCCCATTGAAAAGTGTAACTCAAAAATATCTATATGGATATATATTGCGTTTTCTACTTGTAAATAATTGTTTGAATACACTGGTCAACAAAATTGAACTTACTCCTATCGACGTTGCATTACGACTTTTTTAGTCCAATTTTTGATGTAGATTACGAATTTCACTCTAGCACATCTCACTTTTTTTGCTATAGACATGTTCTGTTTTCACTTCTACTGTATATGAAGTAATATACATGAAGGTTAAATGGAAAAAAATTCTATGAGTCAGAACTCTTCAATGCTAAAAATCAAAATGATTATGTATGATAAGATACATTAAGTAGATACTATACTGAAGGACAAGCAAAAAACGTTGAACTTTCGACTCTTTGATCCTCGATAGGGATTATATGACAAAATACAATTTTCTTCTTATGAAAATTATACGTAATATAAGGAAACATTTTACATTTTGAGAATCAGAATCCAATACTACATAAAATAAACCATAACACTATTTCCTGATGCAGATGTATTGTCGACCAGTGATACCGGCAGGTATGGATCCATTGTCATTGGTTATATTTATTTACGAGGCTTGGTTTAGTCTGATACAAATGGGTTATATGGTATAAGGATGAACGGTTTGTTTCTATATTCCAAGTGGTATGTGCTTGAAATTCAACAATCGAAATCTTAGTCTTTTAACTGGTGTCGAACACTGTTCATTTGTACCAGTTGGAACTATCACACGAGAACCAACTTGGAATTGCCCAGAGAGCAATGTAAAGAGCAGTACTAGGTACAAATCTAAGAGATAGAAAAAATTAACATAGATCCGAGGGAAGACTAGAGTGAATGATACACAAATAATTAAAAAAAACAAAAATGGAGATAGGCTGGGCACTTAGCAAGACGATATGATAACAGATGAAACAAAAGACTAGCCGGTTGGTATTCATTGGACAGTAATTGCAGTAGCAAAAGACCACACAAAATAGGTACAGATGAGATAGAAAAGTTTGCCAGTAAGACGTTAGAGAGATTAGCACAATTAGATAGGAAAGGGATTCGTTCAGCAATAAAATTAAAATTAAGATGGTTACTGACAATGATATGTCCAGTAGTCAGAATTCTTTTCTATTTTACTCTTATTCATTTTGACAACTTTGCTATGCAACTTGAGTCTGCTTTGAACGATCTTCTATCAGCACCAGGGGTGCTGGAACCACGGGGGTTGGGGAGGAAGTAGCTCCCTGCCTCCTTGGCATGGGGTCAGCGGAAGAAGCTGTCTGCCCTTAATATAAAAAAGAAAATGTAAAACATACAGAATCAAATATTCATTTCTGATTATAAACCAATAAAATGCATAAACATTTTACAATGAAATAAAAAAAAATACTCTGGATTATTCAAGCGACAAATGTCTTGCTTATTATGCTTGAGTATCCTAAAGTTCTCCAGCATGAGCAGTTTTTCCATTCATTGCCCTAAACAGAAATACAAGTTTTGCTTAGTGGATGAGAGATTTTAATGGTTGTCTCAATGTTGCCAATTACGGTCTGTTATCCACACGCGTGGTTAGTGAACCATACGACAAAATGTTCTTGGATGAACCTGATTGAAAAGTAACGTGTTCCGTTGTAGGCAGCCCAGCGTTGTTAAATTAACCATTTTTCGGCTATCTCTGACTGATTTTCCCCAATTTATCCAATAGAAATCTACGATAGCTGACAATCTGGCAAATCTTTACAAATAAGTAGAAAATTTAGTACAAGTAAACTTGTTACTTTTTATTAATAATTTGTTCTGGAATCTCAGTTACTTTATTTGCTAAGTGGAATTTGAATATGTATATAAAACATTTATAGCAATTAAGTTAGCTGGAAATTGAAAACTTTAGCCGATTTTTAGCCATTTAAAAAGAATAAATGAGGCCCTTTGTGTAAAGCTGCTGCTTGCCCCGAATTGCGTCTGGCAATTGAGTTAGCTGGAAATTGAAAACTTTAGCTGATTTTTAGCCATTTAAAAAGAATAAATGAGGCCCTTTGTGTAAAGCTGCCGCTTGACCTAAATTGCGTCTGGCACCCCTAATCAGCACTACCAGCGTATTGAACGAAGTATGATTAGAAACTGTTAACTAAAACTATCACCAAAACTGTCGACATAGGTTTCTCTAGTTTCCAAATGAGTCTGGCAAGCCATCTAAGTAAGTTGGTGTCGCACTTACAGACAGCATCGATTGAGTTAGAGAGTTGGAGATTTTAACATTCACTCGTCAATATGTATAAAAAGGAGGCTTTTTTGTTTTTGTAAAATCTCATACGCCAACAAGGTTTTTTTAGTAGGGTTGAGCCTTTTTTTAAAAATTTACCATGTAAGTTTATGCCAAATCGGCTCCTTAGTTTGGGTCTTGGAGCGCTTACTCAAGTTCTTTTTTTTTTATCAGACTTTTTAGTGATCCCCCAGAAAAGGAGGAAGAAGTAATTAATCTATCGATCACCCTTTTTTCTGATTTTTATCACCACTATCAGGACATGTTGTCAGAAGACGCTGGTCAGTTAACAGTTTCTTTTGAGTCACCAACCAAACCAATTCATGGATACGTTTTCGTTGGAAAAATCGTGTCTTCTAGGCTTTACAGTGTGGTAGGGTTGACACAACGGTTAAGAGCTCTGAAATAAGAATCGGCTATCTCCGACTGCAGCAGTTTGTATTCAGTTTGCACTAATGCCCCTGGGAAAGGCGTGAATACATTTATTTCAGTGATGGGTAAATACTAGACCAGTGTACTCTCTCGCCACTGTTGACCACCAGTCGAGGAGATGGACAGGTCTGATTCCAAACCAGGAATGAGAGCCTACTGAAGGTGATTCGATGCCAATATTGACCTCCTTCTAGCAGCTCCTGCAGCTAAGCAGATGCCCAACGTATCACTTCGCCTTTCTTTAGACTTCATCAGCGTAGGCATTGAAGGGAGTCCATATATTTTGCCCAGGCTTACGCCCCGGAGAGGTCACTTTAGTGTCGTTCTATTTTTTAATGAGACAGAACGTGATCTTCAACTTGGCAGTAAATCATGCTATATCAAATTCATCACTTGTCGTAGTGTCAGTAGTAGAAGTAAGAAACACTGCCCCACGGTAGGTGCCACCATCTCAGCATTTAGGCCTTTCTCAAAGCTATTCATAGCACACTCGGAAGGTGTAGAGCTTTCGGTCATTGTCTTGGTCATTATCAAGAGGACTTAGAATTTATGGGCAAAAACTATGAATGTTTGTTGTTTTTCCATCTTCTAAATTTAATATAATTGAGTTTTTGCATTGTGATGACGTGATGATGACGTATGCATATGGTAATACTCAAACTTTATTTTCCATCGAGTAGAATGTATCCATCATTAAAAATCCCAATGCCCAAACTGAAAAAATCTCATTAGATTGATTTTAACTTTATGATAAGAGCCTCAAGAATCTTAAGCCCCCCTTTTTTTGTAATTAATGTCGTATAGCATTCGCTTATCATTAACGGTGTACAGTGTATAGTAGTAGTAGAAACATTAGAAGCAAGCAGTTCATGATCATTAATATGAGCGCGAATGGCACTTTGACCTGGCTCGTGGAGAGTTAACCAACGGGATAGGTTGGTAGTTGTATGAACAAGGTACATTTGGTCCAAGAATATTCGTTGACCAACAAAATCTAATTCTTTTTATGTATTTGGCATCTCTAATTAGCCAAAGCGGCACTTTCTAGCAATATATCTTGATTGAAGGTAGATACAAATTCGTAACAATCTGGATGATTTGCAATTTGATCATTCTAGGTTATTCAGTTATTTGCAAATGCATAAAAATCAGGTTGCAAACTGGGCCTCTGAATTTAATGTTCATCCTGTCACAACAGATTATACTAACTTTCTCTCAAAGGGTGACCCAGCAGGTCACAAGGTTGTCCAGTTAATAACACATACAGACACGTATATATTTATTTATATATAAAAATAAATCAATAGGTTTCTTGTATTTTGAAGCTTGAACATTCTGCATTATGATTTATAAGGAGTTTGAGCTTAAAAAACTGAGCATAGGAGCTCTAAAAATAACAAGAATATTAACTTAAATAAATGGTTTGTTGGGCACTCATCATGTGTGGCCGTTCATATATATATATATATATATATATATATATATATATATATATATATATATATATATATATATATATAATTCTGAGTTGCATGATCAGTTTGGTCTGTTTCCAATTGTGTGGTATTTCTCCTTGTTACTATCAGGCCCAAAACCTTGCGTGTTCAGTCAATACAATGACGCCCACGATATAAAAATCCTGTGATTTTTCCTATTACATTTCAACCATTGGTCATTCGATCGCTTTAATTACACGTCAGACACAAAGCTGTAGCTTCGACAGGAAGAGTAAATTTGTCAGATATGTTATGATTCTAGAAGTGATGATAACGAAGTCAACGGTCACTGCATCAGAGAACTTGAAGGTGTAGCTTTATGGTCAGAGCGCTGGTTCGAAGGCTACAAGACATTGTCATTGATTAATTTTTTCATTAACATGGTATCTGTCGAAAATGACGGGGTTATTTACGAATGGATGGACACTTTTGCATAAGATCATATATATATATATATATATATATATATATATATATATATATATAATTCGAGCATAATATCAACTATGACTTATGAATGCGAAACAAGGATAATAAACAAAACTGAAAACCAATATAGAATCGCACAGAGAGCTAAGGAAAGAGCGATGATCAGGATAACTCTGAGATATAGAAGAAGATCAACATCGATCTAAGGGAGGACTACAATGAAGGATATTATACGAATAATTAAGCGACAAAAATCGAAATGGACTGAACACTTAGCGCGAATAACAACTGATGGAACAGAAGACTAACCGATCGGTGTCCATAGAACAGTAAATGTAGCAGGAAGAGACCAGACACAAGACGAAGAGATGAGTTTGTCGATGGCAATCGCAGTCGTCATGGAAGGAGATGGGAAAGGGCTTTATCCAGCAGTGGACTTATAATGGCTGCTGCTGCTGTCGATGATGATATATACGTTATTTATTTTACTTGAATATACCCGTCATAAATCACGGGGTTATTTATGAATTGATCAGCATCAAGTAGCCTAAATTTATTCCATTGAGCAATTTATTCTTAATAATGTAAACATCCTGATTTTAAATTGTTTTTTTTTTTAAGTCTGAACACATCTTAAGCTATTTAAAAATGTATAATGATCAGACATGAATCCTAAGGGCTTCTCTGACGTTCATTTTTATTGTTATGTCATAAAAAGTAAATCAACGAATGAGATCATTCCATTTGAACACAAAGAGACGGACAGAAAACTTACATAGAAGCGCACTACATGGTTAGATGTTTTGTATATTTTGATTTTTATGAAGTTTATTATCATATACTTGTTCTGGCATTCTCTTAGCGATGATCTTGTAATCCTTTTCAGATGTCCTTTGCATAACCATATTCACTTTGTTTCAACAGCAATTCTTTTCTCTTTGTCTCTTGATTTCTTATTTCCCAAACCATTTCTGGCTGATAGTCTTTGGGTTTTCAGATCCATCATTGGCTGACCCTTTGTCACCTCTATTACATTTTCACCCTTTCGTCATTATTCACTCTGCCCTGCGTAGGAGGTACAGTGTGGTGTAATCTTTGCCGGATCAAGCTCATGCAGGGTCACTAGAATATGTTATAAAGGGCCCTAAATTTAAAAAAAAACACATAAATATTAAAACGTATACACTCTTTCACTTGCACTGTGAAATAATCAAATGTTCAGTTGCTATACCGCTGGAGAGTCCGAAAAATATCCTTGGGATTCCAGTGATTATTGAACAGCAGTAGCTTTCAAAGGTGGTGAAAGATTCCATCTTTTATAAAACGTGCGTGCTTTTGTGTTCCAGCACTCCTGGCCATATCGTTTCGTCTACGGACTAGAAAATTAGCATCAGAACCCAACTAGACCCCTTCAGAAACTTTTTTTTTAAAAATATGATTTTTTTTAACCATTTGGGGCCTTATTTTGACGAGTTCATGAATAATATCTAGATTTTCCAGAATGTACATGTTTCTCGATGTTTTTAGTGGAAAATGCCAGTGATGTCATAAATGAAATTTATTCTGACCTTATTTATTCTTCGATGAAAGTTTCATTTGATTTTAAATTTTGGCTCTATGGTTGTTCGAACATTGACTCTGAGGGCGAGTTTTTGTTTTCGCTTTGATCTTTGTGCAATGGCCATGACTTCAGTTTCAAACACCCTTGTTTATTTTCCCCCCATATATATATATATATATATATATATATATATATATATAGAGAGAGAGAGAGAGAGAGAGAGAGATAGATAGATAGATAGATAGATACAAAACGTTAAAAAATAGATGGGCTAGAGTTAAAAATAAATGATTAGAATTTGGAGCGGATCCAGATATATCAGGATATTTTCCCATCTTTTAAGATACAGTAATGAATTCACCCATGTTTGTTCATACGCTATCTCCAAATTTTTTCAATGAATTTCAATAAAATATTGTAGACGGATGGGTCATAGGCTAAGGAAGGAGTGATTGAATTTTGGGGCGGATCCATGACTGTCACTCTGATCGAGAGACATTTTTCATTTTTCAATACATTTATGCATTACCTCATGTTTGTTCACTCGATATATGTAAGAGTTTATATGAATTTCGATGAAACCATGTGGAAAGGTGGGCCTTGAGCCAAGGAAGGGGTGATTCAATTTTGAGACGGATTCAGGATTTCTAAAAATCCTTCTTCTTCTTCTTCTTCTTCTTCTTCTTCTTCTTCTTCTTCTTCTTCTTCTTCTTCTTCTTCTTCTTCTTCTTCTTCATCTTCTTCTTTTGCCTCTCACATTTTTGTGACTCATTATTCTTGGCCTTCCTTTTCCTTCATTTTCTCAGCAATACTTTCCTTCTTCTTCCTGGCATTTCATGTCTTCTCCTAGTCTCTCCCCCTCCCTCCCCCTCCTCCTCCTCCTCCTTCTTCTTCTTCTTCTTCTTCTTCTTCTTCTTCTTCTTCTTCTTTTTTTTCTTCTTCTTCTTCTTTTTCTAGCCCTCGTCTTTTCTTATATTCGGTCTTTTCAACATTCCTTTTCTTGCTGGCCTTTCTTTTCTTCTTTTTTCATGGCCTTTTCTGTCTCCTTCGTCCTCATTCTTAAAATCTATTCGCGAGAAGCGAGAAGTTCAAAATTAATAAGATTATCGATAATGGCGCCCTCAACAGTACTTTTAATTTAGATTCGGTAATCCTGTTTCCTAAATTCGAAACTATCAAATGAAACTGTCAACATCAACATAGGTTTCTTCAGTTTTTAGGTTGGTCTGGCTGACTGGCTATGCATGTGTCAGCGTACGGGCCACTCCAATGAAGCTAGAGAGCTAAAAGTTTAAACATTCACTCATCATTTCTAGAAAAAACGATTTGTTTATTTTTGCACAACCTTTAAAAAATAGGTTTTTAATGGGGGTTCAATTTACAATATAAGTTTATGCTAGATTTGTTCTTTAGTTCGTGTCCAGTGGCATTCACGTTTGACTTTTGAAAATTCGATTTTTTTCAGTGATCAGCACCAGAGAATAGTAACTGATTCATTGATTACCCTTTTTTCCCGAGTTTTTAATTGATCATCCCCCTTATGGCATGCAACCAAAAGTCATTCGTCTCATGACGGTTTCTATGGTAAAAGAATAATAATATTTGGGGGCAAAAAGCTAAGTTGGTTAGTTTTAAGCTTTTGGCGCTGATAACTGTCCAAAATATTAACGAAAAATTTCTCTGACAACACAGAATGCATGGATTTGCATTATGAAATCTCCCATATTCTGTTTATTTTCATTTTAGATGATTTGAAATCCAATTTGATTTACAAAATAAAGATTTTTTTCTTAAACAAACTGCATAAAATTCTACGGCTTCAATAATTTTTTTAGACTCGTGTGCTCTCACGAATAAATCCATAAAGAAGAGATCTCTTTTACAAATACCGGTCAAAAGAGAACACGTTTTAGATTTTTTAAAAATGAAATGTACAATTTTGGTGATATTTTTTTATGTAGATATATAGCTACATTACATGGTAAGTAAATGTAGATAGATCTGTCCAAAAATTGGATCACTTCTTTCGTATTCTGTTGCCCACTAATTCACAAAATTTCATTGAAATCAATTTCGAACTTTTGAAGATGTGAGGTGTTAACATACCACTACGTTAAACCAATGATTCAGCATCGAGACACATAGTACATGAAAAAAAAAGCCAGTTTTTCTAATTGCAAGAAGAACAAAGGTATCAACAACAAATGTAAATATTTAAGCACCTTATGGTAGTATCGCAGCTGGCGTAATCAGTAAGCAAGTCATACCCTTCAATAAAATGATAACTAACAAAACACTTCAATATATATTAACTGTTCCATTCTCATCAAAGGGACAGAGTCAAGTGATTTGGATAAACTTAATTTCTAGCACCTATAATACATAATTTTAAAGGAAATATTTCTTAATTATCTCAATACATTCAAATATCTTACCGTTCTTAGATCCGATTTAAACTGTTTGAAAGTCTCTTAAAATGTTGGGGTTAGTTTTCTAAGCATAGTTCCCAAATCATAGATAGCAAAGGGTGCTCTTTATAGTCCGATATATACAAAAGTTTCGTCTTGCTCCAAAAATCTCCAGTACCAAATTTCAGTACAATTCAACAATCTATACCTTTATTTCCTTGGAGAAATCTGTATAAGTAAAATCCCACAAGAATGGAACACTGCAATCATAATGCCGTTATACAAAAAAGGAAATCCGAAAGACCTCAAGAGCTACAAGCCTAAAAGCCTACTAGACTGTTCTACAAACCCTTCGCTTAAGTGATCACCAACCGAATCAGCAAAACGCTTGATGAAAACCAACCACGGGAACAAGCTGGCTTTTGACAAAGCAACTCAACCATTGACCATCTCCAGTCAGTATATCAACTAAAAGAGAAAGTAGCAGAGTATAGAAAGCCACTCGCTGTAGCATTTGTTGACTTTAAAAAGGCCTCCAACTCAGTGGAAATCCCTAAAGTCATTGATGCAATAATACAATGAGGTGTACATCACGTATATGTCAGAGTATTGTAACACATCTACCACCACAGCAGTTCCTTCATCAGGCTCCATAAAGACTCTGAGCCCTTTCAATCAGAAAAAGGAGTGAGACAAGGTGATACCAGCTCACCAAAACAGCCTGCCTTGAGATGATCTTCCAAAACGTAGAATGGGAAATCAAAGGAATCAGGATAGATGGAGATTACCGAAGTAGCCTCAGATTTGCTGACAACATTCTCTCTTTTTTAAGAACCTTTACGATCTCCAAATAATGTTAGACGAACTAAATGAAGCAAGCAAGAAACTTGGCCCTCCACATTAACTTCAACAGAACAAATCCCATATACAATAAAAACATGTTGGGGACAAAGAAACAACAATCAAAATTGAAAATACCGAGCTGGAGAAAGTAGACTACTACATCTGCCTAGGGAAGTGAGTCTTCATCAAGTCATCAAAAGAAGAAGAAATCAGGCAAAGAATTACAATAGGATGGCAAGCTTTCGGTAGAGCAAGCTCAGCTTTTAAGAACAAGAAAATTCCACTCGTCCTAAAAAGAAGGGTAAACAACCAATGTATCCTACCGATAGTCACAGATAGAGCTGAAACATAAAACCTAACCAAAAGATTTACGTTCAAACTGAGAACCATGCAACGTGCACAAGAGAGTATCATGCTCAACGTCACATGGAGAGATAATAAGACAACACAAATTAGAGAAAAGAGTCCGGGAGATCATAAAAAATTGCTAGAAAACTCAAATGGCAATGGACTGGACATGTCGCAAGAATGGCTTATAACATGGATCCCCAGAGATCAGGTGCGAAGCTATATCCCATAGGAAGTTAGATGGCGAGACGAAGTAAATAAATTCAGAAAGTACTGACTTCACGACTCCTAAGATAGAGAGGTTTGCGAATTTTTTTCCCGATCATCACTGAGGTCAAGCTGCGTCGAGTACTGGCTCTGCGATTCTCATGATTGAGAGATTTGGCGAATCTTGGGAAGGTCTATGTCCAACGAAGCACGCTAACAGACTGATGATGACGATGATAATAACAGATTTCCTGAAGACCGCCGATCCGAAAAACTTCCAAATTGACACTGTACTCTATTGGATGCTGACAATGATATATCTGGTGGATATTAACTCGTCGTTGTCGAGTAATCGCGGATGCATCCATACATAGAAATATCTTCCATCCGGTTAGATAAATGCAAAAACGACATTGCTGGAGTAACGGCCAAATAAAAGTCTTGTAATTGAAACAGTTTAGGGCCTTGTGTTGAGAGATGATTAGTAGGCTAGTATCAGAAGACTATTCGCTTGTGTGGTTTGGCTTTGAGCCAAACTAACTTTCTGTGAAAGGCCGCCTAACGTGGTGCAATAGTTAGCAAGCTAGTCTCGTTGGCCACTTCATTACTGTAATGAGTCTGATCCTTATCGGGAACCCCACACATTTGGCTTTATGCCAGCTGAACCTGATACATACCAGGTCCATTCAAAAAGTAGCAAGACATTTTGTTAATATGTTAAAAACTGGTTTAGTAGCCTTGATGTAACTTGGCGATTAATTAGAGGGGATCTTAAAGCGCAAGCATGAACACTTTCTCGGTTGATTACTCAGTCAATTGTGAAACTCCATTCAGTGAACCTGTGTACTGTGTGACCGCCACATTCACAATAATCAAGCTTGCCCATTCTTTATGTTTCATGAAGGGACTCCTTGCGACTTCTGGTTTTTCCCAAAAATATTCCAGACGATGGGCAAGATTAAATAGAACGTGATGAGATGATGGGATTTTGCATACTTTGAAAATTAGAAGAAAGACTAGGTTGTATGTGTGTGTGCGTATGTGTGTGTGTGTGTGTTTGTACTCCTAGATGACGAGAACTACTTATCACAGAACAGAAATAAAGGCATGTCCGGAATCATTTGATCTATAATTACTTCTTTCTGAGGAGTTTCTTTTTTTTCTCTCAGTGCTAATGTAATTTTGGATTACTTTTTTTGATGTAATTTAGATTACTGAGGCCAAAAATGATCGGGTGAATTCTAAGTTTCCTGAAAAATTATTCTTCAATTTTTCTACCCTTGCCTAACGAGCGTTTTTATGAAATCTTTATAAAATATCAATTGCTTCCAAGTGTTGTTCTGTTTATCAGTATGAAATAGGTGCAGCAAATATGTGAAAAACATTTTTGATGTATTATCTTCTTCACTATATTTCCCCCGAAATTGTTGAGATGATTCCCAAAATGATTAGAGAAATTCCTATTTCTTCTCCTGTGGATTCGTGGTCCCTATTTAAATCACTCACATCCCTTAAGAGAGCATGCCTCCCCTGAGTCAGAACCAGTATCTTAATCTGTGCTCAGGCCACAATTTTCCCATATTTTGTGTCCCTGGACGGTCACCCATCTAAGAAATGATCAGATTCTACGTTGCTTCGTTTTGATGTTCGTACGAGAACCGTTACTTCCAGGTCTGTTTTACTGTAAGAGTTCCTTGATAGATATTAGAAGACCGTCAAACAAAATTGTTAGGAAGACAACATCAGTTTCGCACAGTTTTTAAGCAGGTCTGGCTGGTTGGCTAGCTGGCTATATATATATTGCATGTACAAGCCCCAGCAATGGAGCATGTCGGCTGAAATTTTAAACATCCATTCCTCATTATGACTAGGAAAAAAATGCATTTTCAAGAAAAAAATCACCCCCAAATTTGTTTTAGACATTCAGATTTTTTAGTGATTCATCATCATCATCACCATCATCATCACCATTTTAACGTCCGTCGTTGGACATAGACCTTAACTTGGATTTGCCACACTTCTCTATCGTGGGCATCGCAGAGCCAGTATTTTTTAAATTTGTCCACTTCATTTCTCCGTCTTGTATTCCGTCGGCCTCGATTTCGCATGCGATTTCGGGGGATCCATGTTGTGAGTCGTGCAAACTTATTCATTAATCATCCTTTTTTTCCTGTTTAACTGATCACTCCCAACATGTTATGCTGCCGGAAGTCGTAGGTTACGTAACAGTTTCTATTGAGTGACGAACCAGACCTATTTTCCTTATTGTTTCTAGAGTTTCAATTTTGGTGATTCTAAGATCCATTTGGACATTTGAAGGATTTTCATTGGCGTTTCTGCATTACTTTGGATGTTGTTAAGCTTATGGGAAGACTCGTTGAACAACATATCTATACGCACATGCCCCACCCCCGGGGAATATTTTGTTTTTCTTCAACTTCATCGCCTTTAAAAAAATTGATTTCGCTTTTCTTCTGTCGCTGCTCGTTTTTCTTCCTTTCCTTGTTAAAGACAGTCAACCGGAACTGTCGCTAAAACTGTCAACATAGGTTTCTCCAGAATTTTAGAGGGTCTAGCTGGCTACTTTTTCTTTCATTCTTTTTTTCTTTGGAAGCATCAACTAAAACTGTCTCCAAACTTGTCAACATAGGTTTCTGCAGTTTTAAAGTTGGACAGTCTGACTAGCGATTTACATGTGTGTCATGCATACAGACCAAGGGAGCTAGAAAACGGAAAATTCAAACATTTGTTCCTCGTTATGTCTAGAATCTCGAGGACGGCTGTGAAGAGTTTGAGTGAGCTGGTATTTCAGCACTTCGACATAAACTGGATCTACACCTTGTCGAGTGATGGCCTCCATGACCTTAGGGATTTTACTGAGTTGAACGCCTTTTTGAGGTCGATAAATGCTACGGCGAGTGGTAGTTTATATTCTGCTGCTTTTTCTTTCAGCTGATTTATCGGAGGCCGGTGGTCCATGGTCGAGTAGCTTCAGAAGACTAGACTGGGAGAGTACAAGAATCAGAATAGACGGCGAGTATCTGAGCAACCTCAGATTTTCAGACGACATTGCCTTTTTTCGCAGAACCCACACGACCTCCAATTAATGAAAGATGAACTAAATGGAGAGAGCAAGAAAGTCGGCTTACACATGAACTTCAGCAAGACGAAGATCATGTGCAACAACCACATCGGAGATGAAAACACTAAGATCAAAATCGAGGACACAGAACTGGAGAAAGTAGATAACAATATCACCTAGGACAACGAATCTCCATGAAATCCTCAAAAGAAGGAGAAATCAAGTGAAGAATCACACTAGGATGGCAAGCCTTTGGCAGAGCAAGCTAAACCTTCAAGAAGATCCAATTAATCCTTAAAAGAAGGGTGTATAACCAATGCACCCTCCCAATAGTCACTTATGGAGCTGAAATATGTAACCTAACCAAGAGACAGACTCTCAAATTGAGAACCATGCAACGTGCACATGAAAGAATTATGCTAGGCCTCACATGGAGAGACCACAAGACAACACAGTACATTTGGAAAAAGACCGGAGTCAGGGCCATCATAGAATCTATTGAAAATCTCAAATGGTGGCTGGCTGGCCACGCTGCAAGAATGGCAGACAACTGATGGACATCACGACTCACGACATGGATTCCCCGAGATCACATGCACAACTGAAGCCGGTAGAACATTAGATGAGTGACGAGCTAGACAAATTCAGAAAGTACTGGCTCTACGACGCCCACGCCAGAGAAGTGTGGCGAATCCAGGGGAAGGTCTATGTCCAACCACGGACTTAGGGTTTAGGGGGTAGGGTAATTTGCAATGTAAATTTGTATTATATACATGGTTGCTTTTTTGTTCTGAAAAAAAAGAGACTTTTTATAGTGATCACCACCGAACGGAGAGTGAAAGAAGTAAATTATTCAATGATCACCCCTTTTTCTAATTTTTTGAATGATCACTCCCAACATGACATTCTGCTAAAAGATGTTGGTCACGAGACGACTCCTATCGAGTGACTAACCTGAACTGTTTTTAAAAAAAATACTTGTGTGCTTTTCTTCCTCTATCGTTCGCGTCTCTTTCTCTCTCCTTGTTTTTTTCATCGATATTGATTCAATTTTTTTTTTCACATTCTTTTTTCTTCTGGCCAATGTGACCTCTCCCGTTTCAAAATGCCTACTGCTCCCGTAGTAGAGTCGTCTGATCTGATAGAAAATCCGAAGTCAAAGAAGCAGACGACAATAGCCTCAACCTGAAGACTAACCCTAACACCATCTCTAAAAATACTAAACCAAGAACATTCGCCCTAAATGACAGTAATCCATCGAGCTAGATTCTGTCATTATTCTGTCACTAAGCCTTGCTTTGTTTTCTATCCACTAAAAATCTGTTTCTCTCACTCGTCTAAAATCATTAGCTATGCAGTCGAATATACGTATAATCGCACTTTTTTTGTTGGCAACGCTTGCAGTAATACTTGATCACTGACGATCCCTTCCTTCTTAATTTTGAATTCATTTCTGTGCTAGAGTCATCTACAAAGCTTTCCAGCACTAATTTTTTTTAGTAATGTGATTGGATGACACGTAAAAGGTCCAATTCTATGATGAACTTCAACCTAGATAATCTAGATAATTCTTGATATAATTCGGAGCAATTCTAGCCACAACGGAAAAAATAAGGTAGCTTTCTGGGGAACAGGGGTCTGGTGACCCAAATGTTTCTTTATAAATCTTCTAATGGGGTTGAATTGAGGTGTCATGCCAAATTTCAAAATCTTGCGAAGCGTTGAAGGATTCTAATTTCAGCAAATGCTGCCAAAATATGTTGGCCATGTATTCTTTTTTTCCCCCAAAGGGACACTTCACAAAATGGTTGATAGAGTAGTCAGCCTCCATTTCTTTTGAAAGAAACAGTATTAACAGTCGATTTAGAGAAAAAGTGTTAGGTTGCTTGAAAATGAAATCACTTTGGGAACTGCGGCCATTTTAGGACATAAAAGGTGACAATTGGTCTTTTTTTCATATCACTACACCCGTTTAATCCTCACTTCTATATATTTCCTCTTTCTATTCAGTCTTCACCCATACTTGAGAATTGTCTTTTAATTTGTTGTTGTTGTTGCTCTTCTTCTTCTTCTTCTTCTTCTTCTTCTTCTTCTTCTTCTTCTTCTTCTTCTTCTTCTTCTTCTTCTTCTTCTTTCTCATTCCCAGCCCTTTTTTCCTGGCCGTCTTATCGTTTTTCCTTATTCTCATGCCATTTCATAAGACTTGTCGCCCATTTCCAGTCCTCCTTATATATTTCGCATTTCTTTCCTTCCTTCCTTCCTCCCTTTCCGCCTTCCTTCCTCCCTTTCCGCCTTCCTTCTTTTCTTTCCCCCCCTTTCTCGTCTCATCTCTTCCTTTCTGTCATTTCTTCTTTTCCCTCCCCCTTTCCTTCCGATCTCTCTCTCTCTTCTTTCCACCTTTTTTCTTTCTTCCTTCCCTTTTCTGTCTTTCGTTTTGTCTTTTTTCAATCTTACTTTCTTTTTCATTTACTTATCATTAGTTTTTAAAAAATATATATATATTATATCACTATATATTTCTCCAACTTGATATATGTTGATGCTTTTTTTAATTTTCTGTCTTTCTTTCTTTAGGAAAGTTTGAAGTAGTTATATCGTTTGATGCCACCGTTGTCACCAGAGTCTAAGATTAGTGTACAGTTCGCATCATGAATTTAACGGGAATTCGGTGTTTACATAAACAAGACTTGTTATTTAGATTAGTTCTTTGTATTTGCCGGGGGAAAGAAATAAGTGTAAAGCAAACATGTTTGCTTACTCACTCGTATTCATTTGACCAACGTCTGTTGGCAGCATAACGTCTTAGGGGTAATCAATTAAAACATTGGGAACAAAGGATGATCAACGAATAAATTAGCCCCTTCGGCTTTTATGGTCCCTAGAAAAGTCTGATTTTTTTTTTTCAAAAACAAGCGTAAACGTTGCCAGACATATTAAGCAGCTAATTTAGCATAAGCTTACATTGTGAATCGAAAACTCCCAGAAAAACTGTTCCGGTGGGGACATTTTCAAAAAAACAAAAGAACCTTTTTTTCTTGATTTGATATGGAAAATTATTTGAATTTTCAGTTCTCAAACTCCGTTGGCGTGGTCTGTATATATATAGTCAGTCAGCCAGACCAACTTGAAAACTTAAGAAACCTATGTCGACAGTTTCTTTTATTGTTGTTTCTAAATATATGGCTCTTGTGCTTAAGAGAATATCAAGTAGTTCGAGACGTTGGCAAGAACTGAACAAATACAAGTAGAAATTATATTTGTCCGGAATAGAAGAATATGTTATTGTACACCAATATTTTTACAGTAGAATTATATATATATATATATATATATATATATATATATATATATATATATATATTATGTGTAAACACCTGCCTCCTTTCAAGTTTTTCTCATCACCTTCAAATTGTCACTTTCATCAAAACACACACACATACACACTCACACACACACATACACACACACACACATATATGTATATATATATATATATATATATATATATATATATATATATGCGTATATGTATATATATATATATATACTCTTTCAGTTATGAAAATGAAATGTAAAACAGTAAATATCACAAAATACAAAAGTATTAACACAAAATTAAAATCTAAAATTTCAAATGAAAATAAAAACGACAAATATCGCAAAATATTATCAGAAACTACAATGAAAGGGAAGTGACACAAAAGTAAATAAACGAAACGATGGAAAGTAAAAGTGAGCGGCAGTGAAACTAGGAGCGGGAAATAACGAGCATACAAGATGAATCAACCTGACGACTGGAAAACGTTGAACATATTTGTAACAGAAACCATGAGTATAATACAAAGTTCATCGCCCGTTTGTTCCTAATCAATACTTCCACAAGCCAATGGTGCTCGGTCTGCTGATTGAGTTTTCTGAGCATAGTATGCAGGCAGATTATTTCAGTCGTCTTGTTCATCATTCATGCTCAACCTCATGCCGAGACATCAGAAAACAAAACATTCTAACAGAGAAAAGACAGGAGTCCGAAATATCATGAAAACCACAAGAAAACTCAAATGGAAATGGTCTGTACATCTTGCAAGGATGTCAGACTGCCAGTGGTCATCACAACTCACAACATGGATCCCCAGAGATCATATGCAAAACTGTGGCCAACAGGAAGTAAGTTGGCGCGACGAGCTAGATGAATTCAGAAAGTACTGGCTCCTCGATGTCCATGATAGTGAGGTGTGGCAAATCCTGGGGAAGGTCTATGTTCAACGACGGACTTTCAGAGACTGATGATGATGATCTTTTTTCCAGTAAAGACTTCCTGGTTGACACGTTCCCTGGTTTTCTGTTTTTAATCGTTTGTCTGTCTTTTTTGTCGGCTGTCCATTAGTTCAAAAGTTCTGAATCAATTCAACGATGTCTTGTTGAAGGGTAGAGCATGGCATAAGAAACAATCTATCACATTATGGGACGGATCCAGGGAATGGTTTTTTGCTTTTTATGACAATAAAACATGCAATCTCCGAGTGCTTCTTACTTTGGCTTAGAATAACCACCACTGTTGTTTCGGTGATATGCAATGTGCATGGGTGTCCATCGACACTTTTCCAGAGGGAGTGCAAAGGATATATTTTCCAGAGGGGGCACAAAGGATATATTTTCTAGAGGGGGGCGCAAAGGGTATATTTTCCAGGAAGGGGGTGCAAAAGAATATAACCATCTTTTAGTATATTTGTACATCAGGTTGTACATCACATATGACTATCATCATCGACAGCATCCTTTTAGCATCCTTTGTTGAACATAGACCTTCCAAAAGATCCGCTAAACCTCTCTATTCTGGGCGTCACGGAACCAGTAATTTCTGTGGTTCGTCACAGTATCTTATTTTCTAGGTTTTCGCTTATGATCAATGGAGATATACATTGTGAGTTGTGACGTTGACTGGTTGTTTGACGTTCTTGCAACACACCTAGCTCAATGCCATTTCGAGTTTGCTAATGTTTTCTATAATATTTCTGACTCCTGTTGTTTTTTCTCGAATATAATGTGCTGTCTTATGATCTCTCTATGCGATGTTGAGCATGATTCTCTCCTTTGAACGTCGCATGGTTTTCAGTTTGCAGGTCAGTCTTTTGGTAAAGTTCCTCGTTCCAGCAGGACAATTATCTTTTATTGACTATGAGATTTGAACCTTCAAAACCCACTGCTCTAGGTGAGAAGACCTGATCCATGGGAAGAGGGAGAAAATACTACGTTTGAATCCTTTAGCGGACGCCCAGTGCTATGTGACAGTTAATGTATTGTCACAAATTCCGAGATAAAGTATTTTTTATCCCAAGAAAGCATAGTACAGTACGTAAGGAAGAAAACGGGAGTCCAAGACATCATAGGAACTATTAAAAAAACTCAAATGGAAATGGGCAGGCCATGTTGCAAGAATGAAAGACAACCGATAGACATCATGACTCACAACATGGATCCCCAGAGATCTCATGAGAAACCGAGGCAGACAGAACACAAGCTGGAGAGGTGAACGAGACAAATTCAGGAAATACTGGCTCTGCAACGCCCATGATAGAGAAGTGTGGCGAATCCTGGGGAAGGTCTATGTCCAGCGACGGACGTTAAAAGACTGATGATGATGATGATGATGATGATGATGATGATGATGATGATGATATTTGGACAACTATCCTCGTTTTTATTGTTTTTATTATTATTATTATGCCTCTTCCGGTGAGAAGCCTGTCTCTTCCTGAGTTTGTTGGCAAAGAGTGGAAGTACGAAAAACTGTTTATTCAGGCGCATGCGCAGTTGTACCATAAATCGGTGAAGTGGCGGCTCGTCTTTATCTTCTCGGGAGCCTGTCACTAAAAAAAATAAAAAAAACGAAATAGAGATTATAGTTGTATGTGCATATATAGGAAAAAAAATATATATATATATATATATATATATATATATATATATATATATGAGAGAGAGAGAAAAAGAGAGAGAGAGAGGGAGAATGGAGAAGAAAGGTATCGATAACTATATATAGAGAGGTGGATAGAGAGGGTGGAGAGTGAGGTAGAGAAAAAAGCTGACGAAGTGGAAGAACGATAGCGGCAAGTGGACAATAGTGAATAATGGGAAGTAGGTAAGTAGCCCCCTTACGCTGTCTACGGTTTTCAGTGTCCCTGCGTCGGCTCCACGTATGATTACTTACTTGGCCCTGGTTTGCAATATTTGAAAATTGTCTTAGAGGCGATAAGCCCTCTCAATGGCACCACGTTGAAAATAATGGGAGGAAAAAATGACAGATTAAATATATATATATATATATATATATATATATATATATATATATATATGACAGACTTCATCACAGACTGAACTAAGTCCCACAAATCAAGATAACCCTAAAAGATGGGATTCCAATTTTTGCTCCCAAAACGAAGCATCTGATGGTGAATTTATATTTCTCAGTAAACTTTTAAGCACTGAATCACACACACACACACACACACACACACACACATAGCACAGCACAGCACACAGCACACGCTACTGAAGATGGGAATACTTCCCGAAACATGTCACCAATGAATACACTTCCAATTGTCCACATTATACATATATATATATATATACATATATATATATATATATACATACATATATATATATATATATATATATACATATATATATATACATATATATATATATATATATATATATATATATATATATATCACTGCTCAATCTTGATGTTCCCCACTGAATTTAGTGCATTAGCAACGTAATTACGTTGAAAAACTATTTCAGATTATTACAAATTTATGATCATTTAAGCTGTATATATCAATCTATCTATGTATATACATATATATAATTGAAAATTGCATTATATTATAGTCAAGTTTTATTTGAAATGATCTCCCGTTATGACGTGAGGAATGTATCTTTTAGCCTTATCAACATGAATAGAATAATCAATCGAAGGAACTGGGACTGCTGCAGGAATCGAACCTGTGACTAATATGGTAGCTGCTTCAACGTAGCATTGCCCATACCATTGAGCTGAAGAGTCATCAAAAATTCAAATCCCTAAATAACTACTTCAAATCCAAATTCCTATTTTGTTTATTCACGGTCGATATATGCTTAATTTGTTTCAACGCAGACAATTATATCATTAAGAAATGGAAATAGGGTCCGACAGAAATTATTATAGATTGATACATTCACCGTGTAATAACAGAAGATCATTCCAAATAGAGATATACTGATGATATAACGCAATTTATAATCATTTCTATCTGATCATATATCCATTTCTAAATATATATGTCTAAAATAAAAAACCAGGAATACAATATATATTATGATATAATACAATGCATTATCAGATGTATGATGGGTTCATTTCATAAAATGCTCCATACATTAAACATAAAGCACCCCATCCCCCGAAAATATCCTAAATAGGAATCTAAAATAAACCAAATCATTCGTATGAAATAAGCCAGAGCAGAAATCTTACTTATATATATATATATATATATATATATATATATATATATATATATATATATATATGCATATATATATATATATATATATATATATATATATATATATATATATATAAGTGTTGTCTTTGTTTTGTCTCTGATAAGCCCATTATCTTAATATTTAGCATGAATAATCAATGAAAATTGATTTCCCACATAGGCTAACCTTAGGGGTCATTCGAGATCACCGGAGATCATTCACTGACCAATCGTCGGTTATAAACATTGAAAACAAATACTTTCTTTTATTTTTTATATTTCTATTCTTCATACTTATATTTTTCTGCCAAATCTTTCGTCAAAAATTCTTCTCATGAATGGCACACACGTTCCATACAATAAAATTTATACAGGTTTTCGGCGGTTTTACCCTAATAATCACGAAAAATATTCAACAGCGTAAGAAGTAATTAGGCAGCCGTTGTTGAATTCTATGAACTCACCCCTTCCTTTATTTCACACGTATCATCTGAATGTATTGGGTCAGTTAGAAAAAAAGCTAATTTCTATTTTTTCAATTTTCATTATTCGTAATTCTGTCATTATAAGTCAATTTTTTTTTAATTTTTCGGGCCGTTGTGAAAAACCATGGACTGCTAAAATACTGTACAGTTTCGTAAAGCATAAAAACATAGGGCATTATGCATACAGTACCAGATTATATAACCTTGGATTTATACTTAATTTTTTTTCGAATTTGAAATTGAAGGACAGGTATACTCTCTCTCTCTCTCTCTCTCTCTCTCTCTCTCTCTCTCTCTCTCTCTATATATATATATATATATATATATATGATGGTGTTCACTATTTCATCCTATGTACAGTACAGTACTGTTACTTACCGGTTGTATTTTACTATTTTTTAATGAAATAATATTATTCATTTCTGACAACTATTTTAACTTATTTTATTTAGTTAATTTCTTATAAGTTTGAAACTCGTTTCAAAAGCAAACATATCAATATTGTTTTCCTGATTAATTTTTTCCTGATTTCAATCAGACCTCCATTACCAACACGACTAACCAAGCCACTAAGTTGACACTGTATATAAAAGTAAATAGAGTTGACCCAACATATAAAAGTACATACAATTGACCTAAATGCAAAAGTACTTATAGTTGACCAAATGAATAAATGTATATACAGTTGACCTATATGCAAAAGTACATGCAGTTGACCCCAAAACTAATGATGGCAAATGGTGCAAAGGAAAGCCTAATTAATCCAAATTATCGTTAAGTGATCAATAATGAGTAAACGGCCGAAAGCGCTCGATCAAGCTTTTGGGCAGTTCTTTCATACATTGACCTCTGACCTACTCTAATTTTACTCGTATGTAATCAGGAGAGGTAAATAAAAGAATGAAGAAAAAAATTAGATTAATCTCTGTTAATCAAACTTGTATATACAAGTATACTTTTATTAGTGAGCTCAATTCATGCCAAAATATTCTGCACTGTTCAAAACTTTACCGTACAATGTCAAATGAGTGAATTATATAAATCAGGACCCTCAATAATCAAAACTGATATATATATGCAATGCTCTTCAAACATGGAATGGAGCATTCTGGTGGATGGGGAATCTATGCGTTAATAAATATATCGCTTAAATTCAACCTTACTGACCGTCCAGTTCCGTGGAGTAGAGGGAGGATACCAGCCTCCGGGTCTGAAGCGAAGGTTTCCATCCTGCTTCGTGGTACTAGACGGGATGATGGATAGTCTATAGCCACACCGAAGAGTTGTAATACAACGAAATAGCTGTCTGTGGATGACACAATAATATATATATGTATATATATATATATATATATATATATATATATATTAGGGAATGAGACTTTTTTGTTAGTTTATAAGTGAATTAATTAGTATGCTATACATGTTTCCCATCTTAAGTGTAGCTTTCAGAGGTTTGAAAGGTTTTTCTAAAAACACACACACACCCACATACATGTATCGGGCAACTTTCCGAACTGATCTCTCCATATTGTGTCTGGTCTTTTTCAATTGCATTTACTGTCTAAGATATATATATATATATATATATATATATATATATATATATATATATATGCGAGATCAGAAAAACAATCATACCGTTAGAAAGCGTGTGTCATAGAGCCACTTGAGCGAGTGGTGCCGTTACAGTGACAGTTCACTGTAATACGTATATAAGCGAAGAGAAATGAGGAAGAAAATTCAAATCGATTAACAAGAACTGCAGCTAATTAGAGAGAGATGACAAATTAACACACACACACACACACATACATATATATATATATATATATATATATATATATATATATATATATATATATATATGCGAGATCAGAAAAACAATCATACCGTTAGAAAGCGTGTGTCATAGAGCCACTTGAGCGAGTGGTGCCGTTACAGTGACAGTTCACTGTAATACGTATATAAGCGAAGAGAAATGAGGAAGAAAATTCAAATCGATTAACAAGAACTGCAGCTAATTAGAGAGAGATGACAAATTAACACACACACACACACACACATACATATATATATATATATATATATATATATATATATATATATAGAGAGAGAGAGAGAGAGAGAGAGAGAGAGATGACAAATTAGCTCCTCACAGGGCAAAACTCGTTATAATCGTTAGTAATCCAAATTGAGATGTTCATGTTTCCGGCTATTTTATCTTATCCGGTTGCTGATAACATTCAGGATAATCCCTTTTCGGCCTAATCTAAAGATTCCACCTGTAAGTGTGTATGCAGGTAGAATCTATCTATCAATCTATCTATCTATAGATAGATAGATAGATAGACATCCATATATAGATCTATCTCCATAGATGGATAGATAAATAGATGGACATATAGATCGTATATACTCAAGTATGATTTGTTGGTTAGAAATAAAAGGTCGACCTATACACAAGATCAACTTATGCACATACATACATACATTCATACATACATTCACTCCCAATGTTATACAACAGTACGTGCAATGTTTGTACGCAGAGTACGTATAAGTACAGTATAGCTTTACGCTAAGTTCCTGTTCAGAAAACTGTGTTCCCTGGTCTAGTTGTCTGATATATGTCTACACCGTGCTAAAGCAATGTTCCATTCATCTTCAACTGATTGCCATATCATCGTCATTATCATATTCAGTCTTTTCTGTCGTTGGACGTACACCTTCCCTAAAATCCGCCATATTTCTCTATCACGAGCATCGCAGAACCAGTACTTCAAAAAAAATCCTGTATACCTTTTCTCATACCCTTTCAAACCTTTCAATCGTAATCCTTTATCATTTACCCCCTACAGCGATGCGTACACCCAGGCTTGCGTTCTTACACATCAAGAGCATAGAATGGGTGCTAAGAACCGGTGGAGCTCTAAAGCCACTCCTAATGACTAGGAGTGACCAATACACCAGCCCCCCCCCTTTCGACACATCATGGGCCAGCAGGGCAGGTCAGGGCCTAACACTCCCCATGGTTCGCACAATGAAAGTGATACCCGCTGATTTCCACGATGTTCCCAAATTTTAATTCCAACCAGTTTGACTTTGATATGTATTCATGTTTCTATGGTGTTAAGATCTTTTCTCTGATGGAAACTGCTTGGCTCATTTTTTGCTCTGGAGCGTACATACATACATACATATATACATACATACATACATACATACATACATACATACATACATACATACATACATATATACCTACCTACATACATATATACATACATAAATACATATATGCATATATGCATACATTAATACATATATACATACATTTATACATACATACATACATTCATACATACATATATACATACATACATTAATACATATATACATACATATATACATACATGCATACATATATACCTACATACGTACATACATAAATACATACATACATATATATATATAGATACATTCATACATACATTCATACATACATATATACATACATACATTAATACATATATACATACATACATATATACATACATGCATACATATATACCTACATACATACATACATACATACATATACATACATGAATGTGGGAAGACTGCTAGTTTCAGGCATATCTTGACTGGTTGCGAATTTTCTCTCAAAAGCAACATCTAGAGACACAAATAATCTCCTGAACTCCTTGGTAATGCAAAAAAAATATATTGTGAAATTGCCAAGAAAATTTTATCTATTGCATACGAAAGAATAAATTTTGTGAAGGCGGGAAATATTCCGAGAAATTCAATGTGGAAAAAAATAAATATGCAAATCATAGTTGTTCGATGATTGTGTAGATTATGTCCAAGGAAGGTAAGTCAAAGAGTTGATTTGTATACTCCCAAACCCAATGCAATTTTTTGTTTTAAAAAAAATGTTTTTTCGAAGTCGCAAAAAACATCTTTCTACTGAAATCATGAAGTATACTAACTCTATAACGGGAATAAATACATTTTTCATTCAGTTGTGAATTGTTTATCATGTCTCTATTTCAAGAATTCATAATTTCATATCACCTGCGCATAGACCAACTGGCTTTCCCAAAAATATATAGAAAGTTTGTTAATATGAACCATAGTTCTCACCTGAAAATAAACAACTTTGGTATCAATATAACAGTAAATGCTAGAAAGGAAAGCATTCGATGTTTACATTTAAACTACCATATAATTATATATATATATCATTGTATCATCCACGGTCAGCTGTTTCGATGTATTATATCTCTTCAGTGTGGCTATAGACTTTTACCCATCCATTACCACGAGGCAGAATTGAAACCCTCACATAGTAGATAGGCCTATATCCTACCTCTGGACTACGGAACTGGGTGGTCAGTAAGGCTGAATTTAAGCGATATATTTATTTACACAGAAATTCCTCATCCACCAGAGTGCTCTGTTCCCATGGAAGAGCATTGCATAAGCTTACAATGGATGAGTTACCTCACTTAAAGAGTTCTCAACCCTGAATAGAGGAGCATTATATATATATATATATATATATATATATATATATATATATATATATATATATATATATATATATATATATTAGCATATACTCGTGAAAATGGGGGAGTTGTTCCTGTATGGATCGGCACTAAGGAGCCTAAAGCTAATTTAATAGGTAATTTATTTTTGATAATTCAGGTGTTCTAATTTAAAGTATCTTTTTAGTCTTAATATAACAGAATCTGTTTTAAAGATGGATTAAACAGAAAGACAAATTGTTATGTAACAACGATTATATGAATGAAAAAAAGTCAAAGGAAGAAGGGGTTTTTTTGAAAAAAATATAACTTATTTCATTTCAAGTCACAAAATTGAATAATATTCTATCAAAGAAGAAAAATTTTGGTTTGGCTGTATTCAAATTTTGAGCAATTTTCACTAAGTTCCAGCAGTATATATAATAGCATTCCAGTGACGCATTCTTCGTTGTTATCACATTTTAAGAACCTTTGATAGTTTTATTGGCTCTATTCAATTAAATATACAAATTTGTATCCATTGGTTCTCCTGTGGATAGATGACGCGTTGAGTTCAAATGTTATCATTCAACTCCAAAAAAAAATCTTTAGTTGATATTTATTATGACTAATTTTTTCATTCTGGAAATATTTGAATGACTTCCAGCTAATAACTGCGGCTGCAGTTAAACTATAATACCAACTGGTTTACGCCTTGTATTAGGTAAGTGCAAAAATAATTCGTGTTTTTGTTATTTTAAAGTCAGGTGCTTATTTTGGAAAAGACTATTCAATTAATCAACTAAGATAATATGATATACCTTTGAAATACCTTTTTAAAACCTGTATTACGCTTTTATTACTCTAGCTGAACGTTTTATTTTCACCATTAATTCCGGTTCATTTGAGGCTGTCAATCAATTCGAGCAATTGCGTCGTATGAGTTCAAAAAGAGACGTACAACATTGGAAACTACTCGCAATACCAACCAAGAGTTTGGCCAGGGGACCATAAACGAAAGTACTGCCTTGAAGATGTTGACGTCCTGTGATTGATGACATCCAATGGAGGGTCATTATCGGGGCAGGTCCACCCAAAAATACTCGAGATGTTGCAGAGGAACTAAATGTTGACCATCCAACAGTTGTCCGATATTTGTTCCAAATTTGAAAAGTAAAAATAGTCCGAAGTTTCACACAAATGGTCCCTGAATGAAAAACAAAAAAAGCTTGCATGTCACGCGAATGACCCCTGCAGAAATTGAACGAACTAGGCTGCGAAACTCTACCTCACCTAGCTTACTTATTAGATCTGGAAGGTCTCCAACAACTATGCATCAGCTCAAAACCGCCTCCAAATAATTAATTGGTTCTAAGACCCAGAATTCTATGCTTCCGGAATAAATGGACCCCGTTTCTAGTTAGCAGAAATATGCAGATTCTGAAGGTTCTTATTTCGAAAAATAAGTTTTATTCAAAGCTGAGATATACTGCTTGAAAGTTGATGATGGAAAAACTTCAATTCTTTTGTATCAACATAATCATTATGCGTGTGTGCATGTGCGCCCACGTGTGTGTTCAGAGAAAAAAAGAGCGTTACAAAGTTGTGAGCTGATGAACTTGTACACATTCTTGTAGATTAATTCTTTTTCAGACCGAGATAACTATCAGACTAATACAAGAGATACCTCAGTTGATCTTTATTTTAACATTAGCACATACCCGTCAAAATGTCGGGGTTTTGTCTTGGTCGTCATCAAGGAGTTTAAACCTATTCTATTAAGTAGTTTATTTTCACTAATTCAAATATCCAAATTGCAAGTTTTTTCAAAGTCTCAACTCACGCTGTTTCAATGTGTGATCAGACATGAAGTCGTTTCTGTTACGAAATCTTTATTGTTATGTCATAACAGCCTTTCTCGTTTTATTACAACCCTATAATGTTTTTTCAGCTCCATTACTCTGTATGACAATCCGTTATAACAATCAGGTTATGATATGAATCGGACCGGAAATAAAATCAAATTTGTTGCACAACTTTTCATAAGAGGCTTCTATATGGATAGATTTATAATTTATGTTCGAATAAATTTCTGGTAATCACCACAGTTGCAGTTAAAATACACTATTTGTATGCATGCGTATTTATATTTTAGAAACCGTCGACTAAAACTGTCAATATAGGTTCTTTAAGTTTTTCAAGCGGATCTGGCTATATATATACATTATATGTATAATTAATGATAATGTCAGCAATAAACAATTACAACTGATCAGTGTGACTATAGACTCGATGTCCACCCATTACTACCAGGCAGGGTTGAAACCTTCGCTCCAGACCCAGAGTCATTAGTTCTACCCCTGCCCTACGCAGGACTGGGCGGACCGAATTTAGTGATATCTTTTTTATGCATGATTCGCCATTTACTAGAGTGGTCAATTAAATATATATATATATATATATATATATATAAAATTGTATCATCCACAGTCAGCTGTTTTGTTGTATTACAATACAGACTATCCAATATCCCTTCCAGTACCGTGAGGTAGGATCGAAACCTTCGATTCAGACCCAGAGGCTGATGTTCTACCCCTGCCTAAACAACCATAGAACTGGACGAATTAAGCACAATTCCCCATCCACCAGAGTGCTCAATTCCAGAGTTGGAAGTGCAGTGCTATAGTATTGCTATTTTAGCTTATAATGGACGAGTGCCCTACCTAAGAGTGCTCAACCTTAAAGAAGGGATCGTTATATATATATATATATATATATATATATATATATATATATATATATCGCACATACAGACCAACACTAATGGAAATTGAAGATCCCTCCCCAAAATAGATTTTTAAAGAGGTTCAATGCAATCTGATTTTGTCCAGAATGATATCTTGTCTTTGAAAATTCACACTTTTCTTTGTTCCCAACAAAATGCCGAAGTGAATTATTTATCATCCCCTCATCCAATTTTCAATGCTCCCAAAAGATGTTGGTAACGTTTTCTATTGAGTGAATAACCAGATCTATCTATCTATCTATCTATCCATCTATCTATTCGTCTGTCTGTCTGTCTATGTGTAGTTGGGTGCCTTAACGTAATTATGACTTTATCTGCTTTAATTCTAACTAAATCACCCTATATCTTTCGGATTAAGTCGATAATGCACCGACAATGGTCGAAATAAGGATATTAGCGTTGAAAGTGTCAGTTTTCTTAGTGATTACACGTGTATTCCTCCTCATAATTTTTATCCATATACATATATGTGTGTGTGTATATATATATATATATATCAGGCGTGCGTGATATTCGAAGCAATTAACCAAGACTGTCACCAATACTGTCAACTGCAGTTTTCAAGTTGGACTGGCTGGGTGTCTGGCTCTGGGTGTGTCACGTACACAGACTTCAACGATGAAAGTAAGAGGGCTAAAAACTTTAACAACAACAACAACTCCTTATTATGTTTAGTAATAAACACTTTTTTGTCTTTTTTCGATCCCCACGACCTAAATATTCTTTTTTAGTGGTAGGGGGCAGTTTGTAATGTACGTCTTTGCTGAAATAATCCTTTTGCTTGCATTCGGTACCATTCACGTTTGTTTGTTCTTTTTGTATTTTTTTTTTTTTGTTTTTGAAATTCAGATTGTTCAGTAATCACTGCCCAACAGAAGATGAGAGAAATAGCATTCATTGATCCCCACTCTATTTTGAATTTTTTTTTTGATTCATCATCAACATCAGTCTTTTAACGTTCATCGTTGGACATAGACCTTCCCCAGGATTCGCCACAAATCCCTATCATGGGCATCGCAGAGCCAGTATTTCCTGAATTTGTCAAGTTCATCTCTCTATCTTGTGTTCTGTCGGCCTCAGTTTCTCATGCGATCTCTGGGGATCAATGTTGTGAGACGTGATGTCCATCGGTTGTCTTTCATTCTTGCAACATGGCCTGCCCATTGCTATTTAAGTTTTTTAATAATTTCTATGATGTTTCGGACTCCCGTTTTCTTCCTTATGTACTGTGCTGTCTTGTGATCTCTCCATGTAAGGTTGAGCATGATTCTCTCATACACACGTTGCATACTTCTCAGTTTGCAGGCCTCACCCATAATACAACATGCTGCCAAAAGATGTTAGTCACATGACGGTCTCTATTGAGTGACTAACCCGATCAGTTTTACACTCGTGTAATTACTGTGAAAACTGACACTTTGATAATATCCTTATTTTGAACATACTTAGTGTATCACTTACTTAATCCTGAGAGACACATCAGCTGTAAAGTTTGCCATAATTCCTGATAACGAACAATCTCTTTATTCTTGATTTCCAATTTACTACAGTAAAATTGTAATTCGTCGTCCTATATTGCTATATATCATACGATCTCTTTCTTCTTAATTTCTTATAAATTAGTGCTGTAAAATCCATACAAACAACCATTTTCTGATTCTCATTTTATTTCGTTTTTATATGTATAATCTTTCATTATGATTTCCAATGTACTGTAGTAAAAAGTAATGCGCCGTTTTATATCGCTTTCATACGAACAATCTTTCTTCTTGATTTCCTAAGCATAGTTATATTAAAATCGAGATGCATCGTTTTATTTCGTTTTTATACGCATGATCTCTTTCTACCTGATTTCAAATGCATTGGCGTTGTAAAATCCAGATGCATCATTTTATTTCTCTTTATACGAACAGTCTTTCTTCCTGATTTCCCAACCATAGTTATATTTAAATCGGGATGCGTCGTTTTATTTCGTTTCCATTCGTACAATATTTCTTCCTGATTTCCAATGTACTTTTGTAAGAATGTAATGCATCTTTTTATATCGCTTTCATACAAACAGTCTTTCTTCCTAATTTCTCAACCATAGTTATATTTAAATCGAGATGCTTCGTTTTATTTCGTTTCCATTCGTACAATATTTCTTTCTGATTTCCAATGTACTTTTGTAAGAATGTGATGCGTCATTTTACATCGCTTTCATAAATATTTTTTCTTGATTTCCAAAGCATAGTTATATCAAAATCGAGACGCTTCGTTTTATTTCGTTTCCATACGTATTATCACTTTCTACCTGATTTCAAATGCATTGGCGTTGGAAAATCCAGATGCATCGTTTTATTTCTTTTTTATACGCACAATCTATCTTTCTGATTTCCCAAGCATTATTATAGCAAAATCGAGATGGGTTGTTTTTATTAGTTTTGTGCAAAAATAATGGCCGTTCTGTCATCTTAAACTTTGATGTTTATTCTGTGAATAAACCATCATCCAGCAATGTTCATGTAGTATGAATTTCCATCTATTTATTTAAGCTGAGGCGAATTCGAATAGTTTTGTTGTATGAGTTCGAAAAGGACATTACCCTGTCGCTATAACAACCAAATATTTGGCCAGGGGACCGTCAATAGACGTATTGTTCAACATTGGTTCCAAGGATTTCGAAGCTGAGAGCTTTGAAGATGTGAACTTCCTTCTGTGATTGACGACACTCAATTGAGGGCCACTATTGATGTGGAACCGTGCGAAACAACCCGAGAAGTTACAGAGGAACTAAATGTTTACCATTCAACAGTTTGAACCGAATTGGAAAAGTAAAAGAAACTCAACATGATGCTCAAATGTAACTTGATGAAAAGGCTGAAAACCTCGCATGTCGGGCAAATGACCTTACGAAAATTAAACGAACCAGGCTACGAAACTTTACCCCAGCCAGCTTACTTACTATATCTATCTCGGACCCACTACAACTTTTTGAAGCATATCAACAACTTCTTCCAATGGACGTCTCTCGTTGGCAAAAATGCACAGATTCTGAAGGTTCTTATTTCGATTAATAACTTTTATCTAAAGTTGAGATGCACTGCTCTATAATTGATGATTAAAAACTGCAATTATTTTTGCACCGACCTTGTATTTCGCTTCCATGATCCGAGAGACTTATTGAAGATCGCTCCGTTAATGTACTTGATGGGCAAAGTATGAAAGGAATGTATTATATCATCTATGACCATAAGGATAGAGGGTGAGACCTTAGAATAGGTTTACGAATACGTTTACATAGGACCGATAATAGAAAGGAATACGAAGAAAGCGAAATAAAACGATGCATATTTAGTGGCTGGAAAGGATTCGGAATGAATAGAAATACATTGAAGCACACCTTTCCAATGTGCTTAAAGCGTAAAGTATTCATTGAATGCATAATACCAGCTATGGTTTACAGATGCAAAACATGGAAGTTAACAAAACGAATCGAGCACAAACTTAAAATCGCACAGAGAGCCATGGAAAGTGCAATGCTGGGGTTAACACTGAGTGACAGAAGATCAACATGGACCCTTGGGCGAACGAGGATGAAAAATGTTATTCAGTTAAGCAACAAAAGTGGAGATGTGCTGGACACTTAGCAGTAAAAGATGACAACATATGGAATAAAAGAATAACCGATTAGTGCCTATGGGACAGTGAACGCTGTAGGAAAAGACCAGACATGGGATAGAGTAGATAAAAGATATAGCATTGGTCAGTACAATCATGGTCGTCATTGAAGGAGATTTTTTAATGCATTTCAAGCTATATAGTAAAACCAATTCCATTGAAAACTACAATTTACATATAACAGTCTTGTTCTGTCAGTAACACTTGTGTTTTTCTGCGCTACTAACAACCAATTTCTTCCTGATTTTCAATGTATTTGTACATTAAAATTATTCCAAATGTACTTCTACAGTAAAATCATTAGCGATAAATTTACGCTATACAAGTAATAGTTGTATTCTGTTGAAACTCTTCCATTACATTCCTGACCACAGACAATCCTGTTTTTCATTTCCAGTGTACAACATATAAATTCAATGACGAAAATTAATAAAGAAATTGTTGAGAGAAAGTCCAAAATTTGAGTTCATTGGTGGAAAGACTAATGACTAATGCTAAGGGAACGGTGGAGTGGTGGTAAAGTAAGTGGATCATCATCATCACTATCATAGTCCTTTTGACGTCCATTAGTGGACATAGACTTTCCCCAAGATCCACCGTAGCTCTCAATCGCGAGCGTCACGGCACCCATATTCCCAGAACCAGTCAAAATCGTCACGCCATCTAATATTCTGTCGGTCACAGTTTCGGATATGATCTTTGGGGATTTCTGTTGTAAGTCATGATGTCCACTGATTGTGTGACACTTCCTGCAACATGACCTTAACATTGACCTTTGTATTTTTTAAACGGAATTTCATAATATCTTTGGTTCCTATGTTTTATCTCTAATAAACCGTGCTGTCTTGTGATCTCTCCACGTGAGAACTCGCACATATATCTCAGCATCCCTTTAACTATTAAAAACAGTCAGCAAAGTCTGGATAGCCATCTGCTGCCTCTTCGTGTTCTTGTTGACCCCATTCTAGGTCTGAAATCCTCCCCTTTCGACGGTAGAAAACCAGAAGTTGCGGTGAGCCAAATCCGAAATGTAGAGGGGTTGACACACATAGATGATGTGATGTTTTGCCGGAAAAAAGGCACATTACGTGTAGAATGATCCACTCAGTCGCTCAATGGCGTCTGGAGAGTTTCTGTTCACGGAGGTGCTGTGAAGTCCTCTCTGATGGATTATACCAAGACCGTACATTCCGTTCTCGAAATATTCAAATGGGTAACATACTTTCTAGACAGACCTCGTATACGTGTGAGAATGAAAATGCTTCATCTCAGAATCTTTGAATGGCTTTAATATTGAGTGCAAACTCATAAGTGGGACACCTCAGATCTCTGGCTATCCATCTAAGATATTTAACTCTCCGTCATTTAAAATATTTGTATTCTAATCAAGAGGTATAATCTGATCAGAGTTCTTTCCCTTGCTCTTAAAGTTAATTATTTTTTAAAATTCAATTCTCAAAAGAGTTCCATTAAGAAAATCTTCTTATGGAAGAGTTTCCCTGTGTTGAGAAGTAGTTTCAAGCGGTTTGTGAATTTAAGAGTTTGCCACTAAGCCGTCACCGAGAGATTGTCTTAGCTATTGGTTTTATGGACATCTGTGTTGCTAATCGGATTAGTAGATTATAATCTGGTTAATATGAGGGTTATTCAGATACAGGATATAACGGTATAATCGTGCAGATTGTGTTCTTGTCAATAAATATTGGTTAGACGATCTGATTAGCCAAATCTGCTCGTTTCAAGATTCATTCAATCACTTCTTGTTGCTCACTGCCAGGCCAATCAGTGAGTTTAAGGGTATTAACGGGATCGCCACGGAAAGCTCTCTACATGACTCGCAGCTGATTACAGAATCTGGTATAACTAGTTGGTAACCCATCTAGGTACTGACCAGGCTGGACGTTGCTCAACGCCGATGATCATACGAGAACGCGATTTAGCACTAACCTTTTAAGATCCCCTCTCTGAACAACCGATAATCTTTTAGTTTCTTTTCTCTCAGATATTTTTTAACGTTAAAATCAAAACTTATTTCAGAAAAGAAAAAACATATGAATACTCGTTATTTCGGAAGAACGATTCAAGCAATCTTTCCACTTTTACGAAAAAAAAGCGAAAAGTGAAAATAGCGATCAACGTTGATTTTCAGCGAGCTGTTTTAGCAGCTGCGTATAGCCTCTTCCTCTCTCTATTACACCCCGATATCTTGTATTTCCCAGCACTCCAACCTATGACAACTCAGCCTGACATACCGTCATCACCATTTTTTGGTATAAAAAGGCTGGAAAACGTTTCCCGTAAAAAAAAATGTTCTTCTTTGCTATACGCAATATCAGTTTAGAAAGGGTTTAGAAAAGGTATTTATTTTTACGTGAATGCTCTACTTCCGTGTGAATCCTGTAATTCTAAATTATCAACATTCAGACTGATTCAGAAAGGTTTTTACATAATAATGGCCCCAAAGCACGAGAGTAATGGGGCTTGTAGTCCAAATATACCGAAAAGTGATTCCTTTACGTCAAAAGTTGAAAGTTCTCGACTTCATAAAGTACAAAATCCTATGCCAATGATCCTAAGTTCAAATCTTTTATTCGTCACATAACCTTTATAGCAGTATATAAGAAAATACCAACTAGAACCATCACCAAAGCTCTCAACATAGGTTTCTTCAGTTTTCAAATTGATCTGGATTGCTGGTTATGTATATATCATGTGTGTAGACCGCAATAATGGAGCTAGAGGGTTGATATTCTCTTCATTTACTCCTTATTATGTATAGAAAAAAAACAGTGTAGTTTTGAATAATTCAACATCTAAATGGGTTTTCATTGAGGGTTCGATTTGCAATGTAAGTTTTTCATAATTTGGTCCCAAGTTTGTGCCCGGTAGCATTCACTGTCCAACAAAAGGTGATAGAATTAACTATTTATTGATTACTTCGTTTTCCATTTTCCAATTGATCACCCCAACAGCATATGCTGCCAAAAGACGTTGTTCGATTAAGTGACAAACTAGATCTCTAATGATTGTTCTATATTAGTACCAATTATTGCTGTCAGTCTCTCATTGTACTTAATTTATAAATTACAATTTGTCGTATATATTAATGTATGTTCGTAAAGGAAAACAGAGTCTATCTAAAGTTTGTTATTACTTTCAGGCATCTGTCTGCAAATATCTATCTATTTATCTATCTGAGTCTGCTCATATCTATCAATCAATCTACTCATATCAAAGGTTCATATCTATCTATCCATCCATCCATCCATCCATCAATCCATCTATCTATCTATCCAAGTCTGCTCATATCTATCTATCTATCTATCTATCTATCTATCCGAGTCCGCTCACATATATCTATTTATCTTTCCGAGTCTGCTCATATCTATCTATCTATCTATCTATCTATCTATCTATCTATCTATCTATCTATCTATCTATCTATCTATCTATCTATCTATATATATATATATATATATATATATATGTATATATATATATATATATATATATATATATATATATATATATATATATATATATATATATTATATATATATATATATATATATATATATATCCGAGTCCGCTCACATATATCTATTTATCTTTCCGAGTCTGCTCATATCTATCTATCTATCTATCTATCTATCTATCTATCTATATATATATATATATATATATATATATATATATAACTGTTCATATCTATCCCTTTATCTCAGTCTGCTCATATGTATCTAAAATTCAGTCGATTACATGATTCACAATCCTTTCTCTCGTTCAGTTTTCAATTCTTGGTCGGAAAATGCATTATATATATATATATATATATATATATATATATATATATATATATATATATATATATATATGTATGTATATATATATATATATATATATATATATATATATATATATATATATATCGCTATCTCTCTTTCTCAATTTGATTGTACTGTTTATCCCAGTTGCTTCCCATTGTTGCTTCTCCCTTTTTCTCTCCCTTTCATGCCTCCTCCTCCTCCTTTCACCCTCTCTCTCTCACCCTTTTCTTTCTCTCTCTCTGTCTCCCTTTGTCCCCCCTCTTTCTCCCCCTCTCTCTCTACATATAAGTTCACACGTATAGATATTACATTTTGGATACCCAATTTTCTTAAGACTGTATTATTTACGACGCTCTCAAGAGATAATTTGAAGACAAAATATGAAGATAACACCGCAAAAATACAAACGTGTTTAATGATGAAAGAATATGACGATCTCCATTTCAGTTTGACCATTAAATGAATACTATAAAATGTTAAAAGTGTCTACACCCCGAGGGGCCGTCTACTTAGAAAAAACGGTAGATCTTCACTTAATACTGAATAAACGTCTCATACGAGACATTCAGGTATAAAACATTTTCTTAGTCGCAAATCTTTTAGCAAACTCCAGTTTAAGTGCAAGACTGGAGTTGACTTTATTCTCATCCGTAACAAGAACAAGAACAATCCTCATCCCCTGATTTACGGGAATAACCTCTTCGCTGTTGGCTGTCTCATCACATTAAACCAAACCCATATATGAAATCGACATTCCTCCACTGTGATTTGAAATCGTATTTGATTGCTTGACCGTTTGGGCCGAAATGTCAAGTCCTATATACATAAACAAATTTATGTTATGATTTTTTTCATTTATTATGAGCAATTTTGAATTCAGGTAACTTGTGACAGGAATAGTTTTTAGCTCGAAATATTTTATTAACTTGTCGTAGGAATAGATTATACATCGAAATATTTCAATAACTTGTGGCAGGAATACTTTTTGCATCGAAATATTTCATTAACGTGTGGCAGGGAATGTCAGGGATAAGAAGTACGGTCTCATATTTCATGCCTTTACATATTTACACCAAATGTTTGGTGGTTATTGCTTGAGATTAAGTGACAGCAAATCTCCAGCACCCTCTTTGGTATCCACACAGACCCCAACACTACTTGAGAGTCATCCTCAATTTTTTTTAGTCCCTCAGATTTCAGAGTTCCTGGTGTCGAATCACCGTAGCCCCACAAATTACCCTTTCGAATCAAATAGCCAAATGGGCTACCCATTCTTCTTTCTTTGTGTGTGTGTGTGTGCGTGTGCGCACGCGTGTGTGTGTGTGTGTCTGGACGCACCTGGTCATATTTTGGGGGCTACAACCTTGAAAATCTACATGAGTATACAATTATTCAACATTTGTAAGTGATTTTTTTTTCAAAAAAATGCTTTTGAAGATCATTTAGATACTAACATCCCAAAAGATTTTTTTAGATGTTTTTTGATAATTCTCTAAATAATTAGTTCTGGTACACACGTTGGCTGAGGTGATTCATTTTATACGAGGTACGGATAATTTTCCAAGATCCCTCTTCCCTATATGATCATAATAATGAGTCTTCAAGTCTAGACAGAGAGGTTGGAATCTCATAGTCTCATCAGAAACTGTCAACTAAAACTGTCGCAAAAACTATAAACATAGGTTTCTTCAGTGATCTGGCTGGCTAACTATTTATGCATATATCAAGCTTAAGGACCACCCAAATGGGGCTAGGTGATTGGAAATTTATTCACGAAAACTGGGGGTGATGGTTCAATCTATAATGTAAATGTATGCTAAATTGGTCCCTTAGTTTGTGTTCATGACTCTGTTCTTGCTGGCTTCTGCTGATACCACTTGTTCTAGTCACTTGCACAAATCCCAGCGTATGACTGTTCCTAACCTGTCATGTTTATTCTTGAATCCCCTCTTCCATGAAATCTTCAAAAAAGAAGGTTGGCAAGTATTCGATAGAACAAGTCTACAACCAATGTGTCCTCTTGAAACATGGAACTTGACCAAATGATTGGCTCTCAAACTAAAATCATACTCAAGAGAGGATCAGGGTAAACTTCACATGGAGAGATCACAAGACAGCACAGTATATTAGAGAAAAACCAGGAATCAGTAGTATAATAAAATCTATTTGCAAACTCAAATAGCAATGGGAAGGCCATGTTGAAAGAATGTTAAACAATCACTGGACCTCACGACTCACAATGTGGATCCCCAGAGATCATACGTGAAATTGTTGCCTACAATGGCGAGTGATTGGTCCGAAGAATCTTGGGTAAGGCTTATGTAGTTAAAATATTTATGTCGTTATGACGTCGAAGGGCTGCTGTTGATGATGAAAATATAGGTTATACGTGGTAGGCTATTTTGAGAGCGTGTCTCCACATTGGAAACCCCTCAAATGCTTAAGGGAATATTTGAGCGACGGACCTTTATTATTTTTTTAAAAAACTTCTATTTTACAAATCACTTCGCGAAGAAAACAGCAGGGTGCTGGAAGACATTTTTAAAGAAGTCTGTTTAGACGATTAATAACTTCTGAATTATTTAAGTCGATGCAGCCCCTCAAGAAATGATGAATTAAAGATGACCAATTTTTAAAAGTGAAATCACTAACAAAAAATCATATCTCCCGCATACCAATGTTTTTCGCATACCATGTGGGATACGTATGCCATAGGTTCGCCATCCCGATCTAGGGTATTCAGGAGATATAGATACTTATCTTCTATCACCTTTTACATTCGCCCATTCCGTGATTTTTCTCTTCTTTTCCCATCGTTTGCATTAACCATTCCTCTTTATAACTATAATAATGAGTCGGGCGGAGAGATCGGAATCTCAATATCATTTCAGGAACTTGAAAGCTATGGACACTAAAACCAATTATCTGGTGTCGCTAAACAGATTCTTTTAATCAGAATTTGATACCTTCTATTTATGTTTCAATCTTTACTATACTTCTCTATTCTTTTCAGTCCTGAGTGTCCACAGAAGAAACTCAAAAGATTTCACGTACAGTCCCCTCAATGGATAGAGAAAATAATTTTTTTAATGGCTGAAATAGTTTAGTTCAGAGCAAGGATACAAATTCCAATGTGAATTTTCGAATTTTTGATTCTTGGAGTCACTCACAAATTAAAAAATTTAAAAAAAAGCAACATGAAAGTTTACAACATCAAAACACAACCAAAATTTTAAAAAATCAACAAAAAACATGTAAATTATGTCAACACTAGACTTACAAATTCAAAGCCCCCCCCCCCCTGCCAAGCCTCAACTTAATTTGCAACCCTTGTTCAGAGTGGAGTTTGACCTTGAAACAGTCAGGCGTGTCTTTCATTAGTCTTTTACCCCCCCTCTTTATTCTTCCACTGCTATTTTCTCAATGTTTGCTCACTCACTCGTGTGCCCTCTTTTCAATTATAAAGATAGGTGTGAATGGCCAAGTGGTTAACGACACATGTCTCCCACTTTATTACGACGACGCTATTTCAGTTTTTGCTAAACTTGTTCCTTGGTCTGTGTTTGTCAGAAAATTCGTTTTACGTATCATTTAAAATTTTTCTAGTCTTAGAAGGAAGGGTTTACAACCAATACATCTCCCGATAGTCACCTATGGAGCTGAAACATGAATTACTTGATTTTAACCACCCTATCCAATCTCGGGGAATATATCTTGTTTTTTCACGTACAAAAATAAAATGTCTCAATTAAACCTACCTAAGATATGAATCTCTATGAAGAAGAAATCAAGTGAAGAATCACTCTGTGATGGCAAGCTGTCGGTAGAGTCAAGAACAAAAATATCCCATTAATTTTCAAGAGAGGGGTCTACAACCAATGCATCGTACCAGTAGTCACCTACATCACATGGACGGACCACAAAAGAGCAAAGTACATTAGAGAAAAACAGGAGTCAGGGATTCCACAGAAACAATTAGAAAATTCAAGTGGCAATGGGCTGGACATGTTGCAGGGATGTAAAAAATCGATGGACATCACGATTCAGTACTTGGATCCCCCGAGATCATATGCAAAACTGTGGCCGGCAAAATGTAAGAATTCGTGACGAGTTAAACAAGTTCAGTATTGGATCTTGGACGCCCACGATAGAGAGGTCAGGCAAATCCTGGGGAAGGTCTTTGTCCAACAACTGCTGCTGCTGATGATAACGACGTAAAAATCTATGTAATATTTTGAAGAGAGAAGTAACTGATCCATTGATCTACCCCTTTTTATGATTTTTTAATTGATCACCCCTAACAAGGTGAGTTACTAAAAGTCGGTTTCTATTGACGGACCAGACCTATCTCTTATCTTTTTTTCAACTGTCCATAATCTCTTTGTTCTCTCTCTCTCTCTCCAATCGAACCCATCAGTATTTTTTGGTTACTCCACCTTTCTTGTATGACCCCCAAATGGCTCGGTGTGTCTTGGTCGTCAACATGTTTGACGGCGAGGACCAAGACCCAACGATTAAAATCGTGAACGCAGAACTAAAAAAAAAAGTAGACCACTACATCTTCTTAGGACAACAAATCTCCATGAAATCCTAAAGAGAAGACATCGAACGAATCACTTGAGGTTGGCAAGCTTCGATAACCGTCAAGAACAAGAAAACCCAATTAGTTCTTAAAGAGAGGAAAGGTCTACAAAGCCTACCTTGAGGTCTGGTGGACGTTGGGGAAGGTCTATGTCCAACGACGGACACTGAAAGTTGCTGCTGCTGATGTTGATGATGATGGTGATGTTTGTCTGTTCCAAGTTACTTTCCTTCCTACTTTGCACTGTCTGCGACCCTGCACCAATCTCCTCGTCCCCCACCCCGAGCATTTCCTCCACTTAGCCTTCACATACAACATGGCCCCGCTTTCCTTGAACGTCTTTTTAATTTCTTTCAACACAATATCCTTTTCTTCCCTCCCCTTTTTTATCTACCCGTCCAGTCAATATCTTTTCATTTCTTTTATTCGCTCAGCGAGTAAGACGCATTCACTCGCACGCACACACAGAGGGGAGAAAGACACACACGCACAGAGATACATGCACAGATCCATAGAGACACAGACGTACAAATAGACATACACACACACACACACACACACACACAAATGCTAGTCAGTAAACGCTGAGTAATAGGTATATATATATATATATATATATATATATATATATATATATATATATATATATACATGTGTGTGAGGTGTGAAAAGAAAGTATATATATACATATATATATATATATATATATATATATATATATATGTGTGTGAGGTGTGAAAAGAAAGCATATATATATATACATATATATATATATATACATATATATATATATATATATATATATATATATACATGTGAGGTGTGAAAAGAAAGTATGTATGTATATATATATACTTTTTCTCTCACCTCTTTGTATATATATGTATATAAATATATATATAGGCGTGAAAAGAAAGTATATATATATATATATATATATATATATATATATATATATACTTCTTTCTCTCACTTCTTTGTATATATATATATATATATATATATATATATATATATATATATATATATATATGTATATATATATATATACATATATATACTTTCTTCTCTCACCTCTGTGTCCATTTTATTGTTGACTTTCTCCATAGTCTTCTTTTTTCCAGTTACGACCGAATCTGTTAAGTTGTCAGCCGACTTTTCCCGTCAAAGAATCCTTAAAATGGATATTGAACGCTTTTGGCAAAACAACATAACTCTAAATTGAACTTCAATAGTCTATGGAGAGAGGCAAGAACCATGACGAACAACGAATTATATTCAGTATTAAACGACTTACATGTAAAGGTTTTTAAATTTTGTGACTACTCTTTACCTTCCTCCTACTCCATCTAATAAAGAAATGGAGAAATGAAAAACGGTAAGTACCACCCGAGGCCAGAAAAATTGAGGGTCAGCATTTTCAAAAATATACTAGAGTATTCAGAAATGAGATGGTTAACTGGGATCTGCGGATGCGTTCAGAGAGGTAGGAACTATTCTGGGCATGTCATGCTGCTAAGTAAAACAGTCCAGGGGCTAAAAAGGACTGCACCCAAATGTGTACCCACCACTCCTAGGGTTTCATAGATTGGGTATCAAGATGTTTTCACGGGATACCCTCTTTTAGAAAAAAAGATGTTCCCAAGAAAAAGATTTGGGGAAAATTACCTCCTTTGGATAAAACATACTGACCACCATCCCAAAAAAATCCACAACGTCATATCTTGTCTAGCAATTGACATATCTAAAAGGTTAAATTGGGGTTTTCAGATATGAGAAATTCAAATAAAATTATCTTTTCAACGGTTCCCACATGTATATCCCTCAATAGGGGATTTATTACACAATCCCAAAGAATATTCCTGAGTACTTGGAATTTTCTTAAAAAATGTAACATACCTATCTTTACATTTTTTTGCTGATGAAATTCTCTTTGTAATCATACCCATAGGAACGCACTTCCATACCTAGCTTTCCGTTTTTCGTTGTAATATTCAATACCGAACTGATACAAAATGCAGGAATTAGAAATTACTTTCATAGTAAAATTAAGTACATTTTTGAATTCGCATTTCTGAAAACACACGTATGTCTATTTGAAAATGCTGATCCAAATTTCTCACGCCTTAGATAGTGTTTACCTCCACTAGACCAAGTAATCATCAAATAGTTTATATGATGGGTGGGATTTCTTTAAAAAGATGCGGCAAAATAATAATTTTAGAGACATGCCTGGAAGGAAATTCATTTGGTACCGACTGAGTCAAACTAATAAGTATTACATATCAATGGACATTTATGTTACAAATATCCAAAGGCTTATTTAATTCTAATAGATAAATACATTTTTACTAATAATACTTTTTTAAAAAAATTTTTTATTTATCATACATACACTGCAAAAAAATGCAGTAATCATCCCAAGTCGAGATAGAAGTAGGAATGGAGTTTAACCCTGCAGCAACCAAGATTGTTTATTGTAGAAAAGCATTGGAAGTCAGGATGAAAACGATTTTCAATAAATACCACTGTCAACTCTATTTTCAGAGGATATAATTGTGCATGGATCCGCCCCAAATATAATCACTTCTTTCATTGCCCATTGTATACTAGTCCGAATTTCCAAGTTCTATCGGAATTCATTGAGAAATTTTTGAGATATCGTGTAGACAGACTAGACAGACATGAGTGTATATATAAGTTTATGAAAAATACCGGAAAATATGTCTCAAGAATTCCTGGATCCACCCTTAAATTCAGGCACTTTTTCCTCGTCTCATTGCCTATCCTGTCGAGACATTTAATTGAAATCTGTCCAGTACTTTGGGGATATCTTGTGGACAGACAGACATACAAAAAGACGCAATTAAATACATTTACCTCTCAAACTTCGTTGGTAGAGATTATCAAGAAGCCGAGGGATGGTCTGTCTTCATGAATTAAGGAAAGCATGACTGACAGAATATCATGTAATTTATTCACCCAATCTATTAAGGCATACGTTAATGTTAAACTTGCATCAATGAAAGCAAAGTACCCGGTTAGGTCACACGTTCTCTTTATACAGGTGAAAAACATGGCTTTGATCATATGTACAGATAAGAAAGGTGACCTGTTAGCAACCATAAGTGGAAGGAATAGCCGGGTGAAGTAGGTGGAGTCAAATTTTGCTTCTGTCTTTCCATCAAGAGTGGGAAACAAATTAAAAGTATTAAGAAACCTTAATTCCTCGTTCAACCTCTCAATCTTTCTTCAACGATAAAGCGAGAGCTCAATAACCAAGCAACATTTGGATTGTAGTCTTTCCACAAATTCAACAGAAGAGAAAGCTTGTTTCTTCAAGCTATAATGATATAACATACTATAATACTATAACATTACAATATATATATATATATATATATATATATATATATATATATATATATATGTATATATATATATATATGTAATGAAACGGAGAAAAATGTAATGCATTTATTTGTTTTCTAATCTTTCAATTTTAAATTGTCAAGTTACCACCATCTATCTCTCTCTATATATACATATAATTTGAGATGTATATATATAAATAGATAAAAAGACAGAGAAAGAGAGAGAGGGGTAGTGATGGTGGTAATTTGACGAAGTGAAATTGAAAGATTTGAGAAAATACCAGTTTTTCATCCCAAAGATAGGCTTGATGCATTTCGCTGGAGTTGCGTCAGCGTTTTCAAAAGCACCCGAAAACAACTACATACACCGTATTTTCTTCAGTTCGTTTTCTTAGACTTAAATACATAAATAGCTACCCGTTTTTGGCAACTGTTTTCTTTATGCGCAAGGCTTTCGTTGCTTAACAGCCAAAGATAGATAGGGAAAACAATGAATTGTTGTATGAAGAATCCAAGGGCAGGGTGAAATCTGGTTACGGGCAGGATTTGACTCGCGGACCGTAGTTTGCTGACCCCTGCTCTTGTCCAGTACGGGGCGAAATGTTAAATATATTATCAAACCAATTTCAACACTAGGAATTTTTGTTCTTATCATTTTATGTGGCGCAAATGCTTGCATATTGCTGAAGGCCAGATAACATGAAGCAGGGCAAACCTTAACAGCTTGGAGGAAAATGACGTTAATGAATTTTACCGAACATTTCCGAATTTCCCTGACCTTTATAAACAAATTGTTACATTTGTTCCTACACACTGTCAATGAATATGTATTTTTCATTGCGCTGAATGTACTATCTATTTGTTTTTATTTGTAACATTTTAATATCTTTTGCCAACGCCGTTTTCAAACTGAATGAAAAGTATTCTTACCACGCTATTGATAGTGTCATTAAAACTGATACTTTCAATGAGAGTTTTGACATTTTTCTCGGCAAATGGGCTGATATTAATAGTGAGAATTCAAACTATATCATCATCATCATCATCATCATCATCATCATCATCATCATCATCAGTCTTTTAAAGTCCCTCGTTGGACATAGACCTTCCCCGGGATTTGCCACACTTCCCTATCATGGGCGTCACGGAGCCAGTACTTCCTGAACTTGTCTAGTTCGTCTTTCCATCTAACATTTTACCGGCCACGGTTGCGCATGTGGTCTCGGGGGATCCATGTTGTGAGTCGCGATGTACGTCAATTGTCTGCCATTCTTGCAACATGGCCAGCCCACCGCCATTTGAGATTTTTAATGGATTCTATGATGTCCCTAATTCTCGTCTTTTCTCGGATGTACTGTGCTGTCTTGTGGTCTCTCCATGTGAAGCCCAGCATTATTCTTTCATGTGCACGTTGCATGGTTCTCAATTTACGATGCACCTGTGTGCATATATATCTATCGCAGTCCGAACCTACCTACCTATCTATCTATCTATCTATCTATCTGTTTATCAACATCGGTTTATTCTTATCTACAAGTAGAAGATGATCTATTTGATTAAGTATGACGGTGTAAGTTCCAAAGGAGCATGTTTGGAAGGGCGCAGATTTTACGATATATTTTTATGTGTGCTTCTACGATGGTTGTGTAAAATGATTTTCCGTCCGTCGTACGAAACTACTTCCTGGGTTATTCCTCTTCAGTCAATATAGATGTTTTAGGGAGGAGGTCACGGGAAATGATTCATAGAAACCCTTGAAGAAATATCTGTAATCTTTGATATTTACTTCAATTTTTTCAGATTTCTCAAGAACTGCTGATCCAAATATATTCAAACCGAATACGACTCTGCCTTTTGTACTGATAAATATATCTGATGAACGTCAACTTTGTACAACGACCAGTTTTCGAGTAATCGTGGTGTACACACACAAATGTGTTTTTGTCCAATTGTTGTTAGATCCACACAATGGCCAGTTGTCGAGATATCATGGTGCATATACACACTCACAGATTTCTTCAATTGTAGTCAGATTATGAATTGAATATTCAATACTGAGGGCAAAACTCAACTGACCTATGTATTCACCCGTGTCAGTCTGTCTGTTTGTTCAAACAATATCTCCAGAAGTTCTCAGTTGATTTCGATGACATTTCTTTTAAAGTTTGACCATGAGATGAAGATTTAATGAATCCGGGAAATTCTTTCAATCTTTCCAAAAGTTCTCGACGAATTTTGGGGTCATTTCGCAGAATGTTGAGCCACAGGATATGAAATATCTGATTACATTCCGGAACGGTTCCAGGAGATTTTGTCTGTTTTCAAAACAATTTTTCGACGAGCTCTCAATAAATTTACATGGTATTCCGTGGAATGATCAGCCATGAGGGGTGGATTGTTTAAATTTTGGAGCGGATCCAAAAATATCTTTCGATTGAGAGATATTTTTCGTATATTAACTGATTAGTAAAAATATACTTATGCTGCATTGTAGCTGAATAAAAGAACGATTTAATTCAGATTTTAGTTAGTATGTAATCTGACCAAAAGAACTCATCAGTTATCTACCCAGAAAGGATCATGGTCGACCGCACACGGAGAGATCACAAGACAGCACTTTATATCAGAATAAATGAGGTCAAAGATATCATAGAGATCATTAGAAAACTCAAATGGCAATATGTTGTTCATGTTGAAAGAATGTCAGATTACTTATGGAAATCACGATTCACGGCATGAATCCCCATAGATCATATGTGAAAAGACTGATGATAATAATGAATATTTGGCAGCGATATGCGCTCTTTGAGTGCTTACTAACAAGAAACTGTCGACCAAGACTGTCACCTGAACTGTCAGAATAGTTTGTTTTTTTTCAATTTTCAAGTTGGTCCGAATGGATATGAATGTATGAATGTATCACATGTACAGATCGCACCAAAGGAACTAGAGGGCTGAAATTTTCAACATATACCATTTATTATGTTAAGAAAAAAAATTATTTGTAAATCGCCCCCTAAATAAGTTTCCATTTCGGGGCTCATTTTACAATCTTAGTCTCTGCTAAATTAGTCACTAGTTTGTGCCCACTTGTTTCCTGAAAAAAAAATCAAATTTTTCAGTGATCCAACAGGAGTCGACAATAGTAACTCATTTATTGATTATCTCTCATTCCAATTTTTGATGGATCGGCCTGTTGCCCAAAAGACGTTGGTCACGTGACGGTTTCTACTGAGCGACTAACCAGACCTGTTTTATTTGTGTTCACACGGATTGGATGGTTACGGTGAACTCTTTGATTAATCTGTATTCTCTGCTGAATTGGTGATAATTGAATAATCAGAACAGATAATGTAGAAGGAGAGTCAAGAGAGAGAGAGACAGAGACAGAGACAGAGACAGAATCAGAGAGAGGATGCCATCAAAGGAAGAGAGGGAAAACTGAGAGAAAATGAGGAAAAAAGAAAGAAACAAACAAAGAAAGAAAAGATTAATAGAAAAGAGACTCTAAAAAAGAAAGAAAGAAAGAAAAAAAAAAGAAAAGTAAGGTGGATAAAGAAGAAGAGACAAGGAAAAGAAAGAGAGGAAGAAAGAAAGAAAGATTGATAGGAGAGGCAGATAAGAATAAGCGGCTTGAAGAAAGAAGGAAGAAAGAAAGAAAAAAGGAATTTTCAATTAAAAGAAAGAAAAGAAACAGAAAGAAAGAAAGAACAAAGAAAATATGGTAGACAGAAAAGAGAAAAAGAAATGAAGATAAATACAGATAGATAGAAAGAAAGAATAAGCATATAGATAGAAGGAAAGACGAAAGAAAGAAAGAAATAGGTTTGGTTAGTCACTTATTAGGAGACCGTCAAGTGACCAGCGTCTTTTGGCCGCATGCCATGTTGGTGGTGATCAATTTAAAAATTGGAAAAAGGGGTGATCAGTGAATAAGTTGATTTCCTCTCCTTTTTCTGGGTTGTGATCATTAAAAATCTAAATCTCTAAAGAAACGATCACAAAACCAAAACCAAAAAACAAAAACAATTTAAGATCAACTTTCATTGCAAATTGAACCCCCACACGCAAAAAAACTATTCAGGGGGAGAATTTTCAAAAAACAAAAAGACTGTTTTCTCTAGACATGATAAATAGCAAATGCTTAAATTTTCATCCCTCTGGTTCCATTAGTACGGTCTGTATCTGCGATACACTGGGGAAAAAAACTATGTTGACAGTTTTGCTGACAGTTTGGGCTTACAGATTCTAATTAGAGAGAAAGTTAAGTTCGAAATGGAGACAGAAAGAAGAAGGAAGAAATGGTAATCGAAGATGCTATTAGTATAGAGTTGACCCGAGCGTCTTATGTACACGAAGCCAGACAACCATAAGCCTTTAAATCTAATTCGAAATGTTGATATAGCGGATTCTTTCTTTCAAGATTAATAAGGTCTGTGATCCAAAGGATGCCTCTCGGGATACGGAAGGTCCCTCACCTTTTTATAATTGTAATGAACTGTTAAACAACCGAGCGTGCCGTAGTACGTAATGGGTGATCATCTGGTTTATTTCAAAAGACTTCCTTATAGTTCTGAAGTTCGTGGATTTTACAGTTACACGAACAGATTTAATACTTCGTAAGTGGATTCATTGACAGGACTACTGGGTTTTGACTTCATTTTCCCCACCTAACAACAATGACAATATCAGATTTTCGATTGAGACTGAACAGTGGATAGTTTAGAATGATAGATGGAGAGGGAGGTAGAGGTAGAGAGAGAGAGAGAGAGAGAGAGAGAGAGAGAGAGAGAAAGAGAGAGAGATTTCATTCCTACGCTATCAATCAAGAGAAGAGAGAATAGAATTGAATGCATTTTTATTTCTTAAAGTGGACGATAACAAGTTAATTATGATTTTTTAATCAATTCATTTGATGAGAAGGGTACGAATTAGGCTTAAAACCTTACGAGCACATCCACAATACAAACATATATATATATATATATATATATATATATATATATAAAGAGAGAGAGAGAGAGAGAGAGATAGAGAGAGAGAGAGAGAGATAGAGAGAGAGACACACACACACACATACACACACACACACACATATATATATATATATATATATAGATAGATAGATAGATAGATAGAGATTGATAGAGAGAGAGGGAGAGAGAGAGAGAGAGAGAGAGAGAGAGAAAGCTACAGACAGACAGGCAGACGGACAGATAAAGATGGTAATAGAAAGCTATGGGTACTAGTTTCCGTTGATATCTAAATTGGCTCAAATTATATGTAGAGTTATCTAGATTTTGATTTAGATACTATTCTATTAAAAGGCCAGAATTAAAGATCTAATTCTGTTGAAGGAAAATTGTTTTACGAAGTCGAAATAAGGTTCCATCAATACGGAGCTTGACCCTGAAGCAGTCTGTCTTATTCAAATTTTTCAAATTGTCTAATTTTCATGATATGTCTCCATTTGAACTCCGACCTTTTAATAACAACCGAGATTTAAACAGTTTGACTTTAGAACTTGTAATGGATACAACTTATTGGCGTATGATTTTCGGCTACATAGCAGCCGGACTTCAAAACTAATTACCCTACGATATCTGGAATATTCAAACATTTGCAAGTTTTAAATAAACATTAAAAACTTTCTTGTTTTAATATTTTCTTACGTATATGAACTCAGTAGATAAATACGCTCTCTACGCATATAATAATTTTTCACATTTCAATGAATTATATTGCGTTTTTGACGATATTTTTCCTTTTATTTTTGATGTAATGATTATCTAGTTATGTTTGCGGACATTTAAACAGGGATTAACTTGAATAATCCATTGGAAACAAATATTTTCAATATTATTAATATTTTTTATAAAAGAAACAAATGTTTACTAAAAGTTACCAAATTCTGAGAAGAATTGTATGTACAATGTCGCAGGTTTTGAATGGAGTCTGTTGTTGCTACAATTATTGTAGTACAGGTTTTTAGCGCTTTTTTTTTGTTGGGACTTGAGTATTCCGCTTCCTGAGAAAGAGTGCTTTGTTTGCATGCACGTATTGTTATCGTCAAACACACAAACTGGGGTTGATTTTATTATTCTACGGTAACAAGAACAAAAACCACAAGAACAATACTCACCAAATTAAGGGTAAAAACCGACATGTGAAACTCATATTGCCCCACACTGAACAAGCGTTCAACTAACGATGAATCATGACTGACTTAGCTAAATTAAGAAGTCTTAGGCATTAATGAAAATTCATCATACAAATGCACCCTGGCTGATTCCTTCTTGTAAATGAATACATTTATACAATATATATATAGAGAGAGCACTCTGGTTGATGAGGGGTTTCTGTGTGATTGAATATATCGCTTAAATTCAGCATTACTGGCGGTCCAGTTCCGTAGTCCAGAGGTAGGATATCGGCCTGCGGGTCTGAAGAGAAGGTTTCAATTCTACCTCGCAGTACTAGATGGGATAATGGAAAGTCTATAGCCACATTGAAGAGATGTAATACATCAAAACAGCTGTCTGTGGATGACCCAATTATATATATATATATATGTGTATTTATATATATATATGTATATATGTGTCTACATTTTTTTATCTATCATACATACAATAAAAAATTGTAGTAATCATCTTCAGTCGGAAAAAATTGGAGAGGAATTTGATCCAGCAGCAGCCAAGCTTGTCTTTGAACGTATTAGTATCTGATTTATGCTGTAAGAAAAAAGAACTTCTGGTTACTTGAACCGTAACTCCTGTCTTCTAATAAGTGTTACTCACAATGACTTCGGCTTGACTCGTCCGACCGAGAAATACGGCTGTTATTGAACTGCAGACCATTTATACACCCTGGTCCGTGGTCGAACAGAAGTTGTAGAATGTGACATCGCAACCGCAGTGAGAGAAATCTCAATTCAAGCATCCAACAGAATCAAATCTACCCCAAACTTTCAGTGAAGAAGACAGAAATCTTTATAGGTAGACACCCGAAAGTAATGTTAAGCAAATCATTATTTCATGCTATTATTTCTATCAAGAATTCGTTTTTTATTGTTCGTTTGTTTCTTTTCAGATGCATGCGTCCAGGTAAATCTATGAGCCGCTTTTCAGCCGGTCGATCGGTCCATCTTCTCAAACGTATCATTGGACTGATATGAAACTCAGGTGAACCATCCTCATTTTCTTCTTCCTCCCTTTCTTTCTCCTCTCCTCTCTCTTGCTACTACTATTACTACTACCATAAGTAGTAATGCTATTACTTATGCTTCACTTCGAAATATAGACGTAAGGATGGTGGACACATTATCATGTTTCTTGCTTTCGATTTTTCTTCCTCATTTCTTCTGGCCCCCAAGATTTCATTCGATATCTTCTTTCTTTTGTTTCTCTTTCCCTTTGTATCAACTTTTTAAAATGTTTTTTTTCTACATTTGTTTGTATGTTTGTTTTTCTTCCTTCTGTTCTGTCTTCCTTACTCTGCCCTTATTTTTCTGTCCTGTTTTCTTCTTTGTGTCTCTCTGTCTTTGTTACTTACTCTCTTTATTTCTTTCTTTTTTCCCTTCTCCTTAATCTCTGTTTATTTTTCTCTACTTCTTTTTTTATTGTTGCCTTTCTTGTCTTTTTTCGTTCTCCCCCGTCCCTATTTTCTACTCTTTCTTTACTTCGTTTCTGTCTTTCTTCCTGCCTTTCTTTCTTTCTTTCTTTCTCTCTTTCTTTCGTTCTTTCTTTCTTTCTCTGTCCTTATTTTCTATCTTCTCTTTCTCTTTGTTTCTTCGATTCTTCATTTCTTTTTATTTCTTTCGTTCTTTCTCTCTTTCTGTCTCTCTCTTTCTTTCTTTTTTTCCTCTCTTTCTCTGTCCTTATTTTCTATCCTCTCTTTCTCTTTCTTCCTTTGATTCTTCGTATTTTTTCCTTTCATTCGTTCTTTCTTTATTCCCCTCTTTCTTTGTTTCTGTTTTTGTCCTTATTTTCCGTCGTTCATTTTTCTTCGTTCTTTTTCTCGTTCCTTTCTTTCCACTTCCATTGTCCTTATATTCGATCCGTCCTTTTTCATTCTTTGTTTCTCTTTCTTCCCTCCATTCTTCCTTCCGTCCTTTCTTTCGTTCCCAACACCCACTTTCCCGAATTCCTTTTTCATTTCCTTCTCATTTTTTTCTGTTCTGTGCCCCCATCCCCACCCACACTCCCAGTCTCAGGAGGCGAAGGTTGACAATTTGATAGAAATCAGTTACAATCACAACGAGGACAACAAGAGGGAATTCAAGAATTTAATTTGTCTCTTTTTCATCCGATTAGGTGACCTGCATCCAGGTGGAGAGGCAATGGCGGGAAAGTGAGGTTCTACGGCGAGGCCTCTACTATGACACAACAGTCCAGGCTGAAGGCGTAAAGATGAGCCTCCAACCAGTCACGTTGTCGGAAATTAATAATTCTCATCGCTGATCTTTTGAAAGCATTATTAATCTTGACTTCCGCTATCTTGTTTGGCGTCTCTCTTGTTGATGCCATGACCCACCTCAAACAATGACTTCGGTTGACATAACTACAGTAATACAGAATTATACGCCCAGCAGTTTAGCGCTGTGGCCGAGACATCATTCCGTTCGGTGACAGTTAGATTACCTTTTTTAAACTAAGATCCATGAAAGAGCTACACTGCCTTTTTTAAACTAAGACCCATACAACAGTTACATTGCCTTTTTTGAACTAAGATCCATACAACAGTTATGTTGCCTTCTCAAACTAAGGACCATGCAACAGTTACATTTATTTTTCCCTACTAAACTTCGTGCAACAGTCACATTGTCTTTTACAAACTGAAGATCTTGAAAGAGTTAAATTAACCTTTCCAAACTAAGATCCATACAACTTTTCAAACCAGAGTCCATGCTACAGTTACATTGCCCTTTTCAAACTATGTTCCATGCGACAATTACATTGTCTTTTTAAATTAAGACCCATACAATAGTTCCATTACCTTATTCAAACTGAATTCAAATCGACAGTAAGTTTATTTTTCTCAATCTAAGATTCATGCGACAGTCACATTACCTTTTTCAAACTAACACCGAGATCAAATGCCAAATTTTGCCAAAAATGATAGTGCGATGTGCAAAGATGATATGATGAATTGGACAAGATCATGTTTGCACCATTATGCTCTGGAACAAAAGCGGCAGATTTGGGGAAAGGCCTATGCTCAAGAATGGATTTTAGGAGAATGATGATGATGACGGTGATGGTAGTGGTGGTGGAGTTAATCATAATGATGATGATGATGATGGTGATGTCACTGTTATCAAGTTTATAAACAACATTTTCAATGTCCATCCACGCGAAATCTTTATCTGTATGATAGCAGATCTGGTTAGTCACTCGATAAAAACTGTCACATGACTAACGTCATCTCGAAGCTTGCCGTATTGGAGGTGATAAATTAAAAATCGGAAATAGGGGTGATCATTGAATAAGTTTCTTCGTTTGCTCTTTGTTGGGCTGTGATCATTGAAAAATTTGAATTTTCAAAAAAAAAAGTGTGAAGCTGCTGGACACAAACTATCGGATCAATTTAGCATAAAATTAAATCGCAAATAACCTCTCCCCTACTCACACTGAAAATCTATTATTTGAAGTCCCCCTCCCAAATAAATTTTTATTGACAATAAAAAGTGAATGTTTCAATTTTTAATCCTCTAGCTCTTTTTTGACACACACACACACACACACACACACATATATATATATATATATATATATATATATATACATCCTGCCAGCCAGATTCACTTGAGAACAGAAGAAACTAATTGTGAAATAAAATTGTGAAATTCTGCACTTGACTGAACGAAATCTGTTCGGAAAGTATCATGCGATTTCATATTACCAAAAATAATTTCCCACCTGGGGCAATGGCTCCTTGGTTCCCTCCCAAAACAGTTCTGTAAGGGAATCGCATGCCTATAACAATATTCCTTTGATTTTTCAGGACAGTCTGCATAGTCTTCTGTCAGGATCGCCATCAGCTGCTTCATTGTGTCCTTGTACACAATCTCTTGTTGAAGAACTAGAAGTTGCTGAGAGCCAAAATCTGGACTATGAAAAGGGGTCAGTCTGATGCAATGTTTCATGGAAGACCCCTGCAAAATATCCACACTGGTGTTCCGGTGTACTCACTCAGTCATTGTGAATACAGCGGTCACATACTATACAATGGTGTCTCACAGCTGACCGACCGGTTGTCAAATTACATTAAAGCCAAGTAACCGGTTCTCGAGGTATTTAAAAAATCTGGAAACTTTCGGGACGAATCTCCTGAAGTTTGAAACGTCGCCACGTTTGAGGCAGTTTAATCAACCTCAACACCCTGGTTGATTAGTTAAAGCGCAGGTACTTTTTTGGTGACAAGTTCGATGAAAACAAGCTTGGTTGCTGCTGGGTCAAACTCCATTCCTGCTTCTATTTCGACTGAAGATAATCACTGCAACTTTTCTATTGTATATGTAATAAATGAATTTACTCCCTTAGTTAAGGTGATGATTGTTCTGGTTAGGGGGGAAATATTCAGCACCGAATTGAAGTAGAGTTTGACAAAAGTGCGAAATATATGTTTCGAAATACAGCATGTTGTTAGAAGGTGTCAACCAAAACTGTCGACATAGGTTTCTTTAGCTTTTAAGTGATTCTATTGGATAGCTATGTGTGTATGTGTCAAGCGTACGGGCCGCACCAAGAAAGTCAGAGGGAAGGAAATTTCGACATTTCCTCTTTATTATGTTTAGAAAAAGATCTCATGGTGGGAGGGTTCGATTTACGATGTAAATTTATGCTGAAGTAGTTCCTTTCTTTATGTCCGGTAGCATTAATGATTTTTTTGTTTGTTGAAAATTAGGACCCTCTAGTGATGAAATGAAAAGCGAGAGAAGTAACTTCTTCATTGATCACCCCTTTTCTTCCAATTTTTTAAAAATTGATCACCCCAATATGGCACGCGGCCAAAAGACGTTGTTTAAGTGAGAGTTTCTGTTGAGAGACTAACCAGACCTGTTTGTTGTTTATATTAAGAAAACAAAGATTTCATGGTTTACTGTTATATTTTGAAATTATATATATGTTTTTTTTTTGGATATCTTTCATTTTTATCTGAGATCGATATGAAATCCTAGCCAATCTCACTTCTGGAAATTATCCCGATAACTATCAGAATACCAACAAAACTCATTAGTTTTTTTCTTTGTTAATCAGGTATATATGTAAATTTTTGTTTGGTAACCAAATATTGGTCTACAGCTGGTACCTCTGAGGGCAATTAGTTCCATCCAACCCTTCCCCAACCCCAACTTATATGCACACCAGAGGAACATGGCAAAGAATTTGCTGTGATAGAAGCTGTCAACCAAAACTGTCAACAAATCTGTCAACATAGGTTTCTTCAGTCTCAAGTTAGTCAGGCTAGTTGTATGTATGTATGTATGTATGTATGTATGTATGTATGTATGTATGCATGAGTGTGAATTGACAGTATCATATTTGTATGTGTATCCTGCGAACAGACAATACCATTGGAGCTAAAGGGCTTAAGATATACTCATCATATACTTCTCAACGTTTTTCTTGTTTTTTCAACCCTCAGTACTTTTTGGGGTGGCGGTTCAGTTTGCGATACGAATTTATGCTAAAATGGCCTCTTAGTTTGTGTCCGCTTATCTTTTTGAGATCACAGCCCCAACAAGAGTTGAGTGAAGTAACTTATTCATTGATCACCCTTTTAAACAATTTTTGAAAATTCGAACCTCTTCCCCCCCTCACACCGACACGGCATGCTACCCAAAGACTTTGGTCACGTGACGGTCTCCATCGAGTGACTAACCGGACCTGTTTTCGCTTCTATTTCGTACATCCGATTTTCCTTTTTAATTTTGTGGAAATTTTAATCTGAATTAAAGGTTTCAACCAACAATTGAATTTAGACAAATCATCCGCCCGCGTTTTTCGTGGAAGTCAATTGGTTTTCGAGCTAAATCTCACCTCTAGCGGGATTTCATTCATTAACACGTAACTAGCTCTCTCATCATCATCTCCCCATTTCTTTCCTCATATATATATATATATATATATATATATATATATATATATATATATATATATATATATATATATATATATATGTATGTATATTTATATATATATGTGCATGTGTGTCTGTGTGTGTGTATAAAAGAAACTAATGAACAAGATAGAAAAAGTATAAAGATACAATGAAACTCATCAAAAGTACAAACCAAATAAAAGTTTCAGCAAGAATGGAAAATAAACGGAAATCCAAAAAACCTCGAATTGATTAATCAAGAAATCTCGAACAACGCAAATCATTCTATTTTCTAACATACATACACACACAGACACAAACACACGCATACAGAGACATATAGGCACACAGAGACTTAGACACACATATATAGAGACATATAGACATATACAGACACAGACATACGCATATAGAGACATATAGATACACAGGGACATAGACACACACATGCAGAGACATATAGACTCGCAGAGACATAGACACACACATATAGAGACATAGAGACACAGACACACACAGGCACACTCTCACATTTAGAAATTTCGCTTCACGCTATTTTCCTCTTTCTCCCATCATTTCTGTAAAAGCGAAGAGGTGTCGTAAAGCGAACTATTGTTAAGCCAGGGATACCTGTACCAGATTCTTGTTGACATTCTTAGTGACAGTTTCCGTCGAAGGTTTTTGATGATGATGATAATGATAATAATAATATTCCAGATCAACGAACCAGTGGTGAGACTTATCAAAACTCAATGAAAAACTGGAAAGGAGAAAATTTAGCAGAAGTAAGTATGAAAGGGGAATCTTTCAGGGAGACTCGCTGTCTCCACAATTATTTGATCTAACTATGATACCACTCAATAAAATCCTGAAAAACAGGAAAGGGTACCATTTCTCCAAAACAAAAGGAAAAGTCAACAACCTAACGTACATGGACGATATAAAATTGTTTGCAAAAAACAGGGGAGGGCTCGAGATCCTGTTCAACAAAGTGAAAGAATACGGTGATGACATTGGGATGGAATTTGGAATAGAAAAATGTGCAATTATAGTTATGCACAATGGAAGGCTCACAACGGCAGAAGGAATCGAACTCCCGGACAATAGAAAGATTAGAGCATTGACCGCATAAAACCGACACAAATACCTGGGAATTCTTGAATGTGACACGATAAAATGGGAAGAGATGAAGGAGAAAATAAAGGCAGAATACCTTAAAAGTATTAGGAAAATATTAAAGACCAAATTAATCAGCAGGAATCTGATAAAAGGAATGAACACATGGCCTGTATCGGTAGTGAGATACACAGGACCATTCCTAGGATGGACAAAGGAAGAACTCCAATCAATGGACAGGCAAACAAGGAAACTTATGACAATGCATAAAGCCTTACACCCAAGAGATGACACGAATAGACTATATGTTGAGAGAAAAGATGGTGGCAGGGGGCTCATCAACATAGAAAACCGTGTCCAGAGAGCTAAAGCAGATCTAGAAAAGTACGTGCAAGCAAATAACGAAGACATCATAAAGAGTGCATGAAACAGCGCAACGAACAACAAAGTAAAAAAGCAATGGAACAGCGCAGCACACGAGGAAAGAAAATGGGAAAAGAAAAAATTGTACGGAGATTTTAAAAAGGCAGATACAAGATGTGGCAGACGAGAGATCATGGACATGGCTACGAAAAGGAAACCTGAAGAGAGAAACAGAATTGCTCATCATGGCAGCTCAAAACAAAAGCATCAGGACAAACTATACCAAAAAAAAATCGACAAAATACAGACAAACAGCAAGTGCCGCCTATGCGGTGAAAGAGATGAGACAGTAAACCACATAACTAGTGAATGTAGTCAACTCGCCCAGAAGGAGTATAAGCATAGACACGATAGAGTTGCAACGATGATACACTGGGGACTAAGTAAACGAATGGGATTCAACCATGGGGAAAAGTGGTATCAGCACAAGCCAGAGGCAGTTTTGGAGAATGAAAACCACAAATTACTCTGGGACTTTGACATCCAAACCGACCACCTCATCCAGGCAAGAAGACCGGACTTGGTAATCGTAGACAAGAAGAGGAAAACTTGCCAAATAATAGACGTGGCTGTGCCTGCAGAATCATAGAGTAAAGAGGAAGGAGAGTGAAAAACTGGAAAAATACCAAGATCCAGCAAGAGAACTGAAGAAGATGTGGAACATGAAAGTCAGAGTAATTCCAGTCATAGTAGGCGCACTGGGAACTGTCCCAAAGACACTGAGGGTGAGATTGGAGGAGCTCAGGATAAAAGGAAGGATTGAGACTGTACAGACCACAGCACTGCTTGGAACTGCACGGATACTGAGGAAAGTGCTGGAAATATAGGGACTGCAACACTAAATGTTAGCAGTGACCAAACAGTGGAAGGAAAATGAAAGCAGAGACGAGAACCTCAACACTGGCATGATAGGCGAAAGAGAGAAGAGATGATGGCTGAAGACCTGAGGAGACTTACTGTCACTCAGCCTTCAGCAATGACCACCGGGCAACTGGTGTGAAACAGTAAACCATAGTATTCCTGTGGTCTATGAGAATGAGGAGAGAAGGGCTGGAGACTTGAGGAGACTTGCTGTCACTCAACCTCCAGCGGTAACGCCAAGGCAACTGGTGTGAGATGGCAAATGATAATAATAATAATACTTTGTATGAATGAAACATCGAAGCCTCCCCGCGTACTAGAACTATTAGTCGAAGGATTATCTGAAATTATCTAAACGAATGGGTCCTTTATTTCAAATCATCAAAAAATATGGATCTTTTACCTAAAATTATCTTTAAAAATACCAGCACAAAATTTGGTGATTGTTGCTCTTAAAGGGCATTGTTGCTATCCATTGGATCCCCAAAGGCATTTGTATGGAAAAACAAAACAAGAAGATTTTAGATGGTTCCTAATCGTGTACTCAAACAAATTTCCAAGGTTGTAGCCCCATAGGAACACCTTTCTATAAAGTTTCAAGTAAATCTGACTCAAAACAGCCGAATTTTTCTTTTCAAAACTGCGGAGAAGATTTTAAAATGCTATTATTGCCAGATCATATGACCTTGAGTGGAAGATTTCTCAAACAGCTGAGAATGTAGGGACAGACTTACGACTGACGCAAAAAATAATTAAGAAGAAGAAGAAGAAGAAGAAGAAGAAGAAGAAGAAGAAGAAGAAGAAGAAGAAGGAGAACAACAACAACAACAACAACAACAACAATAACAACAACAACAAGAAAAGATATGTATTATAATAATGAAAGAAAAGTTATTTTCCACTCTGTAATGTTTTATTCTATAATAGGATTGATAGACAGCGTTGGGTGAAATGGATCGACAGTGGAGATTGAATTGTAAAATAAATATCTCGTAAATAATAATTGAGGTTATGCACTTAATCACACACACACACACACACACACACATATATATATATATATATATATATATATATATATATATATATATATGAAATACAAATCAGTAATACAGTCCAGACAGGACAGAAACTTGACGTATCTGTGTAGCGAATGCTCACTCCATTTTATTTATATATATATATATATATATATATATATATATATATATATATATATATATATATATATAATGGCTTGGCTCTGCGAACGGAGATCCAGTAGGGTCTTCCATATTTCTCAGGTCCTAAGTTAGTGCATTCTGCACATGAATAGTCCAAAGGCGTATGCAATGGAGTTTTAAGGTGAAGTGCAATGTGCACACAGCCGATTCACCCTTTAAACCAAGGTTTTGCATGAGATACATATATACTAGCAGGGATACCCGGCCTTTCCCAGCGGGAGGGAGGGGGGACTTAAAAAACAACCAAATTGGAAAATATATTCTTCGATGTATTTCTCCTTACGAAAACGCAACCAACGATTATTTGCACTAAGTACACATGAAGGAGCTGCAACGGAAAAAATATTCTGATCCACATAAAAAGAAGAAATAGTGCCATTGCTCCGTTTGTCAGTTCTTCTGGATATATTACTTAAGTTCTTCTCTAATTGGGCGCCAGTATAAAAAAGTTGGTTGGGGAGCCAACCCAAGAATAACCAATACAGAACTATCCATGGAAAAAGCATTGAGAAGTCAGGAAAAGGCTAGCAGTTTTGAGCGATTGTCTTTGACCCTTGTTACAGTTTCCAGAAATCACGCCAGGAACCTCAAGTGATCTCCAGCATCAACTTAGCATTGTCTGTAACTTTTCCCATGTAAAGATGTAACACTATGCAATATTGCTGCATCCCAGATGCAATATTGCTGCATCCCAGATGCAATATTATGGCGAGTGACCAAAAAAAAGCTAGATATGACCAGAAATGACATCTTGTGACCTCAGATGAACCAGTGTGTCAAAATTCAATTTTATAGGTGCGGAGATGTGGGAAATTGGCTAAAAACGACCAAACATGACCTAAGGTGACCTCAAATGACTTATGAGGTCAATATCGCATTGCCTATGACCTTCAACAAGAAAAGATTTACCCTTCAATTATATTGCAATAAATTTGGAAAATTATTAAAAATGACCGGAGGTAACCGCCGATGACCTCGAATGGCCGCAAAAGTCAACGTCTTATAGATTGCAATCTCTGATGTGAGAAGATGTAGATGTATGCTCAATCTCAACATCTTTGGTACAAAATTGTGGCCCACAAGTTATAAAATTGGTTAGAAATACCAGAAATTACCTCAGAGGTCAACTTCACATTGAACCTTTGCCATAGAAATATGTGCCCAATTTCAGTTCCATTTGGGCTAAATTATCGTCAAAACCTGGGAAGATCGTTTTAAAATGGCCAAAATTATTCCAGGTAACCTTGAATGACCCTAAAAATCAACGTTACATAGCTCTTATGTCAAGTGTAGTACATTCATCGTGTAATATCGGGTGATCATTTCAAATTAGAGTTTCCATATAATATTTCGCAATCTATCATCATTGGATTATATGTCCATTTCTTTATTACTTAATCACCGCGTTAAAAGAATAAAATAGAGTAGGTACAGATCATGTATAAACAAGATGAGAATTTGGAGTTGAATCAGTCATTTGGGTTTTTATATTACTGTTGGCTATTCAGCTCAATGATAAGAGCAATGTCACGTTGAAGCAGCTACCCTATAAAGCTCAATTCTTGCTGCAGCCTCATTTTTATTGTTTATCTTATTTACGTTGTCTTGGCGAATTGGTACATTCACTGTGTAATAACCGGTGATCATTTCAAATAAGAGTTTCAATATAATATAATGCAATCTATAATCATTCTGTCAGATTATCTATCCATTTCTTAACATATATATATATATATATATATATATATATATATATATATATATATATATATATATATGCATGCGTGTGTGTGTATGCATGTGCAAGTGATTGTATATGTGTGTGTATATGTACTTACGAACCTGACTAGATATATTCCCTAAAGTAACAAGCAGATTGACTCTTCCGTGACGTATGAAATTGGACATTCTAAAAGCTTTTAAAATTGATATCTTGTATCGTTACTCTTGAGTTTCGTGAAGGCTTCTTCGTTTCGCTCGGTTATTTCTCACGTGAGATGGTTATATCGGTGGACATATCGCAAAGATATACATCAATTAGTGTCGTCTTTCGCCTCTCTGTGAGTCAACGAAATGCTTCTTACTTCACATGGTCCTTAGTTTGATTTACGCTTTCTTTTTCTCTTCCCGAATCGTTCGATGTCGTCACTTCGGGGATCTGGAACCTGGCAGAGAATGCCGCAAGGCATTCGTTACGAAAGGAAAGACATAAATTCCCCCCACTTTTCTTTGAAAAATCTGGTTCAAATAGACCACTGGGTAAATACATTTTTTCTCAAGTTCATGTCTGTGTAAATTTGAAAGCCAACAGACGACACTGCAGTTTTCGAGCGAATGTCTAAGTTCGCCTTTGAGATTATAAATTGATTATTTTAAAAACGTATGAGTGTTTCTTTTAAACTGTCCCCTTGGCTTACAGTAATTAGTTTATCAACTAAATCAGCTCTTAAATCAGATGGTTTTATATATATATATATATATATATATATATATATATATATATATATATATATACTAGTTTGTTTTTTTTACTTGGAACGTCGTTTTTTTTCACCTCATACACCTCAAAATTTGAAGTCAAGTAAGAAAAGATTCCATCAAGTAATAAATATGGCCATGATCAATTCTACTTATAACATCACTGGCGTATTCCACTGAAAAACGTCTAAAAAAAGAGTTGAAAAAATATCTAGAAACATCTAAATTTCGGGAAATCTAGATGTCATTAATAAACCCGCCCAAAATATGTCCCCGAAAGGTGAAAAAAGTTAAATAAAAAAGACAAGAAAATTCAGAAGTGGTCTTGTGGCAATTCTCAAGTCCGTAGCCGAAGCAGTATGGCCAGGAGAGCTGGAACACGCGAATACATAAACACACGCACTTATAAAAAAAAGGATAAAACTGTCTGCCAACTTTTGTGGCTAAGGTTGTTTAATATTATAATATTTTTGCTGATTCAACACAGGTAGAAATATAGTTCATTATCATTGGAAGTTTTTGGGCCCTCGACAATAATGGCGTCTTCTCGGTCAAAATCGATAAAGTATCATTAGTTGAAATTCACTGTTGTCAGAGATGTATTTCTTCGGGCGTTTTGGGCGTTGTACCCTACAGCCTTCTTCAGGTGGATGTCACAAAACGGGATAGTTCAGAAAACTTGGGTGAGGGATCTCCATCGAAGAATAGAGGTAGAATGTCTTCATTCCGCCCTTTATTCCCTGGTGGGAGACATCTTTAGGTCATTATCATTTTGCTGGTTATTTTTGGTCACCCAATCATGTCGATGTTCAAACCTAGTGCCACAGGCATGAATTAAACTGACATTATTATCTTCTTTACAGTTTAGAGAATCTAAAGATTTCAGATTTTGATTTACAGCCATAAAATGCCATCGCCCAATGATTGATCATATTAAGTTCTGTATTGATAGAAGTTGCAGCTGTCTTGGCTTACAAGACACTCTTCAGGCTTTCCAGCTAAATTATGACCTGGTTTGTCAAGTCTCTCCACATAAACTGGGATTTATATGGTTGAAGTCTTATTACTAAATCAATATTGGCGCCCAAACTTCAAGACAATATAACATTAAATGATCGATTGATTGATTACTGTCAACTTTTTGAAAGTTGACTTTATTATCGTAATTAGTCAGACAGTATATTGAGAGAGAAGAAAAACGACGAGTAATTCCATGACGTCACGTGGTGTTAAGACCATGAAGAGAAAGAAAGAAAGAGAATTCGGAATTTTTATGGCACCTTCATAAAATTTGTTTGTCCTGTTCACACATTTTTTCAGAATTTTTTGTTCTAGCAACGCTTTTTTTTTCGTAAGTATTTTCCCACCTCATATTCACAATTAAGCTTCAGTCAGAGTGGAGTTTAACTCTGAAGCAGCCAGCCTGGTTTATTCTTCTTATTAGATGAACTATCGTAATCAAATATTTTATCAATTTTGATTATTTTTTCACCTTTAGGAACCATAGAATGGCCACCCCGATTAAAGTTGTAATGAAAATAACTGATAAACCAAGATGAAGGTATGAAGTAGGCAAATTGATAAGATATTTTCAATTGCATTTCACAGTCGACGAAGAGACATTACATCGGTATTATTTCAGAACATCTCTTTTTAATCCTCTTGTCGTTCCATAGTTTCGAGAATCTAGAGATTTCAGATTTTGAATTACAGTCATAAAATGCCTTCGCCTCATATTAAGTACTGAATTTTAACAAATGGCGGTCGTACCCAGCTTACAAGATGCACTTTTGGTTTTCCAGTTAAACTTTGAAAATGATAAATACGTATGAACGGATGGAGTGACTGAACCCTTTGGTGAGATTGTTTAATAAAAAAAATAGTTTTATTGGTTTCAATAAAGTATCTTTTATCATCTAACGACCAATACATCTTAGAAAACTCTGTCCGAACAACAGAATACATCATCATCAGTCTTTTAATGTCCGTCGTTGGATATAGACCTTCCCCTGGATTTGCCTCAATTCTCTATCATGGGTATCGTGGAGCCAGTATTTCCTGAATCTGTCCAGTTCATCTCTCCACCTTGTTTTCTGTTGGCCTCGGTTTCTTATGTGATCTCTGGGGATCCATGTTGTAAGATGTGATGTCCATCGGTTTTTTTCATTCCTGCAACATGGCCTGCCCATTGCCATTTGAGTTTTTTTAATAGTTTCTATGATGTCACGGATTCCCGTTTTCTTCCTTATATACTGTACTGTCTTGTGATCTCTCCATGTAAGGTCGAGCATGATTCTCTCATGCGCACGTTGCATACTTTTCAGTTTGCAGGTCTGTCTCTTGGTTAGGTTCCATATTTCAGCTCCATAAGTGACTATCGGGAGAATGCATCGGTGGTATACTCTGTTTTTTTTTAGGATAATTGGGATCATCTGGTTCTTGAAAGTTGAGCTGGAAGAAAAAACAACTAATGGGTTATCAACATTTGTCCCTTCTTTTCATCTTTGACACAACGTTTCGGCCAATTCATTCTACGGATTTTCTCAGTTGTAGTCGGTCATATCCGTTAGGGAAGAGAGTGTCCTCCCTTGAGGGTATCATCTACAACACATGAAGACAACAGTAAAATGAATCGACCGGAAGGTTTCGTCAACTTCAAAGACGAGAAAAAGAAACAAAATTTCCTGAACGAAAGTTGGTATGTTAATGACTTTTAGATTGTTACACGTTAAATGAATTTTCATATCATAACGAATAATGCTAAAAATGAAAGATTCACTTATTGCAATATTCTTTTTTGCACGTTCAAATATTGATATAATCTTTATCATTGGGCTGTTTTGTGACCTTTATATTAATGGTGTCTATCCAAGGAGTAAGACTAATTTTCAAGTACGATTTAAACTTAGGACATAATGCTACTCAATCTGCTGATAACGGCAACAAAGCATTTAGAGTGAACACTACTACAGTGCGAACTGCTCAGCATTGGTTTCATAGGTTTTGGTCTGGAAATAGAGATATCAATAATATACTTCGGGGGAGGCACAAACCTGTTCTTGATGTTAGAAAAATTATCGACAACTATTGCCAACGACCCACGAACAACGGTGGAAGCATTTTGAGAGACCTTACTACTTCAACAGCGACAATATCATGTATCGAGGTAATAAGAAAGGTAAAAAAAAGTTGAAAAAACTGGTCCAAAAAAGTTGAAAAAACTGAATGAAATGCTCCACGGCAGTCCGAGACCCCAAACATCTCATCTGTCTGTGACTACACTAAGATAATAGGATTATGAATTTTTACAGCGCCCTCCACGCCTACATGACATTTCTCCTTCAGATTATCATTTTTTAGCATTCTGAACTTTATGTCTGTAATAAAAGGTCCAATGATTGGGAAGTCATAATTTGGAAAAAAAATTCTGAACCAAATATAGTAGATTGGAGGTCCAACCGTGAATATAATAAAATGAATTGGAAAATTGGTAAATGGATAAAGAGTGGAATAAAAAATAAAAAGAGCGACATTATCTGTTGATTCTCTGGTGGCTTCATATTCCAGGAAAGGAAGTGCTAGGAAAACTCTAGGAAGACAGGGAGATCTATCAATTGACTTCTATCAATATGTTTGTATATAAATATACTGGCTGCGGTGCAGCAGCATGAAAAGACCTATCCCTTTATGTATAGGCAGGTAAATAGATATGAACGGATGATCTTTCTCTCTCTCCCTCTCTCCTGTATAATAGTCTGGAAAGCTTTACAGCTTAACGCACTAAAGATGATGCTGAAAACTCTTTTTCGAATATCTATATAGACTGTTTTTCAATCTCAAAGTATTTAACTAGAGATCTTACATACATACATACATTTGTTGCTTCTGTTCATTGGTTTATTTCATCTATGGTATGAAAATAACTATTATTATTATTATTATTATTATTATTATTATTATTATTATTATTATTATTATTATTATTATTATTATTATTATTTTGGAATCTCACACCAGTTGCCTGGTGGTAACCGCTGGAGTTTTAGTGACAGCAAGTCTCCTCAAGTCTCCAGCCCTCCTCTCCTAGTACTCATAGGTCGCAGTAATTCTACGATTTACAGTTTCACACCGGTTGCCCAGTGGTTATGGCTGAAGGCTGAGTGACAATAAGTCTCCTCAGGTCCTCAGCTAACGTCTCCTCCCTCTTTCGCATATCATGACAGAGCTACTATTCGTTGCAGTACTTATATCTCTAGCACCTTCCTCAGTATCCGTGCAGTTCCAAGTAGCGCTGTGGTCTGTACGGTCTCTATCCTCCCCCTAATCCCGATCTCCTCTAGTCTCTCCCTCAGCGTTTGGGGGACAGTTCCTAGTGCTCCCACTATGACCGGTACTACCCTGGTTTTCATGTTCCACATTTTCCTTAACTCCCTTGCTATTTATTATTATTATTATTATTATTATTATTATTATTATTATTATTATTATTATTATTATTATTCACTAATAACTGCAACTCTAAAAATGTTCAAATGGATTTATTTTTCATTTTTTTTACACAAATTTTGATCTTATAGTACTATAACTGGAATTTTCTTGTAGGGATCATCAACTAGCTTCCATGGAACTGTTTCGGGTATTTAAAAACAAAAAAACTCAAACGTGTGTGTGTGTGTGTGTGTGTGCATGTGTCATTGATCGTAGTGCTACTCTGGTGCTGCAGCTATTACCACAGTTTATTCACTGCTTAACCCAAAAGGTGGAATTAGTAAAGTGTTGAAACGTGATTTTGTTCAGTATATCGAAAGTGGTACGGTATTTAATCTATCAATCGTTGGACAGAATTAGTCTGTGGCATTTCATCAGTATGAGTGATCACGAGTGAAAGACAAGTACTAAACAAGCCAATCCAACATTGACACTACAGGGCTTGAATAAGCCTAATAGGGGCCACAGGCACAGGCCAACTCGAGGCCCCTACCCTAAAGATAAGTACAAAAAACAGGTGAATTGATTGTTAGGAAAGAGACCAATGGAAAAGGACCCTTTCTTCTTATGGCCATTATCTACTACACCGGAAGAAGATTGTAGAATGAATCGGCCGAAACATTGAGTCAACTTCAAGGTTGAGAAGATAAGATAGAATATCTGAACGAAAGTTCGTAACTCAATGGTTTACCAGAGTCTTCCGCGTTATAACACGATTCGTTATAGTGCAGTTCGCGTTATAAAACGGTTTGATAATCAACATCAACATCAATATAATTCTAGCTCCTATAAAGTTAAACTTAGCTCCAAAATAGCTAAATCGAATGCAGCTCGGTTACAACGCAGTGTAGGCATTCTTGAACTCCAACATCCGCGTTACAACAGGGGAAGTCCGTATGACAAAGAACAATTGGAGATTGTTACAAACTGACCTAAACTAAAACAAATCTTAGTATCGAACAGATACACATATTTGAAACATCTGATTAGTATAAAGCTAATTTGACTACAAATGCTCGACTGATATTTCCTCAGAAGTGTAACAAAGCTGGAGATATAACAGATAGCAACGGGATATAAGGTTATATAAGTTATAGAAGTGACTATTTTAAGCGATATTTGAACTAGCAACGATATATATATATATATATATATATATATATATATATATATATATATATACTAGCATTTCAAAGGAAATTATGAATCGTTGCGATCCATATATGCTTCTTTTTACTTTGTAAATTAGGCACGAATTCAGGGATCGATCAAGGATAGATTTCCATTGTAAAATTAACCAAACATGAAATACCTTTTTAAAGGGAGGATAGAAAAAAATCTCTACTCATTGAGGGGAGTGTGTGTGCAAAATTTTAAGTCTCTACTATGAACAGTTAGGGCTGGACAAAGTCCGGATACATAGATAGATATATGTTAATGTCAAAACATATGAATTACCTAAACAGAGTTTAAATCGATCTGTTGTGAGTAACAAGTGATTATATATATATGTGCGTTATATTATTTGACCTCCCGTTGTTTCACAGAGAATGAATCACTTACATCCTTACAAATTGAAAAAATACATTATATATATATATATATATATATATATATATATATATATATATATATATATATATAACGTGTGGTCATTTCAAATAAAAGTTTCAATATGATATAACGCAACTCAAAATCATTCCGTCGGATTATATATCCATTTTTCAATAGCATACTGGTCTTGTTGAAGGAAACAAATAAAGCAGATAAGAGCTGCAAATAAAGAAGATGAGAATTTACAGGTATAACAGTATTCTTGTGCTTTCGTATTGCGGTGGGTTCAATGGTAAGTGCAAGGCTACATTGAAGCAGCTACCCTATCGGTGGCAGGTTCGATTCCTGCAACTACCCATATATATAAATATATATATATATGGAGTATGCACTATAAATATGGCAATGCTCTTCCAACTCTGGAATGGAGCACTCTGATGGATGGGAAATTGTGCGTAAGTAAATGTATCGCTCGATTCGATCCTACTGACCGTCAAGTTCTGCGTCGGACAGAAGCATAAGTTTCAATCCTACCTCGCAGTACTGGAAAGGATATTGGATAGTCTATAGCCACACTGAAGAGTTGTAATACAACGAAACAGCTGTCTGTGGATGTCACAATTATGAATTATTATATATATATATATATATATATATATATATATATATATATATATATATATATTGTGTTTTTTTATCAATCGATGTTTGTGAATATAAATCAGACGGAAGCAATATTGGCTTCAAATAAAAGCATTGATAATAACGAGAAAATGAGACAGGACTCCGGAGATAAAGATAGATAGAATTGAAAATTATTAAAAGCAGAATCAGGCTTCCAAAGTTCTGTTAAACTCAGGTCCGAGTCTGGGGTATGTATGTATCACACGTACATGTTACAACAATCTAGCTAGAGACCTGAAACTTCCTATGTTTGCTCCTTATTATGTCTAGAAATTTATTTTTTAAACTGCTCCCTAATAGGTTTTTATTTGGGGGTCCAATCTACAATGCTAAATTGGTCACCAATTCATTTTCGAAAAATTCAAACTTTTCAGTGATCCAACAAAAGGCAAGAACAGTAACCCATTATTCCATGTTTTTGATCGACCAATTCCAAGAGAAGCTGCCAAAAGACAGTAGAATCTTCGCAGTTTTTCTGCTCCAGTTCGTTAAACCAAATCGATAATTAAATTAGTATTTCCTTACTGTGATTGCAAATCACAATCAAGTGATTATAAGACAATTCTATAACCGACTTGACCAGATTGATAACTCTTACATACCCACGAGTGTTTCAATTAAAAATACATCATCATCATCATCATCATCATCATCATCATCATCATCATCATCATCATCATCATCATCATCATCAGTCTTTTAAGGCCCGTTGTTGGACATAGACCTTCCCAAGGATTCACCACAATTCTCCATCATGGACATCGCGGAGCCAGTGTTTCTTGAATCTGTCTAGTTCATCTCTCCATCTTGTGTTCTGTCGGCCTCAGTTTCTAATGTGGTCTCTGGGGATCCATGTTGTGAGACATGATGTCTATCGGTTGTCTTTCACTCCTACCGACTGGGGCAAACTGACAAGTCTTACAAGACTTCGATAATTTAGATTAGACTTAGGCAAGTGCTTACTTCATTCGAATAAATAGATGTATTTATACTAAAAACAATTTTTTATAATTTCTATTTTTTTATATATATGTACAGAAGTTGCAGTAATCACCTTCAGTCGAAATAGAGGTAAGAGTTGGTTTTGAGCCTGACTTGCATTCAAATAAAGTTACGTAGATTGAGTTTTCACAGTTGGAAATTAATCGCCGTCTCCAGGTCGTTAGAAAAAAAAGGGTGATAATTCGAAGGGGAAAAACAAATCAGGTTAGTCGCTCGACAGAAACCGTCACCTGACCAACAAGTGTATGTCGCCTTCGTGGTCATCAATGAAAAATTGGAAAGAAGGGTGATCAATGAATAAGTTATTTCTCTCGGTTTTTGTGGGACACTAAAATTTCTAAATCTAGAGCAAAAACAATCATGAACGTAACCAGACATAATGCTACCAATTAATCATAAATTTACATTGTAAATTGAACATCTACTAAAAATCATTGGACAAATGTTTTAGAAGTAATAAAGAGTAGATGTTTTATATCTCCAGCTCTATTGGTGTGGCCTGTGTGCGACATACGCACACACACACAGACATATATAATAAAAATTATGAATATACTATAATACAATATCCAGTGTGTGATGGGTTCATTTCACAAAGTGCACAATACATTCAGCATTAAACAATAAGTTGAATTAGTTTACAGCTTAAAATATGATGACGTAAAAGATTTGCTACACAAAAACAGTTTTTGTCCTATTTGGGCTTCTCCAGGTGAATGATTCGGTTCATTTTAAATCCCTATTTGGGACGTTTTTGAGGGGATGCCTATTTTTCTAGGGTGTTGGATCTTTCTCTTATTCTATTTATGTATTTTTCTTTTTTTTTCTTTTCTTTGTTTAATCATTGGTCATTGATTTTTTATATTTTTCTCTTTTATATACTGGAGATACTGTGCTTATCGGTAGTTATGAATTAAGAAAGAGCAGGAGATAGTGTAGGCGTTTTCTGTATCAGTATGTTGTTAAACCATCAGCTCTTTGTGATATGTTTCCTCTCGGGGAGTATTTTATTCTTATTCAAGCCTGTTTCCCAGTGTTAGGGTTGACTTTTAGATGACCTTAGGTATTGGTTCAATTATTCTAGGTTGGGTATGTTTCGAAATGCCTAAAAATAATAATGGTGATTGGGTTGTTCTTTAAATTGGTTGGAGGTATAAGATAACAATAATTTTGATAGTAATGACGATGGGAATAGGATAGCTAAGGGGGTAATTTTAGTATACCTATATGTGGTGTGTTAAAATATGTTTTTTTTGTAAAAATTCTACATTTTTTAGATGTAACTTTCAACCTGAATGATAATACCCGAAAAGGAAATTCTGTAATTACATATATCTATCTACTTCAGTAGACTAGATTTAAGGACAGCCAACCAGACAGACGGACCCACTAGAAAACTATGTTGACAGTTTTGGTTGACAGTTTATAATTCCACAATTTTTGAGGGACGAATACATAACATTATCTGCTTCTCGCCGATGTGACAAGTTGATTTCAACTTTGTTCGTCAAGTTCTTAATCTTAGAGTCATCGAGTGTTTTTATACAGAAATATATAGGAAAATGTCCAATAATGAACAAAAATATAACACACACACACACACACACACACATATATATATATATATATATATATATATATCATCATCATCATATAAAGAAACTGAAAAAAAAGAAAGAAAAGAAATGCTTTGGAAGTAAATTAGTTAAGATATTGTTGTCGTAAAGTTACGATGTGTTAACTGCTGCCTGAAGCGATTATATTAAACTCGTGTTGACACCTGTGGCTACAATTGTCGACATTTACACTTTATAAGTACCATAGAAAATACTTATTGGTTAGATGAGTAAATTGGTTCTAAAGTTTTTTTTCTCTCTTTACATTATTGATTAAAAGGGAAACAAATTGAAGGAGACACTCGTTCGTGAGCTTGTATATAAAAAAGATATATATATATATATGTATATATATATATATGCGTGTATGTAAATGAAAAAATATTCTGTAAATATATCAGATAGATAGATAGATAGATAGATAGATAGATATGAACAGACTGAAGTAGATAAATGGATCAATTGATTTATGGATATATAGATTTAAACGTAGATAGATAGATAGATAAATATGAACTATGAATAGAGAGATAGACATGAACTGACCGAGAATCGATAAAGATATGAACTGACCACGGGACATTTGCCAGTTATATAAGCCAGCACATAAGACAGTGCAACGTTGAGTTTTAATTTATTTAAAAAAAATCAACGCTCCTCAAGAAATCTCATAGAAATTGAAGATAATAGATCTTTCTATATAGTTTCTATAAACTACCTTCCTTGACTTCCAATCTTCAGAATTATCTAAATCTAGATACAAAATATCTACGTAAGAAATAAGTCTAAGTTTAGTATAAAACATCTAAATTGGCAAGGCTGAAGAGAAGTAATCGAAATACTCGTAGTATTGTATGACTGACGGAAAATCATTTCACATAACTATTATGGCAGGCAGCTTTACACACTGTTAAGTCCGGCCTTTTCGAAACGTGCACTTTTGAAATGGGCATTACCTTAGTTTTTCAAAAAACGAATTATAAGCCCTGCAAAGCATATTTCTTGGAAAATTTGTCGATATTTTCTAACTCCCACTTATTTTAAAGATTTAATTTGGGTGATTTTTGTACACAATGATTCATCCTCAGGCTATTCTACCAAATATTTTAACCAACCAAGTTTTCTGAATAATCACCATTCAGAAGTTAACGAATTTTCTGATGATAATTGGAAAGGGCATCATTTTGATAGAAACCGAAAATTTTATCGGCTTGGAATTAAGGGGTTAAATTTTTTTAAAAGAAAACTGAGATATATTTTGCTTTTCATGATAACAAAATTAAAATTTCAAAAAATTATAAAGTCTTATAAAAAATGGATCTTCCAGTTGAAAATATCACTAAGTAAATAAAATTAAATGAGAACGTTTACGTCAATACGGATGTAAATTACATTCGTATTGACGTAAGCGTTCTCATCTAATTTTATTAAAGAAATATTTCCCAAGAATATTTACCTGTCTATAGACATTGCTAGATGAGCATAAAATCATATCATCTCTTAAAAATAAGATTAAACCACGTATATAAGATTAATGTATGAATACCAGATTACATAAACATGTGTGGTCAACATACCATTATCATTATTTTGGGAGTCAGAGAGCACTCCAAAATTTTCCTAATGATTATAAATTAATGGGATCTGCTGCTACGCTTTACACCACTTCAGCTCTCGAAAAGTGCTTTTAGAACAGCTGGATGTACCAGTATATATTCGAGGTGTATAAAATAAGAAACCAAACATTTTGAAAACATTTTTAAACAAAAAAATCTAACTACAACCTAATGAGAATTTTAAAATAGTCCTCTCTACGGTTGGTAGACTATTTCGAGCGTTTTTTTTTCCAGTACTTAAATGTGTTCTGTGTTTTGAGGTTTGTGTACATTTTTTTCTTATCTCTTTTAACGTTAGGGTTCAACTGCTTTTGAGGGAGAATTTCAGCTTTGGGGGAAAAAAATGTTGGTAGGGACCAAAGCCGAAGAGTTGGGCGACCGGGAGACGATATTTGTCGCGTGCTTTGTCAAAAAGTTCAAACAATCATCTACTGACTCAGCTCAAATTTTGCAGCAATATGACGTATCGTCAGTTTTTCTTTTAAAATGATGTGGTACAAAGCTTTACGAATTCCTCTTCAGGAATTTAACTGACAGTCAGGGGGCGATTTCCACGGATGACGGCATGCACTTTCCACCGTTTTCATCTTTGATGGATGTTCTTGATTCGAAACGCTGATAACAGTTGTAGCATTGCATAGATTAATCCCCAGAAAGATTCTCTCCGTTTGAAAAAGAATTTCACACAAACAAGCTGCTCTTCAAAATGCTTCGTAGTTCAACCTGAAGAATAAATGTCAAAATGCGCTACAATCACACACATTCGTTCTGGCTCATACAGCTCAAGATTGACCAACGCGACTTGATTCAGTATTTTTTTATACAAAAGTTCAATCTCACCGCTACGTACCACTTCAGTCTCCAGTACTTAAAAAAACGTCTCGTTGTCGCGCCGTTTCAAAAGTTCGGTTTCTTTATAAACATATCTTGAAACTCTCAAAACAGGGTTGTGGTAAAAGAGCTGATGAACCCCAAAATAAAATGTAAAAGTATAGAATTAAAATTGAATTACTAATGGAAAAAAGAATATAACCAAATTACATGCACCTAGATCCTACATTTGAATTAATTTAGTTACGTCATGTTGAATTAATAGTAATCGGATTAAGGAAGACTTGCACGGCACTTAGTTGTGGATACTTCGGGATTATACTAAAGAATTTCTTTTGCAACAGTTAAATATAAATATATAAATATAATATACACTCACACATATATATATATGTAAACTATATATAATGATAATTAAATAATTGAGTCATCCACAGAGAGCTATTTCGTAGTATTACAACTCTTCAGTGTGGCTCTAGACTATCTATTATGCCATCCAGTACCACGAGGTAGGATCAAAACCTTCGCTTCAAACCCAGAGGCTGGCATCTTACTTCTGCCCTACACAGAACTGGACGGTAGCTAAGGTTGAATTTAAGCGATATATTTACTCACGCATAATTCCTCATCCACCAGAGTGCTCTATTCTTAAGTTGGAAAAGTATTGCAACTATATATAGTAATAAGAGCATTGTAAACTCTCTCTCTCTCTCTCTCTCTCTCTATATATATATATATATATATATATATATATACAAAACACAAATCAGAGATGCAATATAAAATAATAAAATACAATATTCCATGTATAATGGATTTATTTCACAGAGTACTCGATACATTCAACTTTAAACATTAGGTTAATTACAAATTGATTTAGAGTAGAGCTTTAAATATACTGGAGTAAGTATTTGCTACACAAACGCATTCGTGTTTCTGTCTTCTTTGGGCTTCTTCAGGCGAAAGATCATTCGTCTGAAGAAGCCCTAACAGGACAGAAATAAACGTATTTTGTAGCAAATCTTTATTCCATTATATAGAGAGAGAAAGAGGGGGAGAGGGACAGAGAGAGAAAAGGAAAGAGGGGGAGAGGGAAAGGGAAGGAGAAGGAGAGAATGGTATTGCTGATCACAATACAAAGAGCACCCTCTCATCAGTGTTTTATTGACATCAAATGTAGGGATTAATTCTTTCTTGGAAAACTATGGAATACATTATTCCTTTCAACATAAGAGAGCAAAAAAATGTTTCAAGATCCAAATATTATTATCCATTAAAAAAAATTTGTCTGTTTAAGTCAAGAATGTGTCTAAGTAGATTTATTTTTACTTTTATGTAAGTGTTTTCATTTAATTGTATGGAAAACGTTTCACGAGAATATCTACCCGCTTACAAACATTGCAAAAACGACATAAACTCATTTCACGTCGTAAAAAATAAGATTAAACCAAGCATAAGATGGCATATATATATATATATATATATATATATATATATATATATATATATATATATATATATATATATATATATATGCCATGTTATGTCGTTTGGTTTAATCTTATAATATGTATATACGAGATAAAAAAAACATAGATAGTTGTATATACATGCACACATATGCACACGTATACATATATATAAATACACCTCCCAATTTACATGCATTCCTGTATATACAAATATATATGTGTGTATGTGTGTGACTATATATATATATATATATATACTTACTTTGCAGCAAGTGTTACGTAGGAAACATCTATTTTTATAATCATTCTATCAGAAAGTTCTCCGGGTTCAAGATAATTCTTTTCAACGTTCCAAATAAAATTGAAGATCAGTTCAGAAAGAGAAGCATTCGATAATCATGATTCAATGATGATTTATCTCGAGTGCTCAAAATGTCCTCCTTCTGTAGCGAGGCATCGTTGAGAGACTGAGTTGCAAATATCAACTATTCGAATAGTCTGTAACCAAGAAAAATTATTTAGTTTAGAGTGAAAGGAATTGGACATTTATGCTTGAGTTATGTCTTATGAGTCAAAAAGGCTAACGAAGTTATAAACTGATAAAACACAGGATGGGGGAGAAGAAGCTCCCTATTGAAATTTTGTGGCGGATCCAGGAACTTTTTTGCATTTCATTCAGGATCATTTGCACGACATGCTGTGCTTTTTTGATTTTCCAATTCGCTTCATGGATCGAACAATTTGAATTGTCAACGTTTAGTTCGTCTGCAGCCTTTCTGGTTGTTTTTGCGTTAGTCTGCTTCAAAAATGATCCCTTATTGGATGTTGTCAATCACAGAAGGATGCGTACATTTTAAACCAACACTGAACTGTACATTCGTTGACGGTCCCCTGGCTGGATACCTTGTTAATATTGTGAATAGTATCTGATGCTTCACGTACTATTTTCTCAGGCGAAAATATTCCTCGAATTTGCCTTTTCTCCATCTTCGATTAGACAACCTCAAATAAGCTAAAGAACTAGTGAAAAGAGAAAGTCCGGCTTAAATAAATAGAATTCATATTTTAAAATGGTACATCACATGAATAGTTTGAACATTGCTTTTATTCTGAATATGAGCATTAAAGTTTAAAATAACAAAAGACCGCAATTATTTTTGCACCAGTCTAATGATGTGCAGTTTATTATGTATTCATATGAATATATATATTCATGGATTCTTTTTTATTCAGTGAACATTCTTTACTTCGAATATTTTAAATGCTGGTCCTAACAGGTCAACACTATTAAATGTCCCCATCAGATCTTATCAGTAAATAAGTGTTAGATAGATGCCAAAACTTCCAGGGATAAGATCAATGTTTTCGTTTCTTGCTGGTTGTGTTTGACGGAAAAATGAATTGTCCACCGATTAAGCGATTAGTTCGACGATCATTTGATCTGATAGTGAAGTTCAGATTGATTCTCACGCAAGAAAAAAAGAATTATTTTTTCTTATGAGTTGATCCTCAACCGACGATCACATTCAATAATAATGGAGAAACGTCAACAACATCAAATCAGCGTTGTCTGAAATATCCTTAGTAATACACGATGACAGTCAAACTAAGAATCATGCAATAAGCACTAGAGGGAATCCTGCTCAAAATCACTTGGAGAGATTACATTATTAAAGAAAAAGACAGGAATAAGATGTATCATAAAATTCATTGGAAAACTTAATTAGCACAGTCATGTTGCAAGAACCTTACACAACGGCTGGATATCACGACTCATAACGTTGATTCCCAGATATCATATGCAAGACCGTGGACTGCAGAAAATAAGATGGTGCGACGATCTAGATAAGTTCAGAGAATATTGGCGCCGTAACGCCCAAGGGAGGTATGGTAAATCTTTGGGAAGGTCTATGTCTAACGACAGATGCTGAAATGATAATAATAATGAGCAGGCACATTATCCAGCCTGTTTTTCAAATCATCATCATTAGCAGCAACATCAGTTTTTTTATGGTCCACCGATGGATAAAAGTCTTTCCCGATTCCTCCTTTGCCGTCCACGGCTTTGCTAGCATTTGCTGTGTTTTAGCTTATATATTAACATAAACATTATGGAGGTTTAGTATTGCAGTGAAACGTTGGATTACGACTCAAAGACAATTGTATTCTATTGATGCTATAAAAACAACTTCTGGTCACTTGAACTGTAACTCCTGTCTTCCACTTTGGGTCACTCACAATGACAAATCAAACACCTTTGACATCACTCATCTGCTGATCCTTTATACATCTTAGCCATCAGCTGAACAGAAGTGCCAGGAAGTCACATCACAATAGCAATGAGAGTAGTCTCCACTCAACTATCCAACCAAATGTTCTACACATTCTTATACTTCTAAAAGAATTCGAAGAAAATGGACATTTATATTTGTAAAACCCGACAGGCGATGTCACGTATTTTTAAAAAGGCTGATGCTGGAAGATTGTATTACAACGCTCTAACGTCATCCTCGAACCACCTTACTACATAGCCCAAAGTATACAACTAGTCTGGTTGGTCACTCAATAGAAACTGTCCGGTAACCAACGTCTCTGCGCAGCGTGCTGTGTTAGGGGTAATCGGGTAAGAATGGAAAAAAAGGGTTATTGATGGATGTTACTTCTAAGAACTGTAAAGTGAATGTCAAAAATTTTAAAGAAAAGTCTTTTATTGTTACTTACTAAACCAAACGAGCTTTTTCGGTTACTTTATAAAGTAATGCTCTTCCAACTTAGAAATAGAGCACCCTGGTAGATGGGGAATTCATGCGTGAGTGAATATGCCGCTTAAATTCAACCTTACTGACCGTCCAGTTCTGCGTAGGGCGGAGGTAGATGCCAGCGTCTGGATTTGAAGCGAAGGTTTCGATCCTACCTCATGGTACTGGATGGGATAGTAGATAGTCTAGGCCTGCAAACTGAGAAGTATGCAACGTACACGTGAGAGAATCATGCTCAACCTTACATGGAGAGATCGCAAGACAGTACTGTATATAAAGAAGAAAACAGGTATTCATGACATCATAGAAACTATTAGAAAACTCAAATGGCAATGGGCAGGCCATGTTGCAAGAATGAGAGACAACCGATGGACATCATGTCTCACAACATGGATCCCCAGAGATCACTTAAGAAACTGAGGCCGACAGAACACAAGATGGGGAGACGGACTTGACAGATTCAGGAAATACTGGCTCTGCGATGCCCATGATAGGGAATTGTGGCGAATCCTGGGGAAGGTCTATGTCCAACGACGGACGTTAAAATAGTGATGATGATGATGATGATGATGATGATGATGATAAGACAACGAAACAGCTGTTTGTGGATGACACAATTATTTAATCATTGTTACCGTACGACCATCTTCAGGTGATGAATAAGCGTATTTTTGACCATCGAGACGTGGAAGCCCCGTCTTGGTGGTTGTTCGGAACATTCGCATTGAATCATCTAATATCGGGTGTGGTTGATTTATTGTTCCAAGCTGTTGTTAGTCGTAATCGTGGTCAAAAATCTGTCATTGTTTGGAATTGATACCACGGGGTGGGGGGTCTGTTTACTCTATCAACGTGCTCAGTGGTTTCGAAGCTGAGTTCTGAGGACCCCTTTGGTCCAGCACATAATGCTCAGGAGTCTAAAGCTGTGTTCACGCTGAACATGCCACTTCGAATCTTGTAGCTGTGAGAGAACATCCTTTATCGCACAGCTATCAAAAATACCATTATTATTATACAATAAGGTTTGGTGAATCTTGCGACACGTGCCGAGTATTAGAATCCAAATAAATGTAATCCAGTTAGAGTAAATATGATTATTAAAGGTCTAAAGTTGCTCATTATAGTCTTTCATTGATTATAATCTAAAAACTAAGTACTAAAAATAGGGACGCATTGAAATATTTCCTTTATAGAAAGGGTCCTTGAGTTTTCAAAGTTTTGAAACCATTGCATTGGCTGGAAACTTGGAGATCCAACGGGCGTTGACAACTGAGTATCCATTATCTCATACCTTTCTCTTCTCTTACCCATTGCTTGTATCTTCTCATTCTCTCCCTTATCCCTTCTAATCTACGTTGTCCACCCCTACTTTTATCTAAACATTATATAAACAAGGATAAGTTTCATATGCAAAAATTGTTCTACCCTTTCAGTAAGTTACTTTTCATTTCTCTCCTCTCTCTCTCTCTCTCTCTCTCTCTCTCTCTCTCTCTTTCTAGCCTATAATCAAAATACCTAACTTTTTATTCTGCCCTCTCTCTCGTCCTACACTCTTGATAAAGTGCTTAGATTTTCCCTTATATCATCACTTAAAGCGTAACATTCAGACGCAGGTAAGAACAAGCTAAATAATCGTCTATAACTTTGAGAGAATCATTAACATATCAACCTTTGTTTACATCCTCTAATCCCTTCTTCCTATCTTTGATGTTGACACAACGCTTCAGTCGATTAATTCCACGGCCTTCTTTAGTTGTAAAATTCAATAACTGCAAGTAAAGAGAGTCTTTTTTTAAAAATTCCAGTTTGTCTTTTGCATCACCAGAGAAAAGAGACGCTTCGACTAAATCATTCTAATAAGGGATTAGATTGTCCAAACAAATGGTGAACAAAATAATGTCATTGATTTTCTGCAATCCTGATAACTTACATCCTCAGTAGATATTTAACTTCGACTCGATTATCAATAGATGATGATCCTGCTTCTTCCGGGTATATGCACCTGGAAAAACCCCAACGTTAACCTTTTAGCCACGAACATGCACCCCAGTGATTGTTGAATCCGTATCTGTCCATATTGGATGGGAGAAAAAGAAGAAGATCAGACAGGCTATTGGGGAAGAGGAGGAAAAGGTCATTAGAGGGGCAATTGGAAGAAGAAGAAGAAAAGAAGAACAAGAACAACAAGAACAAGAACAAGAAAAGAAGAAGAACAAGAAGAAGAAGAAGAACAAGAAGAAGAACAAGAAAAAGAAGAAGAAAAGAAGAAGAAGAACAAGAACAAGAACAAGAACAACAAGAACAAGAACAAGAAAAGAAGAAGAACAAGAAGAAGAAGAAGAAAAAAAGAACAAGAACAAAAACAAGAAGAACAAGAACAAGAACAAGAAAAGAAAAAGAACAAGAAGAAGAAGAAAAAAAGAAGAACAAGAAAAAGAAGAAGAAAAGAAGAACAAGAACAAGAAGAATAAGAACAAGAAGAACAAGAACAAGAACAAGAAGAAGAAGAAGAACAACAACAACAACAACAAGAACAACAACAAGAACAAGAAGAAGAAGAAGAACAACAACAACAACAAGAACAAGAACTAGAAGAAGAAACAAAAACTCAATGCCATGGACATGAGAAATAATTAGTGCAGTGGTTCATTTTCTTTCAGATCCACAACACGGTTGCCAAAAGGTTCACTAACTGTTTTTTTTTTTTTCCACGTTTCTTGAACTCTTGTAACAAGTGCAACCGCTTTTAACGATCCCAGCTACCCCGATGGACTTCTTTGTGCTCATCCCAACTATCACTAGCCCTTAATTAAAAAGAAACCCACGGTGACGAACACAGGAAAAAAGAACAAGGAAACACCCAGAGTGTACACACCTTTGCCAATGGCGGTGTCTCTAAAAGCTTAATGAAAATCAGTCCATATATAGCTATGATGCTGAGGGGTAACAATAAAAAAATCCCCAGATCCACCGAATGATTCAATCAATTCTTCCTTAACTCACCTTTCAACGGTATGCCATTGAAATTCGTTGGGAACTATTGGAGATATTGTGTGGACAAACATGAGCGAATACATAAAGGTACGGAAGAAATGAAAACTCATGGATCTGCTCCGAAATTTAACCGATTCTCCTTACCCAATGATCTACCCCCACAAAAAAATTACACATATAGCTATGATGTAAGGCAGGTAACTGTCAAGTTCTCTTCAAACCATCACCCACCCTTCCAAATATTAGGACCGTCAACAAAATGTCAACATGTCTTTCTTCAGTTTCCAATTAGGTCTGGTTACATATGTATATACATATGCTCTAACATGACATGCCAATGGAGCGAGAGAGCGAGAAAACTTCAAGATCAAATAAGATTTCAGTGGGGGTTTAGTTTTCAATGTAAATTCATGCTAAATCGATCCCTCACTTTGTATCTGGTAGCATCCGCGCTCATTTTATATTTGAAAATTCGGAATTTTTAATTATCGCTACCCAACAACATAGGCAAGAGAAGTAACTTATCCACTGATACCTCTTTTTTCAAATTTTAATTGATCATCTCCAACATCATGCTGCCAAAATATGTTGGTCACATTGATTGACTAACCAGACATGTTTAATTGAAATACATTCAGAACCTTAGAATATATTGTGTGGACAGATTAACAAAAGTGAACACATACACTTCTTCAAATGTCGTTGTCAGAGGTAAATAAAACGTGTCTTCAAAATTGTAAAGATTATATCTGTTATTCTCAAAGAAATGAAACATGGTGATTGCTCTTTCCCCAATGACTGTCAATTTGTGCATTGCTTTTTCTAAGATTGGCCCTATGTTCTATTCAAGAAACAAATCTGTCCCTACTTGTGGCAAGTTCCACTGGAATAGAATATATAAATGCCATTGTACCTCACACTTGAAAGAAAACGAAGTTTACATTGCTACTTGCAATCGTCAACCAAAAATGTCATCAAAACTGTCATCATTCACTACGGTACAAAATAGTCTTATTTCATCTTCTTAAACCCTATTTGAACAACAAAGTTGTAAACAATAACGCATGTTCTTTTGCATTTTGGATTTTGGGATTCTGCACCCATTCTAGTATTTTGTACAAGGAGAATTAAAACCATTCTTGACCTCATGTGGCCCCAAGTTGATCTTGAGCAAACTTTATCTCATCCAACCCATGGATGTCTGTTTTGTCTAAGGTGAACTAGCATGATCTTTCAAGGCGTCCTGTTTCTTACCGTGTGTCCATTTTTCTTCGTTTATTTCCATTTTTTTCCAGCGAAATGCGACCAACATTGCCTTTTCTATGAGTTGAAATACGCCTTTTCCCACACTTCCGGACACATTGTTTACTTTTCATATCCTTTGGTATTCCACATTGCTGCAATACTATTGCAACTTAAGGAACTACCTTTTGATAGATTTCTACTGGGCAGCCTTCCTCGGGCTCAAATCGTTACTAGATCCATGATGTCATATACAAGCACGTACGGTAATCACAAGTACAGGAGTAACATGTTTGATCTGAGACCTGTTACCTATAATTGAGGTTGAATGGGCACATAGTATGAAACAAGAAGTTTCAAATGAGCAGACTAGTTCACCTGAGGTAAATCTATCACCATTGTACTGTAGGTTTCTTTAGTTTCCAAATCCATCCGACTGAGTATGTATCACGCATTACCTTTTTTTTTAATAATTCTCTCTTAATTTTGTAATAAAAAAAAGTAAATTTATTCAATATACAAACCAAAAATGTGAATAATACAACTGATCTTGCCAAGATCCGGGTCATTGTTCTTTTAAATGACTTTTGCAAAGGGGGATAACTTTTTTTGTGAATGTGCAAACCCATTTTCACGGAAAGTACCATGACTACACACATTTCAATTAAAACTAATTAAAATAGTTCTCGTTAAGTATTTTGTTGGACGAAATGTTTTACTCATTGTATGTGGTTTTCTCGTCTCTATACTTTTTTTTCGCGCAAAATTTCGGCCGTGTGCCCTCCGGCCTTCTTCGAGTGCCTGTTGCGATCGGGAATATTGTTGATTCTTATTATGACTTTGAGCACCCCCTTTATTCACGCTGTGTCCGGTATCTGCGTCTGTGTGCTCTTGAAATTGTCTCCTCCTGACCTCTGCTCCCAAGTCGTGACCTCACGTTGAACCTTGCACGCACTCTTATCTCTCAGGCTATGACAGGAGCTCTTAATGATGTTTGTTCTTTAAATCAACAGAAAGGGATGTGGCTTCTTTAAAAAAAAAATAAATAAATATAATCTTTGGAACAAACAGCTCTGTGGGATCTAGTTAATTAATAGAAAGGGCTACAGGGGTCAGCACTTAGGCTGAATATTGGCTCCACGAAGGCTTTAATTTAGCATGTAACATGCAGGAATATTGACTCTTTGATTCTTTAAAAAAATACCGTCAACCAAAAGAGTTACCAAACTTGTCAAAATAGGTTTCCTCGGTTTTTAAGTCCGGTTGGCTTGCTGGCTTGCTAGCTTCCTGTTTGTGTATGTGTGTATGTATGTGTCACCCATGCAGGCCGCATCAATGGAGCTAGAAGGCTTAAAATTCAAACATCTGCTATTTATCAAGTTTAGAAAAAACGGTTCTTTGTTGTTGTTTTTTAAATTAACCCCTTCGATTGATTTTTGATGGGATTAGAAGGGTTCAGTTTGTAAGATTAATTTATGTATGCTTGCTTTTTCAAGAGTTTTGATTTTTTAGAGATCATTGTCCAACTAAAGGCGAGAAAAGTAACTTATTCATTGATCATCCGTTTCCCCAATTTTTGATTTATCAACCCTAACACGGCATTCTGCCCAAAGGCATTGGCGGTATGATGGTCTCTATTGAATGACTAACCAGACCTGTTGAATCTAGTTGATTGATAGAAATGGCAAGAGGGATCATCACTTGAGCTAACCATTCACTTTTTGAAGGCTTCAATGTTGTATGTAACATGCCGGCTGGCTACTTATCTATGTATGTTTCACACATACTGGCTAAACCAATGGAATTAGAGGGCTTAAAATCTAAACATTTACTCCTTATTATATTTTTCTTCTTTTTTTTTTATCCCTCCCTGGATGAGTTTTTAGTGGGGGCCCAATTAGCTATGTCTGTGTATACTAAATTGGTCATGACTATTTACAATTTTCTATCGGGATCACCTTTCCTACATTGTACCAAAAAAACTTTTACAGTCCATTACTTTTTACAGACACTAAAATAATTTTGCGTTTTAGCTCAGAGCGCACACAAGATACAGAGCACGATGCGCTACTGATAATTCTTTTGTGTATTTGATTGTGAACGCATGCTATTTTAAGCAAAGCTTTGAGTTTTGAATCTCCCAAATAGTTATTGATTGAAACTGCACCTTGGGAATACGGTATTATCATCGTCGTCTCAAGGACCTAAAAGATAAGATAGTAATTCAAACAAAAAAATTGAATGTTGAAAATCACTCTTCCCTGGGTTGCTTTCTTAAAATTATGAAGATGAAAGATACGAACAACTTTATCTACTCAACACAACGTTTGGTAAGAAGCAAGGAAAATGAGAAAGCACTCTAACGGTGTATACCTGTCAAAGCCATTGTAACCAAAAAGAAAAAAAAAGAAAAAAATGAATGAAAATTATTTTGATATACCTGGGATGCAGGGAAGTAATTGTGAAAAAAAATTGTGGTTACTACTCAAAATTTAATCAGTTCTTTCCTAGCTCAAGGCCCACCTCTCTGAAATATGTCATTGAAATTCATTGGGAACTGTCAGAGATATTGTGTGGAAAACACAGATGAATGCGAAAATGCATGGAAAAATGAAAAGCGTGTCTCTCAAACGGAAAATAATTCATGGATCCGCCCTAAAATTTAACCGATTATTCCTTATCCTAATTGAAATTTATTGGGAGCTTAATTTGAAATTGCGACCAAGTGATCAACTGACATACTTCTCATCAACTGAGCCAAACTAACAAATTTTACATATCAACGATTTTTTCAAATACACAAGGTCTTATTTATTCTAATGAAAAAATGTTTAAAAACATTCTCTTATCTATTATAAGTACAATACAAAAGTTGCAGAAATCATCTTCGTTTGGAATAGGAGTAGGATTTGAATTTTAACCTGCAGCAGGCATGCTTGTCTTGATTTTAATGCATTTCAGTCGTAAAAATATGCATTTCTATAATGAAATCATTAGCAATGTATTTACTTCATAAATAGACGAGAGGTCTTTTATTCACTTGGCTTAGCTTAGTTTAGTATAATTCACCTATGGAGCTAAAACATGGAACCTAACCAAGGCACTGACCGTCAAACTGAAAAACATGCAACCTGCACATGAGAGAATCATGCTCAACATCATAAAACAGAACAGCATATTAGGGAAAACTTGGGTCCGGGACATCATAGAGAATCCATTTAGAAACTCGAATGGCAATGAGCTGGTCATGTTGCAAGTATGGCAGACAATCAATGGAAATTATGAATCTCAGAGCGGATCCCCAGAGATCAAACACGGAACCAAGACCGGCAGAATATGACCTAGCGAGACAAACTGGATAGGTGCAGAAAATATTAGCTTAGCAACACCCATGAAAAAGAGGTGTGGCGAATCCTGGGGAAGGTCTATATCCAATGATGGATGATAAAAGACTGATGATGAGGAGGAGTAAGGACTGATTTTTCAACGGTGATAAAGGCCAGTGTAACTAATTTGTAAACCATTGCACTACGGCAATGATTTTGTCTGATGTGATGCACAGCACACGAGGCAATGATTTTTTGTCATGTGTGACATATATATATATATATATATATATATATATATATATATATTCTTTGAAAAAATTCTTTTAAAAAAATTGCTACCTTTATTCTCTAAATCTATCATCTGCCTAATATATATATATATATATATATAAATATAAATATATATATATATAAGTATAAATATATATATATATATATATATATATATATATATATATATATATATATATATATATATATATATATATAATTTGGACAGGGGTTATAACAGGCTAAGGTGAAGTTGGCAGTGGACTCTGGTTCCACATGGTACATTTTAATTCACACTCACACAACACGCACCACTGATGATAGGAAGAATCCCGAAACATGTATGGACTATTGACATATAAGGATTAATAAACCTTACCACCCAAAACTTCACTCCTGAGTCCGTCTCACTCTCTAAAGTACACATTATATATATATATATATATATATATATATATATATATATATATATATATATATATATATATTCTTTGAAAAAATTCTCTGAAAAAATTGTTACCTTTATTTTCTAAATCTATCACCTGCTTAATGTATATATATATATATATATATATATATATGTGTGTGTGTGTGTGTGTGTGTGTGTGTATTAGGGAGGTGATAGATTTCAAAAATAAAGATAACATTTTTTTCCAAAGAATTCTTTACTGATAAACATGTTTTCAGAAATGTATTGATCTTTGAAATGGGTGGATGATAAGATAGATGAATTCTATACCTACTTAAGTTTTAGCCAAGCGATATATGTGTTTATAATTTTGCCTCCATTTTTCGAATAGTCTATGGAGATACAAACATTGCTTGTAGCATTTTTTCTTTTTTAAATCGTTTCCTCCAAACCAATTTTTCAGAAATTTACCAATAGCTATGAGGGGAGGGGATTGATGCCCAACCAAAAGGTATTAGTGTTAAGTGGACGCAAAATGTCGAATTTTGAATACGGTTCACCGATTCAATTATCCGTGCCTTCAACCGTTAGACCACGCAGACACACTGAACTTGTAGACAAAAGTGGTGAACAAGCCCAGGGTCTATTTCACTTCTACTTCTAATCCGACTGCAGATGATTACTAGAGCTTTTGCATTGTGTATATAATAATTGAATTCGTAGTTATGTAAAACTTATCTATTTCGTTCTGTTGGAAAGAGCGACGCCTAGCAATCACTTGCTTTTTCAGATTTCAAAACACGGTTAGAAAATGTCAGTTTCATGTATTCGTTTGGTTTAAGATGACAGTATAGATAAACAGTGAAGAATCAACTCCTCTAAATTAGTTGAGGATTGTTCTTGTTACGGGAGAGGAAATAAAATCAACTCGAACCTGACAAAAGCCAAATATTTGAATATGATTATCTATCATCATCATCATCATCATTATCATCATCATCATCCTTTTTACGTCCGTTGTTGAATACAGACCAAAATAAGCAAGACCTTTCGATCGTGAGCGCCACTGTACCAATATCTTCAGAATTTTTCTAAATCCTCACGCCATCTTTTTTGTTGCCGGTTGCAATTTCGCATATGGTCTCTAGGGATCTGCATTGTGAGTTGTTGTGATGTCCATCAATCGTCTGTCATTCTTGCAACATTGCCTGTCCATTGCCATCTTAGTTTTCTAATGGTTTCTATGACATTTTGACATTTGTTTGTTCTCTAATTGAATGTGCCGTCTTATGATCCCTTCAAGAGATGCCAAGCATTATCCTCTCCGGATCAACATAGCCCTGTCATCCATAAACATGAACACCACTCTCAATTTTTTTTGATAGAAGGTTAATCATCTTCTTAATTAAGCAAAGTAGAATTTTATCATTCCCAGTTGATCATTACACACCTGAGACGGATAATATCAAGTATTATTTATGACCAAACTCTGCACCATCAAAACTCTGATTTCAAACATATTTTTTTCGTATGGGTGCACCCATTTTTGGACAGCATTATGTCAATGCTGCTTTTTTTGATAATCATTAAGACAATACTGTAACTTTTGAAGAATTTATTTTGGGAATTCTTGAGCTGCTCTGTTCAGGAGAGAACGGAATAACAGTTTGATTGATTGTGTTAAATAAATTTAGATTCGGGAACTGCGGTCGTAAAAGATCGAAATTAGAGCAATTAAATTTTCACCGGAAAAGGCGTTTATATGACTCGAACGTGCTTCTGAGTGCTTTCAGAAAATTAAAAATATAAATAAAAGCCAGACTTAATCCCAATTGACATATTCAGATGAGGCCATTGATTTTATACTCATCTTTCATAAACACTCGTTATTTCACTTGTAATTAATACCAGGAATCGGACGACCAGTAATCTATCCATGTATAGTCTTTTCAAGAGCTTTAGTCTAATGGCTCGTAAGTTCAAGAAAGTGATATAAATTTGTCCTCAAAAGGGATTTGAAATCACGAATGTACTTACGTTTCACGTCTCATTCCTTCAGGGTGCAATAGAGAACAAGGCAATTATCATATGATGTATGCTCATGTCCGGATTATAAGAAATCAAATATATATACAATAATTTGTTGATGATTTTTTTTCTGGTAATTCTATAAAATACATATATCAGTTAATATGATTTATGTGATTTATTTCGGTGGATTTTATGTTTCAATCATGACTAAATATTATGGTACCATGTGTGACCAGTTCTTGTTGGAATCTTCAGTTGTTAATCGTGTAATCTTTCCAGGGATTTTTTTAGAAAAAAGTTACATTAACATGATTCTCCAGCAGTATTGATCTAACATCACCTGCCCTTAAGCTATGATTTTAATATACAGCTTTATTCATTTTAGGGTCGTTTCATACTACGTGTAGTTCGTTATTTTACATAAGGTATTATCATAATGTATTTTATATGAATGTTATTTCATATTACACAATTCAAGTTTTTTGAAATACTGGACCTATTTACGTAGGTCACCCATATATATATATATATATATATATATATATATATATATATATATATATATATATATAATTTATTAGTACTTCCTTATTCAGGGTTGAGCACTCTTTAAGTGAGGTAACTCGTTCAATATAAGCTTATGCAATGCTCTTCCATTTATTAAGAATAGAGCACTCTGGTGGATGAGTAATTACGCATGAGTGGATATATCGCTTAAATTCAACCTTACCGACCGTCCAGTTCTGCGTCTGAAGCGAAGGTTTCGATCCTACCTAGTGGTACTGGATGGGATAATGGATAGTCTATAGCTACACTGAAGAGTTGTAATACAACGAAACAGCCGTCTGTGGATGACACAATAACTTGATTATCATTATTATACATATGTATATATGTATGTATATATATATATATATATATATATATATATATATATATATACATATATATATATATATATGTGTGTGTGTGTGTGTGTGTGTACTGATTTGAAATTATGACATGAAATTTAATGGATATGCGCTGATCTAAGTGAAAAAATCCTCGGCGCTTTGTAATGGAGGTGCAGCTGGCCTAGCAGTCAATGGTACTGAAAACGTAGTCAGTAGATCATTTTGCAGACAAATGCTCTTGGAGGAGGCATGAATTCATCTCTTATCTTACCAACTATGCGTACCGGGCAAGGGCGGACTGATCTCATTTACGGTCCACTATAACCCTTGAAATCAATTTGCTCTTCTTTGTTTGTTTGTTTTTTTTTTCAAAATTGTCCGTCGTCATAAAGCAAACCAGCGGTTGTCAGTTGACTTAAACTTAAAGACGGGATTTAGATAATGAAAGCTAAGATGGAGGGAAAAAATAAGTAAAGAAAGTTATATGACTGATGGGATTCACAACAATCAAGCAGGTCTTGTTAGTCAATCAATAGAAATCGCCACGTATCAAACGCATTTGTTGTTTGGGGTAATCAATTAAAAGAATGGGAAAAGAATTGATCAATCAATAAGTTACTTCTCTTGCCTCATGTTGGGCGATGATCACCAAGAAAGCTTAAATTTCGACCCCCCCCCAATCAAAGGGAAACAATGCCGGACACAACAAAGGGGTCCATTCAACGTGGTCCATTAACGTGAACAAATATGACCCCCACTAAAGCCTATATAACAGAGGGGAGATTATACTGAAAATGAGTATTTTTTTGCGTAGAATAAATGACTTTTTCCAGCATTTGGCTACGAGCCCATCTCTCTCTCTCTCTCTCTCTCTCTCTCTCTCTCTCTCTCTATATATATATATATATATATATATATATATATATATATATATATATATATTTGTGTGTGTGTGTGTGGTAGATTTCTATGGTTTTACGGTAATTTATTATTTAGATGTAGTGAGGCAGAACTAATTGCCCATTTTTTTTTTTTCAAAACAATTTTTTTCTAGACATAATGAGGAGTGAATGTTTAGATTTTCAGCCCTCTAACCCCATTGGTGCGACTTTTACGCATGATACATACATAGATACATACATAAATATGTGCATAGTCAGCCAGCCTGCCAGTCAAGTAGCCACTTCATCTTGAAGAAACTTAACTTGATGTTGACAGTTTTGGTTGGCAGTTTCTAAAATTTGAAGAAAAAATGAGAAGGAAAGAAGGGATAGCCAACGCTTTTAATACAAACCAAAGTCCAGATATCTAAACATATCACATAAAAATAACAAAAAACACAACGCACGCACGCACACACACACACACACACACACACGCACCATCATCATCATCAATATAAGTCTTTTAACGTTTGTCGTGGGACATAGACCTTCCCTCAAAATCGTCAGACCTCTTTTTGATCGTCGCGGCACTAATAATAAAAGAAAAAAAATGACCTAACACCCCTATGAATACATCAAAAGGAAGAGATAGTCATTTTGCTACGTTCTCCAAACCAAGGCTGACTGTGACACAGGGTTGGTTTTAATTCGGAGGGACACGTGTATACGCGTGGGCAGTATCTGGTGTTTCCAAGCGATACCCCGTCTATATTCTGATCAGGCTCGACGCTGCTTAACCCTGGTGATCGATCGGGAGCCGGTGCTTTGTGTGTGATTTGACCGTAATATGATATAAATATAATAGAATATAACATAATAAAAAGGAGGATGTATTCAGTGAGGTAGAACTACTTGTCCATCAGACTTCAAGGCAACAATTCGATCCGCGTTACCTTTAACGCCCCCAACTATTAGAAGAGAATAAACATTACAAATAATAATAATACTAATAATAATAATAATAATAATAATAATAATAATAATTATAATGATAATAATAGGTCTGCTTAGTCACTCGATAGAAACTGTCCTGTACCAATGTCTTTTTGGTGGCATGCTGTGTCGTGGAGGTGATCAATTAAAAAAATTGAAAAAGGGAATGTTCAATGGATATGTTACTTTTCTCGCCTTTTGCCAGACACTAAAAAGTCTGAATGTTAAAAAAAAGCAAAACAAACGTGAAAGTAGCCGGGCGCAATAAAAGGGCCAATTCGGCATAAACTTACGCTGCAAATTGAACTCCCACTTAAAACCTACTTAAAGGAGTATTTTCAAGGAAAAAATACAAAAACAGGGGTTTTTTTTAGACATAAGGAGTGAAATTTTCAACCTTCTTTGTGTGAGGCTTTTACTGGTGATGCAGGTATATATATATATATACACGCAAAGCCTGATAGATCAGCTAAAGAAATAAAGATACCAAACTTGATAGTTTTGGTGACAGTTTTGTTGACGGCTTCTAATAAGTCAACTTACTAAACACCACCTATAATATACTTAAACTAATGCCAGAACAAAAAAAAAAAGAAGCCCAAAACTTCGTAACGATGTCAGAATCTTGAAAAAGAATAAAAAAGGGGAAATATGTCCGATTCTTACAAGAGATAGCTATTAATCTACGCTGACCACATAGAGACCCCTTACTGTGTTGTACCTGAATCATTCCTGGTCATATCTCTTGGTTCCAGTGGTGAGCAGACAGTGAGACGTCGCCTTAATATTAAGCCGTGTTTGCACGAAGCAGACTGTGGTCCGTGTTAACCAACAGCGAACGCTTATCCGACCGGAAGTTGGCATCCGGTCTTTCCCGCCAAATAATGATATATTGTTTAATGCTCACATCTCGAAAACGAGTACAGGCATACCTCGATTAGTGCGATTAATTCGTTCCAACGTTTTCTGTACTGTTCAAACCCGCTCTGCTCAAAGTCGTTTGATTTTATGTGTCTTCGTTAGCAGCTTTTACTCAGTTACATTAATTTGTACGGCCACATCTTAATTGTATTACATCAAAACTTGTACCTATAAAAATTGCAATAATTCAATGTATTGCGTTATTTATTACAGCTGGTGAGAAGTAATACATACCTCAGAATGTTTCGGAACACATTCACACGCATGCGCGAAAATCGTTATTACCATGAACATAGAAACCATTATCCATGGCTGAATGGTTATCTATCTATCTATCTATCTATCTATCTATCTATGCATCACGAAACATACCACACCAATGGATCTAGAGGGCTGAAAAATCAAATATTGACTTATCGTGTCTAGAAGAAAAAGTTTGTTTGTTTTCCTGTGGTTGAATTTGCAATGTAATTTTATGTATTTTTTCCGAAAATTTGGACTTTTAGTGATACAACAAAAGGCGAAAGAAGTAACTTATTCATTGATCACCACCTTTTCCATTTTTTAATTGATCATTTCAACGCAGTATGCTGTTGGTTGCGTGACAATTTCTGTTGAGCGACCAACCGGACTTCATTATTATTGTTGTTATCATTTCATACCTGTGTACGGTCACATCAGATGTCTCGTGGTTATCTCTGGCGATTCAGAGATAGTACGTCTCCCCAAATCTCCAATAATCTATATATTCTCAGAAAATAAAAATTTCTGGGGAGCAATAATCAACAAACTAGTCCTATAATCCCTTCGCTAATGTCATAGATTCAATCCGCATTGGTTGCTCGAATTCTGTTGCCTTCAGTCAGTTAAACTTTGTAAATACATATACCCACCCACAAAAAGGACGGCTACTATAGATCCATGTTTAACAAGCTAATATCGCAGATGTTTTGCTAATGTCAAGGTTTTGATCCTCACTGGGTGCTGCAGCCTTGTAATCTTAATGACCAATCTGAAAGTCAGACCATTGATTCGTTTGTTTTTTCTAGTAAGAGCAGTATCGTCAAATTACGTCAGAAATTGAGTGAAAACGTATAGAAACATCTAGATTTCCCTGATATATAGATATACATATAATCTCGGAAATGTGTTTCTTATTGATAAAATTGAATTAGATTTTCATCTTCAATATTTATTTCATCAAAATGTTACTTAGTTTATTTAAGATATTTTTTCATTTCTATAAATTAGATAGAAATATTCCTTAAATCATTTTTAAAAAATCTAAATAATTGATAATTTCTGAGATATAGACACGACCAAACATTGGCAATGCTGGTCAAGGGACCTAACTATCATTTCGGTATGTCAGTCAATGACGGCGATCGGTGCTAACGATGTTAGCGCATCTAAAAACCGATACTCTCTCTGAAAAAAGACAGTTGCTGTCGAGCGATATTCAGCCGACTAATCTCCCAGATTCTTCGCAACTTTCGTAAGTTCTATTCTGCATGACCCCCCTGCAATAGTATCCTTGAGGCAGACTTAGCTTAGCTTATTCAGTAGCTATACATACACACGGAGAATTACTAATTAAATATCAGATTAAAAAAAAGATCAGCAGTTTATCTTATTTTTTAAAGCGACGGCTGTCAAAAAGGAAAAATGATTCCCCACGGGAACCAATAATGGGAATTAAACCAGATAATTCGAGAAACAGAAATAGCGCTTAATTCAATCAGAGTGGCCCTTGAAATGCTGCGTAGCTGTTCAGAGTGACCCCTATATTGGGTTTTTATTCTCGGATGTCATAACGCTTTCGTTGTGCAGTAATAGGAATTCCTGGATATCGTTTATGTTGCGTGTAAGTCGAAATACACCGTGTCGGGCATCTACTGCCATATTTGTTCAAAGACTCGTTAATTTGTTTAGTTACGATGGGGCGCTCTTTATGTAACGGCTTCTCTCAAAATAGCTTCCACTATTTCGACAAACTTATATACATACATATATACATACACAGCGTCTCAAAAGTTACTGTATTTTTTTTTTTCAGAGACAAACAAAAACTTTTGAAAATTGGTACGATTAAACTACAGATTTCGAGAATTGTGTTATTCTAATTTTGCGTAGTTCGAATGAGAATTACCTCACTGGTAGACCCCTAAATGTGAGCCAACTTTTTTCATAGCACTCGGGTCGAGTGAGCGATTAACACGGACATTCCCGTCATTTGCAGGGAATGCCTGCACAACAATCTCTGGTTCTTGGCACGAGTTCACAGGGACCTCTTGATCTTATTGCATGAACTTTTTTCTTGACGTGGCCCCTCGGAAAGAAATCGCTAACCCTAACCCTCGCCAGACTGTGATTTGGCACTCTAACGTCAGAATCATCGCCCTAAGGATGAAGAAAGATGTAAAGTTTAAGTGTCAAGCAACTTCTTAGTCATTGAATTATTGATTTCAATATCACCGATATTGGAGACAGGTCTGGAAAAAATAAGCCGGCTTGCTGCAGGGTCAAACTTTACTCCTATTTCTATTCCAAATGAAAATGATTACTGCAACTTTTGTATTATATGTATAAAACATGAAATAGATTAAAAGTTATGAAAATATCTTATAGTATAAATGTATCTGTCTTTTAGAATAAAATAGTGTATTTCTAACAAGAACTTTCGTAGATATGTAAGTCTTGTCAGTTTAGCTAAAAACTTGAGAGAGTCACCAACAATCACTTTGTTGGGATTTCAAATCAAGGTAGTGAAACTAATTTTATAGAGGTATTTATTTATTAGAATGAAATAGCGTATTTCTAACATGAACTTTGTTAGATATGTAAGACATGTAAGTTTGGCTTAGTAGGTAAGAGAGTTTCAAATAACAGATGGGGAATGTTAATTTTATACATTGGTTTGGCTTGTGATGGGATAGAAAAAAAATTTAGTTCACTACCCTAAATTAGGCGAGGATTTTTCTTGTTGTGATCGTAGAGAAACAAAGTTAACTTCAACCTCCGACTTGGACTGGACTTTGGTAAAAATGGAAAAGAATATGTTCAAGTATCTAAATGAAAAAACTGTTGAGTTGAGATGATTGGTTGAGAAATCGGAAAGAGGGATTATCAATAAGTTACTTCTCTCACCTCTTATAGAATGACCAAATGTCACAATTTTCAACAAACAAACAAACAAACAAACAAAAAACAAGCACGATGCAAACTAACGAACTAATTTAGCATGAACTTACATTATAAATCAAACCTCTCACTAAAAACCTATTTTAGGAAGGAATTAAAAAAAAGAGTTTTTCTTGGCATGATTAGGTGTACGTGTTTAAACTTCCAGCTTTTTTTCTCCATTTGTGTGACCTGTAACCAGCTAGCCAGCCAGATCCTCACAAAAACTGAGGAAACCTATGTTGACAGTTTCTGTGACAGTTTTAGTTGAGGATTTCTAATACTCACTTTTAAGGTACGCTGTGCATACATACATATTTACATACATAAATA